>CAUYUJ010017014.1:56830-71830 GCA_963575745.1 Prorocentrum cordatum | reverse complement strand
ATCCAAAATCGTGCCACCATACAACTACGTTGAGACGTCAAGCATGATGAACTGTTAAGACAAGTGTGCGAGGCACCAAGGCGAGATCCACATGTTGAAAAGGAACCGCCCTCCATCTGTGAAACGCTTGCAAACGTTTCAAACGAATGTGCGTGGCGCTCAGGCAAGATCCACATTTTGAAGACGGCCTGCCCTCCATCCGCGAAACTTCTGCAAACATTCAAAGCAAATGTGCGCGGCGCTAAGGCGAGGCACACACACCTTGAAACCGCCGCGCCCTCCATCCGTGAAGCTTTTGCCAGTTTCAAGCTTCAGGATCACGAGCGGTAAGAACGTCTCATGCGAAACGCCCGGCCCGCCCTACCGACTCGTCTCGGGGTGCGACTGGGAGGAATTGTATACTCACAGGGAGGGACGAGGAGCAGGAGAGAGGAGGCGGGAAGACGGAAGGCTCTCGGGGGCGCAGGCAGAGAAGGGGAACAAAAATACACGTACCACCGCCCACCGCCACCACCACCAAACAAAACAACCCCGAGCCAGGCTCGGGCCCAGGTGCGGCCTGCCGGCTAGGCCGGGAAGGCACATCGAGGCGAAGAGCCGGGCCCAGGACGCCTGCTGGAGACTTGGCGGCGGGCACAACTCCGCCGCGTCCAGGCAGGCTGGGAGTCTCTCCCCTGGTGCGGCAGCACGTACAGCGACACAGCTCCTCCTGACCGGGGTGGTCTCGGAGGGGGGAGCGTCCGAGATGGCCAAGGAGGGCGCGAAGATGACCACGCGCAGTCCAAGATGGCCCACAAGGCAGCGCAAGATGGCCCAGGGTGGCCTCCAACAGGCCCCAAAGCGCCCGAAGAAGGCCCCAAGGTGGCTCCGAGGTAGCCGCCCAGCATCTCCAAGGCCGTGCATGCCGACAGCACAACCGAAAATCAACCGAGCCAACAACGAAACCGAAACCGAAACCGAAATAGACAGGCCGAAAGCAGCCTAGAAGGGAGCAGCGACGCGGCAACGGCGCAAGAAAAGACCGAACCGAACCGACTGCGCCGCAACCGACTGCGACGCAGCCGAACCGACCGAACCGTGAATCTGCCTGATCTCGTGAGTACCCCCGAGAGGCCAGAATCAGAGGACAGACAAGCATGCCCCGAGCCTCCCGAGGAGGCTCCCGAGAGGCCCGGGGGGCAACATCAAGCCGAGCGCAGCGGTCGCCGACGCTCACCTTCTCGCCACGACGGCCCCCAGTGAGCCTCGGAGGCCTCTACAGATTCCCACCACACGGCCCAAGATGGCCCTGAGAATCGAGTGAGTTGGCGGGCGAACGACAGCAGAAACAAAGGGGCCCTGGGACACACAAATAAACAGACACACATCCCAGGATGCCCCACATGCTCCTGTCTTTTCTCTGTCTTCGTCCTCCCCCCAGCTTCCCATGGTTTCACATGTTTTCTTGGAAGTCGACACTTCACTGCGTCCGTGTGCCGGTTCCCCTCCTCGGCCGCCGTCGGGGACGCCTCTGTCCCCCTGGCCGCTGGCACCGTGGGAGTGCACCTGTCCAGCCGCCCCCGGGGGAGCAGGCACGCCCCCGGCGGCGGAGAAGCTGATTGGTATCCCGCGCTCCGTCCCCCGAGTGAGGAGCGCGTCCTCCTCCTCCTCCTCCTCCTCCTCCTCCTCCTCCTCCTCCTCCTCCTCCTCCTCCTCCTCCTCCTCCTCCTCCTCCTCCTCCTCCTCCTCCTCCTCCTCCTCCTCCTCCTCCTCCTCCTCCTCCTCCTCCTAGGGTGGGGTGAGATGCCAAGCCGCGAGGGGAGCGGGAGAAGCAGAGAGCGAGGGGAGCGGGGAGGGGCTGGAGGTCGAAGAGGCCGGCGGTTCCCGACGTTCTCGGGTCCGCCGAACAGCATGCAGAAGCACGGACTTTCGAAAGTCCGCGCGGGCGTCTCGGGCCCGCGCTGGACCCCCCCCCCACCCCAGGCGCGCGGTGCGAGCCGACGACGGCGTCGACCACCAGGGAGGGCCGAAGAGATTCGCGCGTGCCTCCTTCGACTTACGCCTGTGCCATGCGGACTACCCACCAGACCATCCCAACCCAGCCCGAAGATTTATATCGGGCGTGTCCCCCTACAGGGGGATCTTCGACGAAAAATTAAAAAATACTCCAACAATACCCCACAAGGGTCAAAAAATACCACAAAAGTAGTCCCCAGACTATGTTTGGACTATCTTTTTAACTATGTTGGGGGTATTTTTGTTTTTTCGTCGAAAATCCCCCTGTAGGGGGACAGGCCCGACTTAAAATTAGGTTTTGGCGGGGGGGGGGAAGGAGGGAGTACGGGCTCCCCACGTGATTTTGTTGCCCATGTTTCCCGACGCCCCCCCCCCCGCTGGGAGTGGAGGGCTGACTGGGGCCTCCAAGTTGGGTTGGGGTGGTTTCGGCTATACGCAAGAGTGGCCCTGGGTAAGAGTGACCTTTGGTGCGCGACTTTTGGGGGGCCGCGGGGGGACCAAACCTGGGCGCGCAAGCAGCTGCTACTGCTTCGTTTTCAGCCACATGTGGACCCATCTGTGCCCGCACCAAAGGCCACTCCGGCGAAAGGTCACTCTTACGTCTAGTCGATGGTTTGGTGGGCGGGTTCGGTTGGCACAAAAGGGAGTCCAGCTTAGAGGGAGTGGTGCAATAGGTTTGGGGCAGTTGTTTTGCGAATGCGTTGCGACGGAGGCATGGACTGCATTGTGTTGCGTCTAGCGTGCTGCGCGCGAAAGCCCAGAAATGCACTTGCGCACCAGAAGATATTGCACGTCCCAGATAGATTGCAACCCCGCAAATCTGTTGCACCAAATCTATCGAACCACCCCATTTCAGCTGGACCCCCTTCCGGATCAAGCACAGTGGTGACATGCGGAGGCCTCCGCATGTGTCAGGGCGCCTGCTGCCCGCAGCGGGCCGCTCTGCGCGGCGTGGCCGTCTCTCCAGCGGGCGGCCTCGCGCCACGCGAGCGGGGCACGATGGGCACCACGAGCGCGCACGCGCGCCACGGCGGGCTCGATGGGCGCCGTGAGGGCCCCCGGCCTTGCTCTTCTCCTGAGGGGCGCAGCACCGACGGTCAGACGGGGAGGCACGCGAGGGAAGGTGCGAGGGAGGAGGAGAGGTTCGGCACGCTGCGCTGCACAGATGGCCTCCGGCCTTGGTCTTTTCCCGGGGGGGCACAGCGTCGACGGCCAGACGGGGAGACGAGCGAGGGAAAGCGCGAGGAAGGAGGAGAGACTCGGCACACTGCGCTGCGTGCAGCAAAAATGGGGGATGCTACACACCACACGCAAAGGGCATCCACGGACACAGCCCGGGTGGCGGGGGTACCTCGGCTACACCAGGCCTGTCATGGCCTCGGCATGGACTCCTCTTCGAGCCTACCTAGGGTGAGGAAGAGGAGGAGGAGGAGGAGGAGGAGGACGCGGAGGAGGAGGAGGAGGAGGAGGAGGAGGAGGAGGAGGAGTGGGAGGAGGAGGAGGAGGAGGAGTGGGGAGGAGGAGAGGAGTGGGAGGAGGGAGAGGAGGAGGAGGAGGAGGAGGAGGAGGAGGAGGAGGAGGAGGAGGAGAAGGACGAGGAGGAGGAGGAGGAAGATGAGGAGGAGGATGAGAAGGATAGGGGGCGGAGGGCGCAGGAGGGGGGACGGGGGAGGGAAGGGGAAGGAGAGGAACTACATGCAGGGGCAACTTTGTCGTCGCTGGTCCAGGGGCCTGTGAGCACCCCAGGCCAAAGCCGATGATGCTAGGAGGCACGCAGCAGAAACATGATGCAGCAACGCTGAATATGGCAGGACAGCAACACAGCAGAACGGCAAGGAGAAGCAGAGGCCTTGCGCATGGCTGAGTGGGGCTGTGTCATATTGGGCAGGGTAGCTGGAATGATAGTGATATGCGGCGTCTTGGTGAGGGTGCTTGTTTTTGTGACTAGCATTGCGGTCAACCTGACCTGGCGTTCTGGGAAATGCGCTCTGTCGTTCTTGGGGGTGCGTTTTGAGAGGGGGGCCTATAAGGGGTTCTTTTGGAAGGAGAACCAATACCAAGCCGTACAGGCTCTAGCACGCCAGGCCCCCCTGTGGCAAGCCAACAGGGGGCGGAGGAACGAATAGCTTTCGGCCCATCCCGCCACCGTGACTGGGTTGCGGGAATGAAGCCTACAGGATGCTCGTCGGGATCTCGTGGGAGGCCTCTCGGGGGCCTCTCGGGGGCAGTTTTGAGGCCTCTTGGAATCCAGTTTGGGGCCTCTTGGGGCCTCTTTTGGGCCTCTTGAGGGCCTCTTGGGGGTGCCTCTGGGGGCCTCATGGGGGCCTCTTGGGGCAGAAGGCTCAGATGTTCGGTTCGTGTTCCCTCCCTTGGGCCCCTTTTGGGGCCGTCTTGGGTCCCTCCTCCTCCTCGTGATCCTCGCCATCCTCATCCTCTATCTACGTATTCATCGTCACCGTCAGCGTCATCGATATCGTCATCGTCATCGGCATCATCATCGTCATCGCCATGAGCATCATCATCATCATCATCATCATCATCATCATCATCATCATCATCATCATCATCATCATCATCATCATCAGCATCAGCATCAGCATCATCATCAGCATCAGCATCAGCATCAGCATCATCATTACCATCATCATCATCACCATCATCACCATCATCATCATCATCAACATCATCAGCATCAGCATCATCATTATCATCAGCATCGTCATCATCATCATCATCATCATCAGCAGCAGCAGCATCATCATCATCGTTATCGTCGTCATCATCATCAGCAGCATCATCATCATCAGCATCAGCATTATCAGCATCATCAGCATCATGATCCTCATCACCATCATCATCACCACCATCAGCATCGTCATCATCATCATCGCCATCATCATGTTTAGCAACATCATCATCAAGTTATTCACCATTACCACCAACATAACCATCGCCATAACTACCGCCATCATCAGCATCACCATCATCATCGTCGTCATCATCATCAGCATCCTCATCACCATCATCATCATCATCATCATCATCATCATCATCATCATCATCATCATCATCATCATCATCATCAACAGCATCATCGTCATAACCACCGTCGGCATCACCATAATCCTTGGAGAGGCCTCTTGGGCGTCCTGGGGCGATCCTGGTGGCCTCTTGGGCCGTCTTGGGCCGTTTTGGGGTAGTCGATCCCCTACAGTAGGGGCCCGACCACACGAACAATTCCACGAGAAACCCAACCCTGAGACCCCAGGGCGTCCATTGATGCTTGGTGTGGGAGCGTCACGCTTTCCATAGCAAAACCATCGAAACCCAAGAAACCCAGAGCACCCTGGAGGCAAGCAGAGTGCTTCTTGGCATGGGCCCCACTGTACTCCACACACAGTGTACTCGTGTGTTGGGGCGACGCCGACCCCACGGCCCACGCGCCCGCGCCCGTCCTGCCGCAACGGGCCTCCTGGCCCCTCAGGGCCGCGGGGGCAGCAGCGGGCCCGGGCTGCCGCCCGCCGTGGCCGCCTCCCAGCACGTCACCCAGTCCTGGGGCAGCCCACCCACGCAAACTCCGACGTCCCTCCCTCCTCTCCTCTTCTTCTTCTTCTTCCTCCTCCTCCTCCTCCTCCTCCTCCTCCTCCTCCTCCTCCTCCTCCTCATCCTTCTCCTCCTCCGCCTCCTCATCCTTCTCCTCCTCTTGTATTTCTGGTTTCCGCTCCTGTGACCGTGGCCACAAGTGGAACCACTGAAATCCACGATCCACCACGGTACACGCCAGACGAAGCAAGACCAATGATCCACCCTGATCAATCACACTCCGCTACTCCAAGACCTCCCAGCTAATCTCTCTCCTTTCCCGACCAGAACCTCATGGTTCCCCTGGACCTAGCCGACGCGGCGAGGGTGAAGCGGGGGGGCCACGGGGCTGGACCGAGGGATGAGATGCCTCCTCCTCCTCCTCCTCCTCCTCCTCCTCCTCCTCCTCCTCCTCCTCCTCCTCCTCCTCCTCCTCCTCCCTCCTCCTCCTCCTCCTCCTCCTCCTCCCTCCTACGCCCTCCTCCTCCCTCCTCCTCCTCCCTCCTCCTCCCTCCCTCCCCTCCCTCCTCCTCCCTCTCTCCCTCCCTCCCTCCCTCCCTCCCTCCCCCCTCCCTCCCTCCCTCCTCCCTCCCTCCTCCCCTCCCTCCCTCCCTCCCTCCCCCCTCCACCCTCTCCTCCTCCTCCCTACGCCAACCTCCTCCTCGCGAAGTCGGCTCGGATCGAGCGCGGATCGAATCGCAGGCGAATCGTCAAGACTCGGATCGGTATCGACTCGCATCGGACTGCAGGCGGCCCCGCCTGGCCAGAAGGCCGCCGCCAGCCGAGGGCCCGGCCGGCCCCCCGGAAGGGTCCTGGGCGCTCTTGAACGGGTGGAACGCGGCCGACCTGGGCCGGCAGCGGCCCGGAGAGATCCGACGCTCCAGCAGAGCTCGGAGCGGCGGGTTTTTCGGTCGGCCGCCCTCGGCCTCACTCGCCGGGCACCGGGGGCCAGCAGCAGAACGGCCCGGGACGAGAAACGAGCCCTGGGGGAGCGGTCCAGACCTGCAGGACCCGCGCATCGACAGAAATTGGAGCGACCAGATGTCTGGGGAGGAGGAGGAGGAGGAGGAGGAGGAGGAGGAGGAGGAGGAGGAAGGAGGAAGGAGAAATCAAGGCACTGTGCAGCCTACACTACCAAGGACCAACTGTCGTAGCAGTTGACATCGGTGCAGACGCCGTCGCTGATGATAGTGAAGTCGTCGACAGGGTCGATGCCCAAATGGGGGAGGCACTTCCCGAGGAAGAAGTCCTCGCCCCAGGGACGCCACTCCAGCTCGTTCTTGCAGCGCTCCGCCTCGGGACCGGGACCAAGGACTCCGAGGAGAAGGGAAACGCACCACTACCACCACCTGGGAAGTACAAGATGTGCTGCTCTGTGGAGTGCGGGTGCGGGGGATGCCCTACGAAACAGCTTCGAAAGGTACCGCCACCGCGCCAGACTCCCGCTCTGCTCGGGGGGAACTTGGTGATCTCCAAACCAGGTGGTGAGACACCCGGTGGTGACCCCGATTCCCCAGAAAAAAATTCTGGGTCACCACCGGGTTTGGGGACACGCGGTCGCCACGAGGTTTTGCGTTTCCTGGGCCAGCCAGCGCTCGAAAACCATTACCCAAATCGCCCAAAACTCACCACCGGGTGTTCTCACCACCACGTTTGGGGACCACCAAGGAACGATGGGCGGGGACCAGCTCCCGGGGGGACCGTCGAGCTGGAACTGGCGATGCACCAGCGAGGGGCTCCCGATGGCGAGCCCGCACACTCCTGGGGCGGGGTGGCTTGTCGGGCCCCCATCGGCGATGACTGGGCGGTTGGCAGTCGACGCCTCCCACCCCGGGCCACTCTTCCCCCACAGCTTGGCCCCCGGGTTGCGGGTCACGGCTCGGCTATGGCGGCCGGTTCGGGGCGATCGGGGCAGCCCCTGAAGGCTCTCGGCGAGGCGCATGCATGCATACATACCTACATGCATGCATACATCAATACGTACCTGCGTGCATCCACACATACATACATACATACATACATACATACATACATACATACATACATACATAGATAGATAGATACATACATACATACATACGTACATGCATACATGCATGCATGCATGCATGCATGCATACATACATACATACATACATACATACATACATACATACATGCATGCATGCATACATACATACATACATACATACCTATATATCGATCTACCTATATACATGCATTCATGCATGCATACAGACATACATACATAGATATATACATACATGTATGCGTATCTGTATATGCATATATACAATCATGTATGCATACATTCATACATTTGTACATGCATACATACATACATACATACATACATCCATACATACATGCATACATACATACATACATACATGCATACATGCATATGCATATGTATACACATACATACAGATATGCATACAGGTTCACGTACATACGTGCATACATGCATGGGTGCATACATCCATGCATGCATGCGTGCATATCAACATGCATGTATACATACATGCATGTATGCATACATACGTGCATGCACATTTGCGTGGATGCATGCATACGTACATACACACAAACATACATACATACATACATGCATGCATACATACATACATACATACATACATGCATACATGCATACATGCATACATGCATGCATGCATGCATGCATGCATGCATGCATACATACATACATACATACATACATACACGCGTGTGTGCGTGCGTGCATGCATACAAATACATATATGCATACATACATGCATACTGGCGTGCATACGTGCGTGCATGCATACATACATCGATAAGTACATGCATGCGTCCATACATACATGCATGCATGCGTGCAGATATACGTACGTACGTACGTGCATGCCTGCATGCACGCACGCACGCATGCACGCACGCACGCATACGTACATACATGCGTGCATGCATGCATGCATGCGTACATACATACGCGCATGCGTACCTGCATACAGTCATTCATACATGCATGCATACATACACACACTTTCACACACACGCACACACACACACACACACACGCGCGCGCGCGCACACACACACACACATACACACACCCACACACACACTCAGACACACACACACACACACACACACACACACACACACACACACACACACACACACACACGCTGGGCTGCATTACGAGCGCAAGCTGGATCGCTGGGGCTCGGCTTTCGGCGCCGAGAGCAGCGCACCGCGCTCCCGCGATGAGCGCCGCGCGGTCGGCTCCGCGCCCACTGCGGCTCTCCCGCCGCCCCCCCTTACACAAGGTCGCTCGCCAGCCCGAACTGCGACGCGCGAAGCGCGATCGTCTTCGCGCCCCCGCGGGCGACCTATAAAGCACAGTCGGTCGCCGCGTCCTGTCCGTCGATCGCCTCGTCCTCGCCCCGCGCCTGCTCGTCCGCCTCCCCATCTCCTCTTCCTGCTCCACGTCCCCGCCCCCATTGCCCTCTTCGTCCGTGCCCTATTCCCCCGCCTCGTCCTCGTCATCATCCGAAACATCATCCTCCCCATCATCATCGTTATCGTTCTCGCCAACACCCTCCTGATACCATTGGCCTACCCCTCCTCCTTCTGCCATCATCATCACCACCTCCACCGTCCATCACTGTCATCATCATCATCAGCATCATCATCATCATCATCATCATCATCATCATCATCATCATCATCAGCATCAGCATCATCATCATCATCATCATCATCATCATCATCATCATCATCATCATCATCATCATCATCCTCATCCTCATCCTCATCCTCATCCTCATCATTCTCATCATCATCATCATCATCATCATCATCAGCATCATCATCATCAGCATCAGCATCATCATCATCAGCAGCAGCATTAGCATCAGCATCATCATTATCATCAGCATTAACATCATCATCGTCACCATCAGCACCATCATCATCAAAATCATCATCAGCATCAGCATCAGCATCAGCATCCGCATCATCATCATAACCATGAACCATCATCAGCATCAGCATCATCAGCATCAGCATCAGCAGCAGCATCAGCATCATCATTATCAGCATCATCATCATAATCAGCATCATTATCATCATTAGCATTATCATTATCAGCAGCAGCAGCGACAGCAGCACCTATCACCACCTCCACCTCTACCACCACCACCACCACCATCATCATCATCATCATCATCAGCACCAACACCACCACCATCATCATCATCATCCTCATCAGCATCATCATCATCATTATCATCATGTTCGTCCTCATCCTCGTCCTCGAACGCCTCCTCCTCCTCCTCCTCCTCCTCCTCCTCCTCTGCTTCCCCCCTCCGCCTCCCGGTCTCCAGCCCCGCTCTCTCTCCCCCCCTCCCCCCTGCCCCTCTCTCTCCCCTCCCGGCCTCGTCTTTGTACACCGCCAGCGCTGCGCTCGAGATCGCCTCGAGCGAGCCGAACATCATCGGGAACTCCTTCTCCAGCGGCTTCTTGTTGCAGTTCCTGACGAACGCCTCGCCGCGAGGCCGCGATGGCCGAGGCCGGAGGCGCCCCTGTGCGAGCGGGGCCCGAGGGGCGACAGGGCAGAGAGGGGGGACGGGCACTCTTTCTGCGGCGACGAGCCCTGAGGGCACTTCGGGCCGAGGGCGGGGGGTGGAGGAGGAAGAGGAGGAGGGGGAGGAGGAGGAGGAGGAGGAGGAGGGAGGAGGAGGAGGAGGAGGAGGAGGAGGAGGAGGAGGAGGGGGGGGGAAGTGAGAAGGAGGAGGCCTTCTCAGAGAAGGTTCGGAGGTCCTCCAGGCTTCTGGGAAACATGTGCTGGGTGAGCCTCCCCCGAGGGATGTCATACAAAAAACCAGATAGGCCTTCTCAGAAGGCACGAGTGCTTCTGAGAAGTCCCGCCGCCTTCTGAGAAGTCCTTCTCCTTGTCAATTCCCCCCCTCCCTCGCCGCCGAGTTCTTGAGGAATCAAACACGGAAAAAAGATGAACCGAAGCTCCGCGCAGATGTCTTGGACCGAAGCTGGGCCCCCCTGGCGGCGCCTTCGGCGGCGCCGCCCCTGGCGCGTTCCGCGCGCTAGGGAGGGGGGTCCAGCGCCGACCCAAGAAATCCGCACGGAGCTCCAGAAGTTGTTCAGTCATGCAACTTTGCCAACGAACTGGGCCTGATTGTCGGTCTGGCGGCTATGTTGTCGCCGTCGCCGCCCCGTCGCCGCCCCATCGCCGCCCGTCGTCTGGGCCTGATTATGGGTATGGCGGCTATGTTGACGCCGTCGTGTCGCCGCCCCGTCGCCTCCTCGTCGCGGCCTCGCGCAATTGCACCGCATAAATTGGGCAACATGGATTATCTGTTCTCCACCCCCAGGGTTATTACCAATATCGACACCCCCCCGTCATCCTCTGCCAAAAAATACGCGCGCACACTCGTCCATCAAAACTCATCAGTTTTCACGAAACCATTGTAACAAAAGGAGCGAAGTGCACACGCGCGCGTCGTCGCGCGCGCATGCCGAAATCCTTCAAACACCCTAGGTGTCGTAAGGATTTCGACATCGAGTGTCCATGTATATATATAAATATATATACATACACATACATACACACATACACACATGCACACATACACGCAGACACATACATACATACATACATACATACATACATACATACATATATACATACATACGTACGTACATACATACATATATACATACATACATACATACATACATACATACATACATGCATGCATGCATACATGCATACATACATACATGATATATATATGTATATACATATATATATATATGCCTATACATATACATATACATATACATATGCATATACGTATAACTGTGCATATGCATACTCATAAACATATATATATACATGTATATTAACATAAGCATATACACATACATACATATACATATACATATACATATACATATACATAAACCTATACATATACATGTAGAGATACATATACATGTATATGTACACATGCATGTACATGTACATGTACATAATCATAAACATAAACATAAACATACATATATGCATATACACACATATATACATATAATATACATATACATATACATATACATATACATATACAAATACAGATACGTATACGTATACATATACTTATGCATGTACGTATGCATATGCATATACATGTACATATACATCTACATATACATATACATATACATATATATATATATACATATATATATATACATACATATACGTGTACATGTACATATACATATATATTCATACATGTACATATACATATACATATGCATATACATATACACATACACATACGTATACATATACATATACATATACATACACATAAACATACATACATACATGCATGCATACCTACATACATGTGTGCATCTATAATTACATACGTACACACCTGCATACATATGCACATGTATACATACATGCATGCATGCATACATACATACAGACCAACAAACATACAGATATACACACCTGCATACATACATACATGCATGCATGCATGCGTGCATGCATGCATACATAGATATATACAGACATGCATACATACATACAGACAGACAGACAGGCAGGCAGACAGACAGGCAGGCATACGTACATGCATACATATATACATGCATGCATGCATGCATGCATACATACATAGATAAATACCCACAAATGTAAATATACAACAAGAACTGGCGAAGGACCCAACCATATGCAATTGTGAATACCGCGGTTGTGAGCCCTCCTTCGGTGGAGCCCCCTTGTGGGGCCACGACCCGCGTGAGCGGTGTGCCGAAATGGGCGCGGTGGCGCCATGCAAACCCTGCCACTTGGGCCGTCGGTGGGGCTCCATATGGTGCCACAAAACGTGCGAGGGGTGTGCCGAAAAAGATGCAGTGATGCCATGCGAAGTCAGCCACTTGGGCCTTCGGTGGGGTGCCCCAGGGAACCACTAACCGTGTGAGGGGCGTGCCGAAATGGGCACGCGGTGGTGCTATGCGAACGCAGCCACTTGGGCCTTCGGTGGGGCTCCCTATGGGACCACGAAACGTGCGAGGGACAGCCGAAATGGGCACGCGGTGGTGCCATGCGAACGCAGCCACTTGGGCCTTCGGTGGGGCTCCCTATGGGACCACAAAAAGTGTGAGGGGCGTGCCGAAACGGGTGCGTGTGGTGCCATGCGAACGCAGCCACTTGGGCCTTCGGTGGGGCTCTCTATGGGGCCACGAGACGTGTGAGGGGCGTGCCGAAACGGGTGCGGTGGTGCCATGCGAACGAAACCCCTTGGGTCTTCAGTGGGGCTCCCGATGTGGCCACGCACCGTGTGACGAATATGCCGAAATGAGTGCGGTGGCGCCATGCGAACGCAGCCACTTGGGCCTTCGGTGTAGGTCATCATGGGGCCACGAACCGTGTGAGGGGTGTGCCGAAAAAGATGCGGTGGTGCCATGCGAACGCAGCCACTTGGGCCTTCGGTTGAGCTCCCTGTGGGGCCACGAAACTTGTGAGGGTGTGCCGAAATGGGTGCAGTGGTGTCATGCGAACGCAGCAACTTGGGCCGTCGATAGAACTTCCAATGGGGCCACGAACCGTGTGAGGGGTGTGCCGATATGGGCATGCGGTGGTCAGAGGCACGCAGGGGGGAGGAGGAAGGAGGAAGGAGGAGAGGACACGCGGGGCGCTGTCTCTTCAAAACGAGGACCCAACACAAGATGGTTGGGAACAAAAAAAGCGTGTCGCATCCTTCGCCCGAACTATGGAGGAGGCAGGGGCCTCGTCTCGGGGCGAGGGAAGCTCATGCGGGAGCCTCTGGGACACCTAGACGCGAGAGGCCGTGGGTGGAACTCCCTATGGGGCCACGAACCGTGTGACGGGTGTGCCGACATGGGCATGCGGTGGGCGGGGTGGACGCATGCGAACCCTGCCACTGGAGCCTTGGGCGCCATGTTCCCTATGGGGCCACGAACCGAATGAGGGGTGTGCCGAAATGGGCCTGAACTGGGCGGGGTGGACGCATGTGAACGCGGCCAGTGGGGCCTTCAGTGGAGCTCCCGATGGGGCCCCGAGTCGTGTGGGGGGTGTGCCGCAATGGGCATGCGGTGGGCGGGGTGGACTCATGTGAACGCGGCCACTGGGGCCTTGCGTGGAGCTCCCTATGGGGCCACGAACTATGTGAAGGGTGTGCCGAAATGGGCATGCGGTGGGCGGGGCGCATGTGAACGCGGCCACTGGGGCCTTGGGTGGAGCTCCTTAGGGGGGCGCGAACCGTGTGAGGGGTGTGCCGAAATGGACATGCGCTGGGCGGGGTGGACGCATGTGAACGCGGCCACTGGGGCATTGGGTGAAACTTCCTACGGGGCCACGAACCGTGAGAGGGGTGTGCCGAACTTGGCATGCGGTGGGCGGGGTGGACGCATGTGAACGCGACCACTGGGGCCTTGGGTGGAATCCCTGTGGGGCCACGAACCGTGTGCGGAGTGTCCCGACATGGGCATGCGGTGAGCGGGGTGAGCGCATGTGAACGCGGCCACTGGGGCCTTGAGTAAAGCTCCCTATGACGCCACGAACCTTGTGAGGGGTGTGCCGATATGGGCACGCGGAGGGCAGAGTGCCGAAATGGACATGCGGAGGCACGCATGGGAGGAGGGAGGAGGGGCAGGAGAGGAGGAGAACGCGGGGCGTTGTCTCTTCAAAACGAGGCCCAACACAGGATGGTTGGAAAACAAACTGGTTTCGCAACACGGATGTTCAAAACAAATTGCGCGCACGCTCTGGCGAATTTTCAAGAACACCATAGCATCTCCAACATCGTCATAAAGTCCTACTACCAAGCGGGCTTCGCGCGCGCATGTCGAAACCGTTCGAACGCCTTTTGCGCGCGTGCTGTCGTCAGAATATTTTGCAAAAAAATAAGACGTAGTGCGCGCGCGCGCGTCGTCGCGCGCGCATGCCGGAATCCTTGAAAAACCATGGGCGTCGCAAGGATTCAAAAACCGAGTGTCGCAAAACCATATTTAAAAACAAATGGCTTCGCAACAATAGTTTTCAAAAAAGCCTGCGCTCGCGCTCTTGCGAACCCGTAAGAAAACCATAGGTGATTCAGCAATTCCATTGAATTCTGCCAAACGGGCCTCTCGCGCCGCATGCCGAAAATCACTCGAACGCCCATGCGCGCGTGCTGGGGGGGCACGATCCGTGTCAAATAATACCGTGCGGGCCACTCTCGCGCGTCGGCCGCGCGCGTATGTCGATTTCCATTCGAAGCCCTCATTACCGACGCGAGGACGCCGTCAGCGTTGCCAGCGCGACCAGCATCGGCGCCGTCACTGGCCGCGCCGTGCGTCGCGCTTCGCGCTGCACGAGGCGCGAAGCGCGATGAT
>CAUYUJ010017014.1:31830-46830 GCA_963575745.1 Prorocentrum cordatum | reverse complement strand
CCCGAGGTTTCGTGGGCCCCTGATGAGGCGGCCAGAGCACCCGAGATGGCCCAAGAGGGCTCCCGACACTTCACAAAGTAGCGCCCAGGATGGCTCAAGAGAGCCGTAAATCGTTCAGGATGGCCTCCGACAGGCCTTCGAGAGGCCCCAGGAGGTCCACACGACGGCTCCCAGTGCTCTCGAAGCCCCCTACGGATCCCCCCAAAGAGGCCAAAATCCGCCGACCCCTTGGGGTCATCGGCGTGTGAGATGCTTCCCCCCTCCCCAAACCCCTCCCCCCGGAGCCTGGTCCGGTCGTTTTGGAGGGGGGGGGGGGGGGGTCCGGCCGGATTCCCCGGGATCCGCCGGCGCGGTCCGGGGGGGGTCATCCGCTCCAGAGAGTCTGCTGGGGGGGCCGCAAACGAGCGAAGAGGCTCCCAAGAAGCTCTGCAGACGGTCCAAGAGGGCCCCGAGTCGCCGAAAAAACACTCGAAGACGGTCAAGATGGCCTCCAGATGGCCCCAGATGCCTCCAAGACGCCCCAAGAAGCTTCCAAGACGCCTCCCAAGATGGCCCCAAGAGGCCAAAATCGTCGATTTCCATTGGTTTTTTCAACGTTTTTGGCCTTCGCGTTTTTTCGGGCTTCCGACGCTCCAAGACGGCGAAAGAAGCCCCCAAGACGGCATCAAGACGACCCGAGAGGCTCCCAAGTGGGCCCCAACACGGCCCAAGAGCGCCTCAAAACGGCTCAAGAGGGCCTTCAGACAGTCCAAGAGGGCCCACAGAGGGGCCCAAGAAAGGCTCCAGACGGGGACCACGAACCTAAAATTCTAGCCTTCCGCCCCAAAAGGCGCCAAGGAGGCCCCAAGAGGCCTCCAAGAGGCTCCAAGAAGCCCCCAAGAGGCCCCCAACAAGCCCAAAAAAAGCCCCAAGCTGCCCCAAAACAGCTCCCCAGAAGCCTCCAAACTGCCTCCCGCAGGCCCCCGAGAGGATTCTCACGACGACGGCGCCAGAGGCTCCCACAACGGTCAACGAAGCCCCCAAGATGGCCCCAAAAAGGTGCCCAGCCTACGCCGTCGAGTCTGTCGCCGCCATTGTCGTCCTCGTCGTGTTCTCCTGCTCCTTCTCATCCTCCTCTTCCGCCCCCTCCTCCCGTCTCCCCTCTCAGCTTTCTGTCTCGTATTCCCTCCACTGGCTCACTTTTCACCTTCTCCGCCTTTGGCTGCTCCCCCATCCTCCCTCCTCCACGTCCCCCTTATCCATCCCGTCCCCAGCGGTCAGATTCCTCGCAACTTCCGTGCCTTGTCGCAATGCTCGTCACTTGGTTCCGCCGGGCGTTTCGGAGGGTCTCTCCGCGGCGCTCGTCCCGCTTTAAAACACTTCGCGCACACAACTGGGTTGTTTCGCTTGAAATAATTCTTCTTCTGGTCTTTCGACAAATGGCCCCCGTCTGAAAACGCTGGTTTCTTCCCGTCCCCGTTCGGTGGGCACGCGGAGCATTCAAACTTTTTCGCCCCCGTGCGCGCATCGCCCCAGAAAAAAAAACAAGGGGTCGGCGGATGTGGCGTAAGCTTGAAGATAAATTCGAGACCTCAAGACAACACCCATGAGTTATGCCTTCTCGCCTTTTCGCTGTCGCCTCAATGTGGCCCCAAGATGGCCCAAGAAAGCCCCAAGAGGGGCCGAAGAGGCCCCCAAGACGGCCCCAAGAGCGCCCTAGAGCGCCCCAAGAGCGCCCCAAGAGCCCGCGGGACACCGGCGGGACACCGCGGGGCACCGGCCGCCGGAGGAGTTGCATTTGGTCCGGCCGCGGCCCAGCCACAGGAGTTTCTCTCGCCCCCCCACGCAGCTTCGCCTCGCCCGCACGCACACACACACACACACACACACACACACACACACACACACACACGCACACACGGCACGCACGACACGAACCCGAAACCGAAATCGATTTCCCGGTGAGGGGGGTCTCCGTTTCACGTCGGACTCACCCCCCAACCTCCTATATATACACACACACACACACACACACACTCGGTAGCCTGCAGAACTCATCGATGCAACGAGGCATACTCAGCTTCGTTTAGAAGTTTCAGAGAATCAATCATCTCCGCCAGACTGCCAGCAGTGCCATGCTCAGCTGGTCGTGGGTCAACTGGGAGCCAGGGTGACCGTTGTCGGCCGCTGCTCGTCATCAGTGGACCGATACGGACGGCGGGTGTCGGGCAGCAGCTGGTTGTCCAGTATGCATGCTTGCTCTCGTGCTTGCTTGCTCGTCTCCTGATTCGCAGGCATCAGCTCCACAAATACGCAAATTAGCACGCACGACTGCAGCTAAATGAAGGGTGGCGGCAAATGGCGCGGTAACGTCTTTGGACAGATTCGTAGCATTGTGATCCGACCCATCCCGGATGACATTCACACACTTCCGGGCATGTGGCTTCACTCGTCTTGTGCACCCACTTCTGAACCTCCTCGAAGGACGACCAGTTGTTGAAATGCGTTTTATGGTCGGCCCCAGCTTGGACATCGTACATTATCCTCAGGACCTCCTTGTAGCAGGCATCTCCCTTTTGGGGAACAGCGCACGGGGTGGTTGACGAGGTGGTCGTGCTCGTAGTGGTGGAGGTGGTCCAAGTAGTGGTGGTTGACGTCGTGCTGGTGGAGGTGACCATGAAGGGGAAGACCTGAGGCTGCGCCGGGGCCCCGTTTATCTGTTTTACCTTCTGGCGCATAGCACCCACACTGCGCGGGGACACCAAAAGGTACCACTGCCGCTCCTCCCCGGACCTCTCCCTGGGTGCGGTCGGAACAGAATGTCGAGGCGAATCTAGCCGTGGCCACGAAGGCCTCTGGTACGAGACCGATGCTGCATCACAGCAGCAATTCGGCCCCTGACTTTCGTCCTGGGCTCGGTTTAGTGAAGTGACGAATTTCGGGGTCCTTACGTGGGAAAAAACATCACTTCACTACTCTGGGGCCCCTGGGGCCTCCGTGGGCCCTGGGGCCCAAAATCTGTGAAGCGATGGCTTTCGGGCCTCGGATCTGGGGAGCACCCCAAAAAGGCGAGAGCGAAGGACGGGCAGCGGACTCCAGCGAGGCGCACACGGCCCACCCACCAAGGGAGAGCGCCGCTGGCGGGGATCTCGGCCCCCGCCGCTCCGGGCCACAGAGGGCCACCGGAGTGCGGGCCATCCCTGCGGGCTTCCGCGGCGGCCGTGCGGGGCGCCGTCCGGGCGCCCCCGGAGCGCTCTCGGCGAGGCGCAGCCGCCAGAGAGCACCCCGAGGCCTCGCCATCGCTCGGGCGTCCACTCCCTGTGAAATCTGTCGGTTTCGTGCGCGTTTTTTTCGGCGCACGGTCAAGGATGCTCCTCGATGGCCCTCGCCGAGGAAAGAACGCACACGTCCGAGCGGTGCCAGGAGGCTGGGAAGCCGCCGAGGGCCGACGGAGACGCCCGTGGGCCTGCAGCGTCGAGGCGCGAGAGGCTCGGAGCCTCGAGACGCGGAGCCTCCAGGGACCGACGGACACGCCCGGCTGCCAATCTGCGCGCCCGCCGCGGCAGGGCCGGAGGGGCCTCGCCGGGGCGAGGAGGGGCAGGAGGGGGGCGACCAGAGGAGACCGTTTTGCCCCGGCCTGCCTTCGCCCAGCCGCCCCAGTGCTGGGCCTCCTGTGGGCACGAGCAGGAGTGAAGGGGCCCAAGGACACGCCAAGAAATGCACACACAAATGAGAAGATTCCCCATATTTTCTCCTTCTGGGTTTTTGTCTTCCCCCCCACTTCCCATATTGTCCCGCATTTTCTGGGGAATCGACGATTAGTTGTGTCCGTGTGCTTCTTTCCCTCCTGAAAGGGGACGACGACGTGGAAAGCGACGATGTCCAACTGCAGGTGCTGTCCGAAATCGACGCCGACTGCTGTCGGACAGGGAGTCGCTCCTCGTTGCGTACAGTGAGACGTATACTAGTGCTGTGCGCCCCCCTCGGAGGCTTGCCCCCAGGAGGCCCCTACAAGGCCCCAAGGGGCCCACAAGAGGCTCCAAGAGGCCCCAAAGCAGACCCCCAGAGGCCTCAAAACTGCCGCCAGGAGAACCCAGAGAGGCCTCGACGGGATCCCAACGACTATCCAAGAGGCCTCAGACCCACAACCCAGGTGCGGTGGCGGGATGGGTCGAACGCCATTGGATCCGCCGCCCTCTGTGCTTGTCACAAGGGTGCCTGGCGTGCTAGATCCTACGGTCTTTGATGTTGGTTCTTTTTCCAAAAGAACTCTCCCTGGGGCGTCGGCCCGTCCCGCCGGCCACCCGGAAAAGACCGCAGAATGTATGTCAATGCCTCTCCCGTTCCACGATGGCCCAAGATGGTTTCTACGACGAGTCAGACGGCCCGAGATGGTCTCGAAGTTCGCCCGAAACATGGTCCGTTATGGCCTCCAAGACGGCCCAAAGAGGGTCCAAGATGCCTCCAAGTCCGCACAAGCAGTCCCCCAAAATGGTCCAAGATGGCCTCAAGATGGCCCAGGGCGGCCCAGGAGGCCCCCACGAGGCCCCCAAGACGGCCCAAGAGGCCTCCAAGAGGTCCTCCGGAAGGCCCGAAGATGCCAAAATCACTGATTTACCATAGGTTTTTGAAGGATGGTGGCATTTGCTTCGTTTCGATCTCCCGACGGCCCGAGACGGCCAAATGGCCCCCAAAGATCGCCCCAAGATCGCCAACGAGGCCTCCAAGATGGCCCCAGAACGGCGCAAAAGGCCTCGAAGACTGCCCCAGGAGGACCCCAAGACTGCCCAAGAGGCCTCCAAGACGCCGAAGATGGCATCCAAGACGGCTCTGGGGCACCCCAAGAGGGCCCCAAGTCGGCCCAGAGAGGCCCTCACGACAGCTTCCGAGGGCGTCAGACGGGACAGGAGGCCCCCAAGACGGCCCAAGGAGGCTCTAAGATGGCCCAAGACAGCCCAAGACGCCGCCAAGAGGTCTCCAAGACGTCCCAAGAGGCCTCCAAGAGGTCCTCCAGGAAGGCCCGAAGAGGCCGAAGTCATTGATTTTGTCTGGGGTGTTTGAAAGATGTTGGCATTTGCTTACGTTCGGCCTTCCGACGGCCCGAGACGGCCCGAGGGCCCCAAAGATCGCCCCAAGATCGCCCAAGAGGCCCCAAGATGGCCCCAGAACGGCCCGAAAGGCCCCGAAGACTGCCCCAGGAGGACCCCAAGACTGCCCAAGAGGCCTCCAAGACGCCGAAGATGGCATCCAAGACGGCCCTGGGGCACCCCAAGAGGGCCCCAAGTCGGCCCAGAGAGGCCCTCACGACAGCTTCCGAGGGCGTCAGACGGGACAGGAGGCCCCCAAGACGGCCCAAGGAGGCTCTAAGATGGCCCAAGACAGCCCAAGACGCCGCCAAGAGGTCTCCAAGACGTCCCAAGAGGCCTCCAAGAGGTCCTCCAGGAAGGCCCGAAGAGGCCGAAGTCATTGATTTTGTCTGAGGTGTTTGAAAGATGTTGGCATTTGCTTATGTTCGGCCTTCCGACGGCCCGAGACGGCCCGAGGGCCCCAAAGATCGCCCCAAGATCGCCCAAGAGGCCCCAAGATGGCCCCAGAACGGCCCGAAAGGCCCCGAAGACGGCCCAGGAGGACCCCAAGACTGCCCAAGAGGCCTCCAAGACGCCGAAGATGGCATCCAAGACGGCCCCGGAGCACCTCAAGAGGGCCCCAAGTCGGCCCAGAGAGGACCTGACGACCGCTTCCGAGGGCGGCAGACGGGCCAGGAGGCCCCCAAAACGGCCCAAGGAGGCCCCAAGATGACCCAAGACAGCCAAAAGACGCTGCCAAGAGGTCTCCAAGACGTCCCAAGAGGCCTCCAAGAGGTCCTCCAGAAGGCCCGAAGAGGCCAAAATCATTGATTTTGTCTGGGGTGTTTGAAGGATGTTGGCATTTGCTTATGTTCGGCCTTCCGACTGCCCGAGAATGCCCAAGAGCCCCAAAGATCGCCCCAAGATCGCCAACGAGGCCTCCAAGATGGCCCCAGAACGGCCCCAAAGGCCCCGAAGACGGCCCAGGAGGACCCCAAGACTGCCCAAGAGGCTTTTTTCCTTCCAACCCCGGAAAGTTACAACGCCACTGGTGAGGCGGCCCGGAGGTGAGGGTTGGTGCGATGGAGGAATGCGCTTGACCCCACCACCTGAACTCCAGAGAGGCACCACCCGATAATGGGGAAGCGAGATGGCGCTGCATCACGCTGAGAGGCTCGCCCACGCCACGCCCCACGGACTGGGCAAGGTGAGGACACAGCGGGGCGGCACGAGGAACCACTTCCAACTGATGAAAGAATGAGGCCAGATGCGGTCCGTGAAAAGACTGGGCCAACGCCCGAACATCCAAAGAGCCGCCTCAGCTCTCAACGGATGAATTGGCAGAGAAGATTGAACGTGCGAGGCCTCCGAGAGACGCCGACAGCCAGCACAAGCTGGCAGTCCAAACACAAGCTACTCAGCCAGCGTCGCAGCAAAAGGTGGGGAGGAGGCTAGTCCGAGTCGCCTGAGGACACTTGACCGCGCAGGGGCGCGCCGACGTGTCCCGAGGCTTCGGCTTGCGACAGTTGACAAACATGGTGACGAGCGGCGGCCCGAGCCAGGGCCGCACCTGCGTCCTGACGACGCAGGGCTTCCTCAGAATCAGAGCAGGAGCTGGCCCTCCTGCGCACAGGACGGCGAGCGAGACTGACCAGGGGAAGCCCGCTGGGGCCCTATGGGTGCCTATCCGACCCCACACTATTGAGAGGGCAACCCACCGAAACCGAGGGCCTCGTGGGGCGCCTCCCTCTGGAGACCTCGGACCGGACTCGCTTACCAAAACGAGTGGGCCCGCGGAGGGGCACTGCACAGGCAGGCCTTGGAACCTACCGCGCGAGGAGTAGGCCTTGCAGGCAGTGCAAGTGACAAAAACAGCACTTTCCGTCTGAGCAAGTCAGGCGGATGCAGAAATGGCCGTGGGCTTGTACATCATCGAGTGGGAGGTCACGGTGGCCCGGGCGATCTTCGACCAGGGGCTTTCGGGGCCACGATGTCCTGCGCACCCGAAGACAACTGACGCGCTGCCAAGAAGTTCCGACGCGCAACCAGGAATGAGCAAGCTCAGCACGAGCAATAATGTCCGGCTGTGGAGGACGCACACACTCGACTTCTCCGAAGTCCCTCAGGGGGCGAACCTAGGAAGCAGATGCATCGCCAGATGAGAAGGCGGAGGCGGAGACGGATGCGGAGGAGGAGGAGAAGGAGGAAGAGGAGGCGGAGGAGGATGAGGAGGAGGACGAGGAGGGGGAGAAGGAGGAGGAGGAGGAGGAGGCATAAGAGATATCCCTAGCGAGGGCGGCGTCCGATTATTTGTCGATCGGATGCCTGGCAAGAGCTGTTTGGGCCAGGGAATCCGCGCGGCTATCTCCCAGCCCCCATAACCTCAAAAGCGGGGAAATCGGTTCGCCATCGACAAACTGGCGCGCACACGTGGTCAAGGGAGGACAAAAGCTTGAATCCAGCCTCAGCCCGCGCCTGCAGGAAAAAATGCCCTGCATACACTAGCTTATCGCTCGGCTGTCTGGCACGACCTGCGGCGGAAGTCTTGAGAACGTTTTCACAACCCGAGACCATGGAGGAGGGCCCTGTGATCAACTGGACTCCTGCCAGAAAACCAGTGCTCCCCCGCTCGCGGGGCCCGGGGCACATGGGCCCACACGGGCCCCGAGGCAGAGGCAAAGAGCTCCTGGCCCGGGCAGTGCGGAACGACGCTCCGGGAGGCCCTGGAAAGCTCCTTGATAATATTACGCGCGCGCGACCCGCCAACAAAAAGCACACCTTCAAACGTCCCCGGCTTGGGGGGGGGTCCGAGTACCATCGGATATGCAAAGAACCTTCGTCCATGTACACACCTGGGGGACGACGGTCCCCAGGGCGAGGGAGGGCACCACGGGCAACCACGAACAACTTGTCGGAGGAGGAAACGCAATCCAGGAGGGACCCCAACAATTCCGATCCCACCAATTCAACTCGTTCGCCCTGTAGCTTCGGGCACTTCCGAAGCGCTTTATATATATATAATATATATATATATAATAAATTATATGTGTATATATATATATATATATTGTTTTTTTTGTTTGTTTGTTTTTTTATATATAATATATATATATATATATATATATATATATATATATATATATATTAAAAAAAAAAAAAAAAAAAAAAAAAAAAAAAAAAAAAAAAAAAAAAAAAAAAAAAATGGAAATTGGTAACCGCAACCTCGGGCACGCACGCGGGCCCATAGCCCGTCGCACACGCAACATCGAAGAAGCCCTTTTCTGGAGTGGCGTGAACTTCCTAGATGCCAAATAGGATGCAACCACATCGTAGCAGAGACGGTCGTGCCCAAAGTGGTACTTCTGGGCGAGATGAGGTGAAAAAAAAAAGCTCGTGACAGTTCCCAAGATCGCCCCGAAGCCGATTGAACTCAGGCATCCACCACCCCAGCCCAACCAGAGTCAGGCACGCCCCCGACAAGGGGCCCGAGACACCCCCCCAGGAAAGAGGCGGGCTGTTCCACACCGAAGACCACCACTGCCTCAAGTGGAAGAGCGGAATCGCGGCAGCGCGAAGGTCGGAGGAGGAGGCCCAAACTTCTTTGCGCCATCTGCAAACAACGGCAACCCGGGCAAGCCAAGCGGGGCCCCCCTCCAACAACATCAGGGCAGGCAAAGACCTGCCGCTACAGGAACGCCTGACCAGCCGACCCAAACTCCGACGAAGAGAGAAAGCACTTCAGAGGGAGAGGCCCCATAACATTCGGCCACATAGTTGGCGACGGGGAGGGGGCCAGAAACCCAAAGACGACGAAGGCGAGTCCGACTGAGGACCCGAGCAAACTGCCCGAGCCGCTTCGCTCTGGCGGCGCCGCCGGCCCCGCGCCCTCCGGCCCTGGAGCCCCCCCCCCCCCCCCGCGACGGACAGGGGCCCCTCGAGCATCGCCAACCCCCAAGTTCACCCCCGAAGAAACGAGGGGGCCTGTCAAGTCTGACCCGAGCGCGCCCTGACTGTCCAAGCCGACGGCCGCGAAGCTGCTGATGAGGACGGCCTTGTCGGCCGACAGAGTGGCACCGTTATCAATGGTGGCGCTCTGGGGCGCCAGCGCTCCCTGAACGACACCTGCAACCACTTCACGGTGGGTGCCCACCGCAGCTATACTACTGTCGTCGATTTCAAGCTTGAAATCAACGCTGAGATCCAAGCGATGCTATCCAGCAGCCCGGCACTGTTGGTCCTACTCGCAGCCAGACTGCAACCCGCAATGGCCCCATGCCCCGCATACACGGCATCTGATATCATCGCCTGGATGATGACGTGACGGGCCGACATGTAGGCTGCCATGGAAACTCGCAGGACAGCCAGCGGGCAATAATACTCGACGCCGCGCTGGAGCAGCTGAGGGGGAGGCAACGTCTGGCAATACTTAACGAAATCCCGAAAGAGATTACAGGAAACGAGGCCCCGAGCCACGTCCCACTCAGCACGCAGCAGCTCGCGGCAGCTTGCGCCACACGGCGTCGCCCGCACCAGTGAAGCTGCCTGTTGCAAAATACGGCCTAGAATGGGAGAACCCCCAGGCGTCGGCGATGGGCCCGCGGGCCTTCGCCAACACTCTGTAAGGGGGGTACAAAACACCCCGATCGGCCTGACTCCCGCGGGAACCCCTGGAAACAGGTGCATGAGAACAATGGCAGCATGGGCGGTAATCACACCCGGCGCCTCCACCAAGGAAGACCGAAAGGAGCTCGTTCAACCCAAGGTCCGAAAGCCACCCCAAGTGACGGATGAAACCCGTCCGAGGCGACCGCAGATCCCCCCCTGCGACGCAAACGGATTTTTCGGACCGAGTCCAGCTCCAAAGGCGGCAGGGGAAGGGCAGGAGCGAAGCGGGCGGGGGGGGGGGCGGCGGAACGGGCGTAGCCCTCCAAAGACCCTGGCACCTGGCCGATGCAAAACGCGAGACGATTTGAGGGGCCAAGACGGTGGCGGGCTGCCAGGGGGTCAGGGCTTTGGAGACCAAATGGGCATTGCGACCTCCCTGGTCAATCCCCTTGAGGAGCCAGGCCCGCCAGCCCCGGGCAGCCCCGTTGCGAGCCGTCTGCTCGCAGGAACCCAAGGCCCCACGCACGGCGGAGCGAAAGACGCTCGCGCGACAGCCCAGGCCAGTAATCCCTCCGTTGCCAGCAGAGAGGTAACAGAGGTTGAGACCTTCAAGAAAAAAGGGCCGATGCCCTTTTCCGTGCTTGACGACCAAAGGCGGGACAGCGAAACCATACTGGATGGCATCCGAGAGGCCGTCCTGCGTCGGGCGCTGGAGACAGGCTTCTAGCATGGCGATGGGCTTCCAATGTCATCCGATGGAACCTAGCTCAAGATGCCCCGGCGAATTCATGTCCTGCTGACAGACCGAGGCCCAGACGGTGGATGGGGAGCTCCCCATCGGGCCCCTGGGCTCATCAGTTCAACTCCCGCGGCCCACGCAAACTCCCTCTCCGAGAGAGGCAGCCCAGGATTTGCACGAGGAAATAAGAAGAGCCTGGGCGAGGGGGCCACCCCCGCGGCGCGCCGCCTCCAGCGCCTTAGCAATGTTGGCCCGAGCGCCTCGATAATCGGGGGGGGGGCCGGCGCGGGCCGATCATCCGAACAGCGGGGAACCGAGCGGGGCGCTTCAGAGCGAGCGCGCGCAGCTTGCCGATCTGCGGAAAAAAACGCGAGCCTGACTGGCCGACGCGGCGAAAAATCTCCATCGGTCATCCAATCGAGCGACCGGCCGAACTTAGGCCGGGGCAGGCGACCAAATGGCCGTTCACCCTCGTACCCCCCGCAGTGTGACACGTCCCCGACCATGATGGATACATGACCACACCGCGCCATTGATACGCAAGCTGCCGGTCGCGGAGGTCGGAGGGCGGGTCATCCAAATCGCCTCCAACACGCCAAGGAAGACAGGCGCCGGTGGAAGCTCACCCAGCGCCAGATAAAGCACGATGATTCTCGGCGTCGAAACCGCACCCGTCGCACAGGTAAACGGAAGTAATGCAGAAGTCCACGCCAACACGGAAACCCACGATACCCGAGACCCTAGACCCCGCCGAAGACGCCGCTGGATGGCGGTGCAGGCCCAAGAAGTCCCGAACGAAGATCGCCGCCCCGCCCGCACTGCCCGCGCCCTCACCTGGAGCCGCTGGGCCCCACATACCACGCCAACAATTTCTAGTCGCTCAGGCGCTGGCCTGGTTCATACCCTCCCCCGCCAGGACACGGTGCCCCTGCAAAATTACGCGGGCGCTCGCACTCACGAGGCACTTCCGCCCACTGCCCCACCCCGAAACGTTAGCCGCCTCAAAAACTCAGGGCGAGGGAAGAGGCCCGGACCTGGCAGGGGAGAAGGAGGCGCAACGAGAGAAGCAGGGGGGCTCCTATCCTGGACCTGGGACCCCTCACAGGGGACCCCACAGAGATCCACGACCAAGAGCTTGGTCCAGGAGAGCCGAGACCAGAACAAGTTGATGGTTGGCCTCAATAGGCCGCAAGCGAAACGCGAAAAGAAATCCCCCCCCTCAGGCCCCCATGGTCTCACCTCGGGGCCTTCGGGGGGCGTTCGTTTGAAAAGGCCCTAAGACACACAAATAAATACACACAAATAAAAAGATTCCCCATATATTCCCATATTTTCCGGGTTTTTGCCTTCCCCACCACTTCCCATATTTCCCCTTTTTTTCCCGGGAATCGAAAACGAATTGTGTCTGTGTGTTTCTTTCCCTCCTGATCGTTGCTGGACTTGAGGATGGCCGCAGTCGCCTGGCGGGCGGCGCGCCTCTCGGCCAAGCCAGATTGGCCCTTGGGGCCCAATCCAATCTGACAGTCTGGCCTTCGACTACCCAGTCTGCCCGCACCTCCAGGGGCTGGGGGCGTGGGGACTGGGCCGGCCCCGCGCCGGGGGGCTCACCATCTGCTGGTGCACCACCGGGAGGTGCATCCGCAGGGTCCTCGGAGTCTCCTGCGCGCCGCTTCTGCTGGAGGCGCTTGACAAGGTTGCTCCTGTCGGTCTTGAAAGCCTGGACCTCCTCTGCAGCTTCTCCAAACAGAACGACCACCGCAGCTCGAATCTCCGTCCGCAAATGTTCCAACCTCTGCTTAGCTTCGCGCTGGGCGGCGTCGCCAATTTCGCACGCATCCGAAAGATGCCCTGCCAGCGGCCCCAGGGAGATAGGTAACACCGTGACTTTGCCTGAAATGATATCGTCAATGCTGATGGCGGCTGGTGGCTGAACTCCACCAGTCGTCTCGTTGAACGCACGAGCCAGACGAGTATGTTCAGCCTCAGCCGCATCGAGTTCGCCTGAAATCCTCTTGACCCAGTCGAACTGCGCGGAGAGCTGCTCCTGAAGCAGCTGGTGATGAGCGACTGCCTTGGAGAGTTTGGTCTCGAGGGCTCGTTCGAGACCTGCTGCTGGAGCGAAAGGGCCTGGGCGGCAGACGCCGCTCGGGCCTTTCGTTGATCAAGGATCCGTTGGTGGCTCTTGGCGTTCTCTGAATCTCCAATCTTCGTGAGAAACTCGGTGGCGTGCTGGATGTCCGCGAGGCTGGCGCCCCCCGAGAACTTGGGCACGGTCGAGGAGGACTGTCCATCCATGAACTGAGGGCCAGGACGCACAGGAAGACCAGGAAGGGCACAAGGCGCGGGCGGACCGCCGCCGCCCCCCACCGGTGGTGGCGGATGGGATGGGGCCCGTCCACTGGGCACCGAGGTGAGGGCCTGGCCAAGCGCCCCCTCCCCCGCTCCAGCCGTGGGGGGACGCGCCGCCGTAGCCCTGCGCCGAGCGAGACCAGCCGTAGTGCCCGCCGTCGCCGCAGCCGCTGGGGGCACCCTTGGCCCACTGCCCTTGGGGTTGCTGGACTTCACCTGCGGGGACGTCCTGACGTGAACCGCGACAGTGCTTGCAATGTCCCCACCTGCCCAAGTTCCGCTTGCAACCACACTGCTGACAGGTCCATCGCGCCTGGCCCGCGTCACTCTTGGGAAACGCCATAGAAGATAGCCGAATGTAATCCTTACCCTTGTTAACCGCTCGCGGCGGCTCTCAAGCTAGCACAACATTGGTACAGCCAGGGAAGGCTAGGCTGAAATCGATGCCGAAAGCAAAGAGCTCGTGCCAAAACAGCTTGAGAAGACTGCCCAAGAGGCCTCCAAGACGCCAAAGATGGCATCCAAGACGGCCCTGGAGCACCCCAAGAGGGCCCCAAGTCGGCCCAAGAGGGCGTCAGACAGGCCTAAGACGACCAAAGAGGCCCCTGACAAGCCCCAAGAGGCCCCCAAGAGGCCCAAGGAGGCCCCAAGATGCCTCCAAAGCCCCCAGAGGCTCCCGAGACTCCTCCTCCTCCTCCTCCTCCTCCTCCTCCTCCTCCTCCTCCTCCTCCACCTCCTCCTCCTTTTCCTCCTCCTCCTCCTCCTCCTCCTCCTCCTCCTCCTCCTCCTTCTCCTGATCTTCCCCGCCATCCTCCGCCAATCGTTTCCCGAAGGGTTTCTACAACGGCTGGGGGAACCTATGGCCCGACAGCTTGGCAAAGCTCCTGCCACAACGCTCGGCCACACGGGCGATTCCAAAAAGGCAGGGGGGCGGCGGTGACTCGCCGTAGGCGTCTTCGATACCGTATATCGTCACCCAGACGGCGCCTGAGCGCGCAGCGCCCCCTGTGGCGCCGACGCGCACACAGTACACACATGGTCGGGTGGTTCCGATGCAGTGGCCAGCTCAGCTGTAAGACCTGCAGCGGGTCCTGCTCAAAGTGATCACGAAGCGCTATCAGTTGGCGACGCGCAGAGGGGGGTAGGGAGAGGGGGGAAGGCTTCTTAGAAGCACCCCTGCAAGGTGCAGGCCTTCTCTGTAGATGTAAGGCCGGCGCCTTCTAAGAAGCAGCCTCCTTCTAAGAAGCCGTCCCCCCTCCCCCATACCACCTTCTGCTCGCCGCCGAATCAGCCATCATCCCCAGAAGCCTCGAACCAGAGGCTACGCGCCACCATCGGCGATGCATAGGCAACGTCGGCGATGTATCGGGCACGCCGGCGTGGAGAAATCGTGTTCCACATCGAGCCGCATCCCCGATGCATCGACGATGCGGCGCGATCCTCCGACCCCATCTACTCCGACCACATCTAGGAGGCCCAGATATTAGCTCCTCCTGCGAGCCGCATGGGGCCTGGATACTGGCCGAGGGCGCGAGTTATGGCCCACGAGGTAAAGAAGCACTCGCCATCGGGAATCCTCTGGTCCCAACCAAAGGCCTGCGGTGGCGGAGGCCTCCAGAAGTCCAGCAGGAGCGCCAGAGATGGCACAGAATGCGTCATCGTCGTCGGCGGCGGCAGCGGCGGCGCGGCGGCGGCTGCGGCGTCAGCGTCGTCGTCGTCGTCGTCGTCGTCGCCGTCGGCCGCGGCGGCAGCGGCGGCGTCGGCGTCGGCGTCGCCGTCGCCGTCGGCGTCGGCGTCGCCGTCGGCGTCGGCGTCGCCGTCGGCGTCGGCGTCGGCGCCGTCGTCCCCACTGCCCGCGCCCCGATCCTTGAAGGTCTCCCCCGCCCTGTCCAACGCCCCGCAGAGCGCGGGGCTGCACGCCGGGCCCGAGAGGTTGCCGTCGCCGGGGCCTTCGCCAGCGCCCGCCGCCAGCGCCTCCGAGGAGTTGCCGCCAGCGCTGCTCGCTGCGGCGGGACCGAAAGGGGGAGGAGAGAAAGAGGAGGGGTGGGGCAGGAGGGAATGGCAGGACAGAGGGCGTGGGAGCGCGCGCGGTGCAGGGGGGAGAGAGAGGGGAGGGGGGAGGCAGGAGGGAGTGGCAGGAACGAAGGCGTGGGAGGGCGCGGGGGGCGGGGAGGAGAGAGAGAGGGGGGATGAACGAGGGAGTAGCAGAGAAGAGGGCGTGGGGGGGTGCGGGCAGCAGGGAGCAGGGAGCAGGGAAGGGAA
>CAUYUJ010017014.1:24330-26830 GCA_963575745.1 Prorocentrum cordatum | reverse complement strand
CGTCTTCGGCGGCATCATGGTCGTCGTCGTTATCCTCCTTCCTCCCCCCTCCCTCCTCCCTCCTCCCTTCTCCCTCCTCCCTCCTCCCTCCTCCCTCCTCCGCGGCCGTTTTGACTCGAGCACGCGCGGCTCAGTCCCTTCCGTGGGCCCCCTTTTGGCTCATCGCCGGGGCATGGGCCGCACCTCGATGCCTCAGCGTGGCGCCTGCGTAGCAGCTCGTCACCTGGGCATTGTGCGCAGTCGACCGGGTTGGATAGATCGAGGTGAAGTGATACGCTTGGTTTGTCCGAATGACTTTTACGTTGTTGATGTTGTTTTTGCCTCCTGTTGTTGGTACGCTTTCTTTGAGCATCGGATTCTGTCATCCTCTCCTACAATACTTTACTCTGCGCATGTGAGTATGGTGTGCAGAGTTGGGGTGCTCAGACGCGGATGAACGGCATGTCGGAGCCGACGTGTGTGATGACTGTCATCAGCTACAACGATTTCGCCAACACGTGCAAGAAGGGCAATCAGAGGCAGCGGTTTCTCGCTGCAGAGGCAGATGAGTAGGTGTGAAGCCGACGGCATCAGCTACAATGCTCGGATCAGTACGTGCGAGAAGAACGTTTGGTGGCAGCAGGCAGGCAGGTGGGAGCAAGACGCGGCCCGTCGGCGTGTGATCAGTCTCATTGCTGTCATGGGCCAGCGGTGGCAAAGAACAGTGGCTGCAGGATTTCAGTTTGCATGTCGATCTTTCGCTGTCAGCGCAGGCGACCTCTTGGTTCGTGGGATGGGGACGTGCCGGCCGTCCGTATTCTGAGCCGTGCATCGTTGGTGACCTTTGCATTCCGCCCTCCACGTTTTGCTTGGATTGGGGCGTGCCGGCCGTCCGTGTTCTGAGCCGCGCATCAGTGGATGGTCGGTTCAAAGGGACTGGATCATACGTGTTATGCTGCAGCACTGTAGTCATGCGTGAGTTGGCCAATTGGTCTACAACTTTCCAGATCATCGTGCATAGCGCCACGGTGGTCCACAGTCTACCCCGTGGTGTCAAGTGGGTGGGTTGCAGGACGGCGCAGCTGCGTCGCAGCTACGGTGTATCACCTCGTCTTCGCGGTGTTGCTCATACGTTGTGTTCTGCGTGGTGGATTGGGTTTTTATTCCAGAATGTTGTTTTCGCTTGATGCTGAAGGAGAGAACAACGTACATTTCGTGGGTTGGAGGGGCTCATCTGCGGCATCCGCGTGACCCGCAGGCAGCGTTTAACCCAGCGATCGCAACTCTCGTGGCCTATGTTTCTTGCAGTACTGAGCGGCACAGCCACAGCTATGCACTTTGCTTCTTCCACCCACTGCATGTTTATATCATCCCATTGTTTGCGTACCCTCTATCTGGCGGCAAGTACGCCGCGAAGACTGCGACATCGTATGCTCTCGTACGCAGCCTAACCCTTGCCATCCTTCCTTGCAATTGTGCAGGTGGTGAGTACCGGGTGTGGAAGGCCTTGTCTTTCATCATCTCGTTAGATACCCTTGTTGATCAATTTTCCGTTCTTCGCCCCGAACTGCACAGCAGTATGATATCTATGACTCGTCTTCTTCATCGGCTCTGGACCAGCCCACTGATTTGTTCGTGTCAATACAATCACATCCCATTCTCGTAGTGCACTGCTAATTTCTTCCAGCCTGTCCGTGGTATTCGCCGCCAGCGGATTGTAGAACACCGGTTTCATCAATGCACTTATCGAGAGCACTGCAACCGCCATCCGTCTGCCATGCCCCCCCAGCTCCCTCTCTGGCCCGTGCGATTGCTGGGCGGTCGTCGTGTGAGAGAGTTTCAGCAAATCCTCCCTCCGTCGGATCTCAAAGTGCCTGAGCCTCCAACGCCGACTAGGAGGAGGAGGAGGAGGAGGAGGAGGAGGAGGAGGAGGAGGAGGAGGAGGAGGAGGAAAGGGCGGAGGGAGGAGGAGGAGGAGGAGGAGGAAAGAGGAGGGAGGAGGGAGGAAGGGAGGAGGGGAGGAGGGGGAGGGAGGAGGGAGGAGGATGAAGGAGGAGGAGGAGAGGAGAGGAGGAGGAGAGAGAGGGGGAGGGGCGTGGCTGGGGGGGCGGGCCGGTCCTCCTGGTCCAGGAGGTGCCGCCCGCCCACGACCAGCAGCGCGGAGAGGCACAGCGACGTGAGCACGATGGAGGCGACGCAGGCGTTCGACCGGCCGGCGCGCGTCGAGTCGCCCCGCGCGAAGGCGGGTTGTCTGGCGGGGGTGTCCTCCAGCAGGGGAGGCAAGAGGAGGGAAGGAGGGAGGAGGGAGCAGGAGGAGGGAGGAAGGAGGAGGAAGGAGGAGGAAGGAGGGGGGAATGGACGGGGGACGCCAGGAGGGGGAAGGAGGAAGGAGGAGGAAGGAGGAGGGGACGGGGGACGCCAGGAGGAGGAAGAGGACGGGGGAAGGGGGGGAAGGCGTGGGGAGGATGGGGAGGCGGAGGCGGCGGAGGCTAGGGCCAGGGCCGAGGCAGAGGAGGCGGGG
>CAUYUJ010017014.1:12500-20000 GCA_963575745.1 Prorocentrum cordatum | reverse complement strand
TACAATATTGTCGCAACAGCCTTTACAAAAGGATTCCTTTTGTGGCGACCTCATAGAAGGGTTGTATCGTGGAGGATCTGCAGTGGCCTCCACAATTAAGAATCCTCTCATAGCAGCTTTTACAAAGGAATTCCTTCTGTGGCAACCTTCCGAGAAGGATTCAAAATGTGGGGAATATGCAGTGGCCTCCATACTAAAAAACATGTTGTAGTAGCCTGTGCAAAAAAGGATTTCTCTTGTGGTGGCCTTACAAAAAGGTTCTAGGTGTGGGCGATCTGCAGTGGCAGCACCTTGAGCCCAGGAAAACTAAATAAGAAAAAAAGCAAAACAGCAAAAACCATAAAAAGTCGTTGCTTTCACCATGAAACATGAAAAATCTGACAACCTGTGACTGTCGGTATCTTTATGGTGCAGACGCTCCACACTTAAAATTATTGTAGCGGCCGTTACAACAGGATTCCTCGTGTGGCGACCTTACAACAGGATTTGAAGTGTGGGGGATTTGCACTGCCTCCACAATTAGAACCCTTGTGCAACAGCCTTTCGAAAAAGGGAATCCTTGTGTGGCGGCCTTACAAAAAAGGTTTCAATTGTGGAGGGATCTGCAGCGGCGGCACCTTGAACCCAGGAAAGCTAAAGAGGAAAACAGGAAAAACAAGGAAAACTGAAAAAAACCTGTGCTTGCACAAAGTAAAAAAAAATAGAAAGTTAGGGAAACCTGTGACTGTCGGTACTTCTACGGTGCAGACAGCCCGCTAGTAAAATCCTTCTGGCAGCCTTCACAAAAAGATTCCTTTTGTGGCGACCTTGTAAAAGGATTTTTGCGCGGGATCTGCAGTGGCCTCCACAATTAGAATCCTCTCATAGCAGCCTGTACAAAGGGATTCATGTAGTGGCGACTTTACAAAGGGATTTAAACTGTGGGGGATCTGCAGTAGCCTCTACACTTAAAGCCCTTGCGTAACAGCCTTGACAAAGGGGTTCCTTTTGTGGCGGCCTTACAAAAGGGTTCAATTGTGGGCGGATCTGCAGTGGCGGCACCTTGAGCCCAGGAAAGCCACAGAGGAGAACAGGAAAAAACAGAGAAAACAAGAAATCATCTGTGCTTTCACAGGGAATCCTGGAAAAAACTACGACAACCTGAGACTGTCGGTACTTCTTAGGGTGCAGACGGCCCACTGGTGAAATCCTTGTGTAGCAGCCGTTGCAAAAGGATTCCTTATGTGGCGACCTTAAAACAAGATTTATGTGTGGGGGATCTGCACTGGCCTCCACAATTAAATCCCTTCATAGCAGCCTGTACAAAGGGAATCCTCTTGTCGCGGCCTTACAAAAAGGTTTCAAGTGTGGGAAGTCTGCATTGGTGGCACCTTGAACCCAGGAAAGGTATCTCTTTCTCGTAATCAAGGCTAAATCAGGAATAGGTTGGAACATCATGACCCTGGGACTGAGCGCGACCCGCTCCCCTGCCCAAACCGAACTGACCAAACTAGATGGACCCGCGCTGTCTCGGCCACGATCCCTCGCAAACAACAGTGGGTGTCCGAGGTCCCGACACACGAAGACCCTTCGTAAAAATGACCCTGTCGGCGTGTGTGGAGGCTCTTCCGTTTAGGTCGTCGTCGTCGCCGCCGCTCCCCTCCCTTGACGCCTTTCCGTTTGAGCTGTCGTCGTCGCCGTTGCCGCTCCCCGCCTGTACATGGGCCCAGCTCCTCAAACGTTCCAGCCAGAGGGAAATCGAGCAACGTCGCAGTCGAATCGAAGGGAAGCCCCTTCCCTTTGATCCCTCCCCCGCCTGGGAGGGGGAGGGTCCCTGGCAGGGGGGGGAGTCCCGCGGGGGGTCTGGGGGGGGGGCGGGATTTATGGCCACCCCTCAGAGGGGCGCACTCCTCCCTGGGAGAGGCGTTCCCCTTCGCTTTCTTGCCTCTCGGAGGCCTCGGGCTCACTTGCACCGAGTGCTCCGGAGAGGGCCCTGAAGCAGCCCAATATCGCTCCAGCAGCCCAAGTTGCCCTCAAGACGGCCTCAGAAGCCCCCAAAAGACGCCCCCACAGGGCTCCAAGAGAAGCCTCAAGGGCCCCAAGATGCGAAGACGTAGTGTTTCTATGCTTCTCGCGTCATCGCCCTTTCGGGCTTCCGGCGCTCGCACCAGGACGGTCCAAGAGGCTGCCGAAAGCGCCCGAAGATAACCCACGACAGCCCCAAGACGTCCCAAGACGGCCTCAAGACCGCCCAGGAGGCCTCCAAGGCGGCCGAATCGGGCCCCACGAGGACCCCAAGAGGCTCCCGAGAGGGAACACCGACCGACCACCGAACAGGGCCCCAAGAGGGCCCCAAGAGAGCCCAGAGAGGCCCCAAGAGGCGCCCAGGAGGCCCCCATGAGGCCCGAGAGGCCCAAGAGAGCTCAAAGAGTATTCCCAAGACAACCCTCAGAGGGTGAACTCAATAATGCTCCCTGAGCTCTTGCATGTTTCTCGTCGTCGTCGCCGCCGCCGTCGTCGTCGTCCCCCTTCAGGGTCGGCGGCACCAGCCGTAAAGGCCCTCAAAACGAACACGATGCCGAGGTCCCAAGGCCACGACCCCTCGTAGCATGCCGAGGCTCCGCGCACGCGAAAGCCACGATCCCTGAAAGAGCAGCAGCTCTGCGCTCCCGAGAGGCCACGGGCCCCCGCGAAGAGCGGCGGGACCGCACCCCCGAGGCCACGATCCCCAAGACGACCACTGAGCCCGTGCTCCCGAAGCCGCGATCCCTTGCAGAACATGCGGGGCCGCGCTCCCGAGGCCGGGATCCCATGGAGAGGTATAGATCCGCGCCCCCAGGGGAACGATCCCTGGTAAAGTGCCGGAGATCCCCACTCCCGGGGGGGCACGGTTCACTGCTACATACAGACAGCGTCCTCGATCCGAATCCGCCAACCAAAAAACCAATCAACTCCCCCACCTGCCAACCAGCCAGCCAGCCAGCCAACCTGTCAACCATCCAGCCAGACAACCAGCCCATCAGCAGAAAAGCCAACCTGCCAACCAGTCGGCCAGTCAACCAATCAACCAAAAACCCTCCCATACATCAGTCTATCGAAGGGGGGCCGCAGAGAAAGACGTACCGCATAGTATTAGTGACTAGTATTGGTGGTGGTAACGTGCGTGGTGGAGGTGGCGATAATGGATTTGGTTGTGGAGTCAGTGGTCGTGGTGCTCGATATGGCAAGCGTGCTGAGGGTGGTATTGCCCAAAACTGTGCGGTGACAGACCGTGCGGTGACCTCGAAATCCCAAGAGACCTCACAGCACGGTCCGTCGCCAAACGGTTCGGGGACCTCAGAGGCCCCAGTCGCCCGAGACGTCCTCGGAGAACGACCGCGGGTCCCGAAGCCGTGCGGTCGCTCCGGATCCCCACTGCCTCACCGCGCGGTGCTGTCACTGCCCCGTCTGGAGGCGCGGTGCCAGAAAGGCATCAGCGAGCCTGCACGACGGGCGGCGAGCATCCATTAGACTTAGGTCGGGCATGTCCTCCCACAGGCGGATTCTGGAAGAAAACAAGACATGGCACAAACATAACAAACATAGCACGAAACAGCGTCACCTGACGATGTGTTTTTACCATGCTTGAGCGTTCCTCCTGTAGAGGGCTATGCCCAACTCCAAATCAGGCCCCCGAGTCCTCAACATCCATCATGCGGTCCTCCTCGCTTGCTTACCATTTTCGAACGTTCCTCCTGGAGAGGGCCATGCCCGACTGAAGGTTAGGCCCCCGAGTCCTCAACGTCAATCATGCGGTCCTGCTCGCCGGCCTCGTCGAGCATGGGGCGGGCGCTCGAGGGCTCCTCCCAGGGGGGGAGAGCCTGGGCCTCTCTGCCCATTGAGTGGGGGACAACGACAGGGGGGAAATAGAGACAGGGGGGGGGAAAGGGGGAACATCGACCTGGAATCGGCGATACATCGCCGATCGATCGGCGATAGGCCTCCGATAGTGAATCCGCACCTTCCTGGGCAGGTTGCGGCTATCCCCTATCGGCGATCAATGGGCGATTTGGGGTCGATGCATCCCCCCCTGTGCCTGTCCCCCCCTATCGTGGCCCCCGATTGAGGCAGCAGTTCGCTCAGGCCAGTCCTCCTACAGGCGGATTTTGGAAAAAAACAAGAGGTTGTCGAACAATCATCAAAAATAGTCAGAAGAGCACAGAGAATTGTCACTGGACTATTTTTTACTATTCTTGAGCATTCCTCCTGTAGAGAGACGTGCCCGACTTAAGACAACAGGGGTAGGGCTCAGATGCGGCCAGCTTTTCCAGCGTAGGAGTGCGCCACCCACTCACCTAACACCGAACCTGGCCAGGCCCATGCTTGCCGGGCTGAACCCAAACGTCGTTTTTCGGTCTGTACTCGTTCTGCTGTTTTGTCTTGCTCCTGCCTGCTTCCCTGGCCGAAGTCCAGCAAACTGGCGCCTGGGTCCAGCCCCGAGGGCACACGCCCTCCTGACCCCGGAGGGCACACACTGATATTCTCTGGGCGGTGCTTGCACTCGATGGCCTGTGCTCCTGAGCTGAGGAGCTAGGCCTGTCCGTTGGTCTGGCGGCTGCGCGGGTGCCCTCGCCGCCTCGTGGCCGCCGATCTTCTGGGCCCGCCCGTCGGTCTGGCAGCTGTGGTCGACGTCGCCGCCCCGTCGCCGTCTGGGCCTGCGTTGCCCTGCATCGCATCGCGCTACGGTGCACTGCATCCCACTGGCGTGTGCTAGTTACTCCAGATTTCGTCATAAAAGGGAGGGGGTCTGGGTCCTCCAAGACAGGCCATTTCAGACCCCCCATGTGGGAGAACCCTCCAAAACATCGTCCCCAGACCCCCCCAGGCCCTCCAAGATAGCCTGGAAGAGACCCCCCCGAAATGAGACCCCCCGCCCTTTATTACGAAATCTGGAGTACCTTGCATCGCATCGCGTTACTGTGCATTGCATCCCACTGGCTTGTGCTAGTCAAGTTGCGTTGCGCTGCACTGCTCTACATCGGCTTGCATTTGATGTGCACTGTTGTGTCTTGCTCTGAACTGCTCTGCACTGCAGTGCTGTGGACTGTGTTGCATCACGTTGCATGGCGTTGCATTGCTGTCCATTGCGTTGCACCACATAAACTGCGTCACACGGATTGCACCACCTAGATTGCACTCCATTGATCGCACCACCTAGATTGCACCACACATCCATTGCAAAAAAACACGGTTTAGGGTCCACGCTGGCTAACATATACGTATGTGTAAATATGAATATGTACAGACATACGCGCATCTATACATGTATAGGTGTCTATATATATATATATGTATACATATAGAGTTATGTAAATATGTGTGTATGTTTATAGCTATGTAGATTCGCCACCGTGCCTCTGGGCATGGAGTGGGCGTGCCCTCAGGTCCATTCACGAATCCTCGAAGCCGAAATCCTCGCTCCTGAGGCTTCTCACGGGGCCCAGAGCCCAAAAATGCCAAACCTCCCTGGGCTTCCCGCGTGCACCACCTCGGGACGTGGCTCGGCTCCCCGCGCGACTCTGTCGGAGCCACACGGGCCCCCAGAAGGGCCAAGAGGCCCGCAGAAGGCCTTCCAGATGGCCCAAGGGGGCTCCAAGTCGCCGAAAGAACACCCCACGACGCCCAAGATGGAATCAGCACGGTCCAAGAGGCCCCCGAGGCGGCCCAAGGGAGCTCGAAGAGGCCTCCCAAGAGGGCCCCAAGAGGCCAAAATGATGGATGTTCCGTTGGATTTTGAAGGTGTTTGACCGTCTCGCCTTTTCGGCTTCGCGACGCACCAGGGCGGCCCGAGAAATCTCCAAGACCGCCCCAACACGGCCCACGAGGCCCCCAATAAGCCCCCCACCAAAAAATGCGCCCCCGAAGGCGCTCCGAAGAGACCCCGAGAAGCACCCCGAGAACTCTGACCTACAACCCCGGCACGGTGGCGGGATGGGCCGAAGGCTATGAGACACACCGATCCTGGTCTCAGTATCGGCCTGGCCATGATCGGTGTACCCATCGGTCGGAAGAACTACGTAGGTAGAAACATGAACTAGGAAGGCGTTGAAAACAGATTGGGCTCCGTCCGCCCCCTTGGGAGAACGGAAAAGGCAAAGCCACTCGATCATTGAAGTAGAAAGGCGCTTAAATTGGCGGCGCGCAAAAGGGGGTAGGGGGAGGGGGGAAGGCTTCTTAGAAGCACCCTGCTTCTTAGAAGGCCTCGGCCTTACGTCTATAGAGAAGGCCCGCGCCTTCTAAGAAGCAGGGGTGCTTCTAAGAAGCCTTCCCCCCTCCCCCTACCCCCCTCTGCGCGTTGCCGATTAAAGTAGATTAGAATAAGGAATCCAAGAATACCTAATTTCAACGACCGATGGGTCAGTGTACAGGTGGCGCCCTCCGACAGAGAGCCCCCGCCAAGCGGGCGAGGAGGATCTGCTCCGTGCCCCCGCGCCTGCCCTCCACCCAGCCACCCACGCTCCCTCCTCCTCCTCCTCCTCCTCCTCCTCCTCCTCCTCCTCCCTCCTCCTCCCCCTCCTCCTCCTCTTCCTCTTCCTCTTCTCTTCCTCCTCCTCCTCCTCCTCCTCTCCTCCTCCTCCTCCTCCGCCTTCTCCTCTTCCTCCTCCTCCGCCTCCCTCCTCCTCCTCATCTCATCCTCCTCCTCCTCCGGCCTCCTCCCTCCTCCTCCTCCTCCGCTCTCCTCCTCCTCCTCCTCCTCCTCCTCCTCCTCCTCCTCCTCCTCCTCCTCCTCCTCCTCCTCCTCCTCCTCCTCCTCCTCCCCCTTCCATCACTAGAGGGCAGAAAAAAAACACCCTCATAAAAGCGCCCCGCAGCGCGAATCCGCGCAGCAAACGCACCCGTGGGTGGCATCGAGCAGGACAGGGCTGCTCAGTAGATGCCCAAGTCCGTTGAGGAAACGCCAAGCGTGGGGATCGGGGAGGCCGCTCCTCCCTCTCACCACAGACGGACGGAATACGTCATCATAAAAAACCCTCGCAGGTCCGCGCGGTTTCCGTGGACCGCCGCCGAAACCGCGGAGAGCGCGCCCCGGGCGGCGATGGGGGCGCCGCCGGTCTGTGGGGGTCCAGCACAGGTCCAGGAAATCTGTGCGGACCCTCGAAGGTCTGTGTGGGTGTGCTTCTTCGGCTCACGGAGGAGGCGGCGGAGCAGACTTCTGTGCCCCGGGGCCTCTGGAGAAAGGAGACACTGCCTAAACACAAATTCTCGGAGGTCCGCGCGGTTCTCTTGGAACGGCACTGGGCCCCCTCCCTGGCGCGCTCCACGCGCCAGGGGCGGCGCCAGAGGCGCTGCCAGGGGGCCCCAACGCCGACCCAAGAAATCCGCGCGGACATCTGAGAAATGATGCTCATGCCGTTTCTTGTGATGCTCGAAATTCGCTTTCCTGGAAAATCCTCTGTGGTGGCCATGCCTCCTCATCCTCATCCTCGTACTCCTCCGCCTCATCCTCGTCCTCCTCATCCACATCCTCATCCTCATCCTCAT
>CAUYUJ010017014.1:0-7500 GCA_963575745.1 Prorocentrum cordatum | reverse complement strand
TCATCATCATCATCATCATCATCATCATCATCATCATCATCATCATCATCATCAGCATCATCATCATCATCATCATCATCATCATCAGCATCATCATCATCATCATCATCATCATCATCATCATCATCAGCATCATCATCATCAGCATCAGCATCAGCATCATCATCAGCATCATCATCATCCTCCTCCTCCTCCTCCTCCTCATCATCATCATCATCATCATCATCATCATCATCATCATCATCAGCATCATCATCATCATCATCATCATCATCAGCATCATCATTATCATCAGATGTATCATCAGCTTCATCATCACCGTCATCATCATCATCATGAGTAGCAGCAGCATCATCATCAGAATCCTCATCCTCATCATCCGCACCAGCATCATCATCAGCAGCAGCATATTCATCAGCAGCAACATCATCAGAATCATCATCATCCTCATCACCACCATCAGCATCATCATCGTCATCACCATCACCACCGCCATCAGCATTATCATCATCATCATCATCAGAATCCTCATCCTCATCATCCGCACCAGCAGCATCATGAGCATAATCAGCAGCATCAGCATCATCAGCATCAGCATCATCAGCTTTGTCATCATCATGATCCTCAGCCTCATCATCATCATCATCAGCAGCAGCATCATCATCATCAGCATCATCAGCCTCTTCATCACCACCACCATCATCAGCATCATCATGAGCATCATCATCATCATCAGCAGCATCGTCAGCATCATCAGCAACAGCATCATCATCAGCAGCAGCATCCTCAGCATCATCAGCATCATCATCATAATCAGCAGCAGCATCATTATCAGCAGCATCAGCAGCATCATCATCAGCATCATCAGCGACATCATCAGCATCAACATCGTCATCATCATCATTATCATTAGCATCATCATCATCATCATCAGCATCATCATCATAATCATCATCAGAATCATCATCAACCACATCATCATCATCATCATCATCATCATCATCATCATCATCATCATCAGCATCATCATCATCATCATCATCATCATCATCATCCTAATCAATATCAGCATAATCGTCATCATCAGCAGCAGCATCATCATGATCGTCGTCGTCATCATTAGCAGCATCATCATAATCAGCATCACCAGCATCATCAGCATCAGCACCAGCACCAGCAGCAGCATCAGCAGCATCATCATCATCAGCAGCACAATCATCGTCATCATCATCAACATCAGCATCAGCATGATCACCATCCTCAGCATCATCATCATCATCCTCATCATTATCAACAACATCAACATCATCAATCAGCAGCATCATCAGTATCATCATCAGCAGCATCATCAGCAGCATCATCGTCATTATCAGTATCAGCATCAGCATCGTCATCATCAACAACATCATCGTAACCAGCATCAGCATCATCATCACCATCATCTTTATCATCAGCAGCATCACCATCATCATCCTGTTGGCCTCCCGTCCTCCCCGGGGAGCCAGGCTAGCCGGCAGCCGCCGTCCGTCGGGTAGCTTCGTCCAGCCCTCGTTGTGCAGCAGCTTCGAGGAGGGGTGCGCCTGGCCGGGGCACACGCGTCCACTTCTCGCAGAAGTGGCGAGGAGGAGGACAAGGGGAGGGAGGGGGAGAGAAACGCGGCCGAGGAGGAGGAGGAGGAAGGAGGGAAGATCAGAACTCCGACGTCAACATCCCACGCACGGCGCCGCGGCTCGCGACCCCGACGCTTGCACGGCTGGCCCGCGGCGGCTTGGTGCGGGCTCTGGCCGCCGCAGCCGTGCCCCAGAGGCCCAACACACAGAAAAACTGACCGCCCCGGTTCCGTCGGTCTGCCAGAACGCCAGAGGTCTCCGGGCGAGACCACGACGACGGCGGCGGCTGCGGCGGCTTCCCTGGTTTGATGGCTCTGGGACCCGATGGGCCCGATAACGGCCCCAACAGGCCGAAATCGACAGAGCATTGGCCCCAGAGGCCGAAGCCCCAGATACTGGGCCCCAGAGCCCAGAATTCCTGCGCTAAAAAAAGCATCGCCGTAGATCGGCGGTTCAAAAGATGGGGCCCTGAGAGTTGGGGCCCTGAGGATAGGAGAGGGATCCAAAGCTGAACCTTCACTATTTGAAAGCAGTCGTCACCAAGGCCCCATCCCTGAAGGCCCATCCTGGAGGAAACGAGAAGACACCCACGTCGCCACTCTCCCGATCTCTCCTGGGGCGCGTTCTGACAAGGATTTCGAGGCGAATCCAGCCGTGGCGACGAAAGCCTCCCAGGCGGCCCAAGAAGGCGGAAACGAGGGAATGGTAGCGGCACCGGTACCTCGAGCTTCAACCTGGCATCCTCGAGCTCCAACCTCGAGCTCCCCCTGATATCTTCTGTTGGCGGCGCGCACATGGGGGGTAGGCGGAGGGGGGAAGGCGTCTTAGAAGCAGGCTGATTCTTAGAAGGCGCCAGCCTTACATCTACAGACAAGGCCCGCACCTTCTAAGAAGCAGGGGTGCTTCTAAGAAGCCTTCCCCCCTCCCCCTCCCCCTACCTTGCCGTCTCTCTGACGTCCACTCCCCGTGCATTTTTCGGTCTCGTGCGTGCTTTTATGTTGCCAGATGATCCAAGATGCTCCTCGATGGTCCTCGCGCCGAAAAAATGCACACGTCCAAACAATGCCAAGCTACCTAAAGGCCTCCTAGATGGGGTTAAATGGGGTCGAAGGATCGCGCCGCATCGCCAATGCATCGCCGATGTATCGGCGCCGTCGGCGTGGCGAAACACGGGCTTCACATCGACCCGCATCGGTGATGCGGCGCGATCCCCAGACTCCATCTACTCCGACCCCATCTGGCAGGCCTAGAATTTCGCGCTAACCCCCCTCTCCTCCTCCTCCTCCTCCTCCTCCTCCTCCTCCCTCTCTCCTCCTCCTCCTCCTCCTCCTCCTCCTCCTCCTCCTCTCCTCCTCCTCCTCCTCCTCCTCCTCCTCCTCCTCCTCCTCCTCCTCCTCCTCCTGCTCCTGCTCCTCCTGCTCCTCCTGCTCCTGCTCCTCCTCCTCCTCTCCTCCTCCTCCTCCTCCTCCCCTCCTCCTCCTCCTCCTCCTCCTCCTCCTCCTCCTCCCTCCTCTCCCTCCTCCTCCTCTCCTCCTGCTCCTCCTGCTCCTCCTGCTCCTCTGCTCCTCCTGCTCCTCCTCTCCTCCTCCTCCTCCTCCTGCTCCTCCTCCTCTCCTCCTCCTCCTCCTCCTCCTCCTCCTCCTCCTCCTCCTCCTCCTCCTCCTCCTCCTCCTCCTCCTCCTCCTCCTCCTCCTCCCGCTGCACACGTCCCCTCTCTGCGCGTGGCCGATGCTGGGCCCTCGATCCTGCAACCTCCAGGGGCGAGGGGGCGTCCTGCGCGGCGGCCATCGCCCGGCCACCGGCCGCGCGCGGCCGCGCGCCGACCAAGAGGGGAGGAGGGGGGGATCGCGCGCGGCCTGTAGGGTGGATACCGCAGCCGGGCGAGCGGAGCGCATCCTGCAGGAGGAGGAGGCAGGAAGGAGGAGGCAGGAAGGAGAAGGCAGGAAGGAGGAGGAGGAGGAGGAGGAGGATAAGGACGAAGAGGAGGAGGAGGAGGAGGAGGAGCGAAAATTGCCCAGGATTCACAGGATTCAGGACGCAGCCAGCGACGGTGTCGATCAAGGCGGCGCGGGCGCGCGCCGCGCGCTGCGGCGGTAGCCCCGCCCTCCCCTGGAGGAGGGGCGGGGAGGAGCCTGGCACCCTCGCACCAATGCTCCGTCGCCGAGAATGTTCACCAAGTGTAGGTGTGCCCCACGGGTGCACATCAGCCCTCAAAGCTTTACTCTGCGCATTGCCATGATCAAAACTCCCACTGTCCTGCTGCCTGCCGCCGGCAGGCCTGCTTACGCCACGGGCGGGGGCGCCCTGGTCCGTTCTTGCACTTCCTTCTACGCGTTCCTGCTGCGAGCCTGTCTGTTTCGTCCTCGTGCTCCACGAGGCCGCCTGCCTTGCTGCCTCAGCCGTCCGTGCAGACGATGAGGCGTCTGCTCTTGCCCGCCTGCCGTCGGCAAGCCCCAGACGCCACAGGCGTGATCGCCCAGCGGCCTGCGCAGAAGGCGCCCTCGCGCCGTGAGAACGAGCACGGCCGAGGTCTTGTGGCCCTTCGTGGGCGGCCAGGAGTGAAGGGGCCCCAGGACACACAAATGACACACAGATAGCAGGGTTCCCCCTATTGTCCTATGTGTTCTAGGTTTCTGTCTTCCCCCCCATTTCCCATATGTTCCCCTATTTTCCTGGGGATCGACGATTAACTGTGTCTGTGTTTTTTCCCCTCCTGAAATGAGGGGGGCGTCCAGGGGGGGGTTCTCAGATCATGGCCCGAGGCATGTGCTCGGACGGGGGGAGTTAAGGGCCGTGCTCAAAGAATAAGAATTAGAAGAATAAGAACAAGAAGAAGAAGTAATAAAGAAGAAAAATATACTGCATGATCAAATAACAAAATTCAGAACAAGAAGAAGGATGAAAGACGAAGAGGAATAACCAAAAAAACAAAAGGCCATGAGATTCAGAAAAATATCATGGCCATGGCCATGATAACGGCCCCCTAATCATTACCCCCCTCTTGGCTGCCCCCGATCGGCCTCCGCGAGCCCTGACCGGGCCCTGGGGGCCGTCAGAAAACTGCGCGGGGTGAGAAGCCAGTCCACTGGGAAGGAGTCCGGACCGCTGGGGAGCCAGGCTGCGAAAAAATCGCTCAGTCGGTGGACGAGGAGGAGGAGGAGGAGGAGGAGAAGGAGGAGGATAAGGAGGAGGAGGAGGAGGAGGAGAAGGAAAAGGAGGAGGAGAAGAAATGTCCATCTGAGATACGCACACGGTGGTTGGCAGCTCTGCCTCTCCAAGGCGACGTCAAGAGTCTTGGCATTGGCAGGAGCTTGAAGAGGACGGGGGCGAGGGACGATGGGTGTGGAGCGGGGGAGGCGAGGCGAGGCGAGGCGAGCGCTCTTTGCCTAATCCTCCAAGCCTCAATCCTTACTTCTGAGGTGTTTCTTCGGGGCCCGGACCCCGAATTGGAATTGCCTCCTGGAGCTCCAGCGCATCCTGTCGCATGAATTGGTCGGGCCCACGAGGGCCCCAAGACGGGCCAAGGCGGACCCGCGAGGCCCCCAAGACGGCCCAAAACCCCGAGTCGCCGACAGACCACTCCAAGACGTCCAAGATGGCATCGAGATGGCCCAAGAGGTCTCCAAGACGCTCCAAGAGGCCTCCATGAGGCCTCCCAAGAGGGCACCAAGAGGCAAAAATCATAGATTTTCCGTGGGGGTTTGAAGGAGTTTGGCGTTCTCGCCTTTTCTGTTTCCCGGCGCTCCAAGACGGCACAAGAGGCGGCCCCAATACAGCCTAAGGGCGCCCCAAGACGGCCCAAAAGGCGCCCAAGACGGCCCAAGAGGGCCCCAAGACGCCCAAGGAGACCCCAAGAGGCTCCCCAGAAGCCCCAAGAGGCCCCCAGAGGCCCCCAAGAGGCCCCGAGAGGCCTCGAAGAAGCCCAAAAGAGGCCCCAAGTTGGTCCCCAAGACGCCTCAAAACTGCCTCCAAGAGGCCCCCGAGTGGCCTCCCACGAGATCCCAAAGAACATCCAACAGGCTTCATACTACAACCCAGGCACGGAGCGGGATGGGCCGAAGGCCACTAGATCATCATCATCATCATCATCATCATCATCATCATCATCATCATCATCATCATCATCATCATCATCATCATCATCATCATCATCATCATCTCATCATCAGCATCATCATCATCATCATCATCATCAGCATCATCATCATCCATCATCAGCATCATCATCATCAGCCATCATCAGCATCATCATCATCATCATCATCATCATGATCATCATCATCATCATCATCATCATCATGATCATCATCATCATCATCATCCTCATCCTCATCCTCATCCTCATCATCATCATCATCATCATCATCATCATCAGCATCAGCATCAGCATCATCATCATCATCATCATGACCAGCATCATCATCGTAATCATCATCACCATCATCATCATCAGCAGCATCATCATCATCAGCATCATCATCATCAAAATCATCATCATCGTCATCATCAGCAACAGCATCATCAGCATCATCATTATCAGCACCACCACCACCATGATCATAATCATCATCAGCATCATCGTCGTCATCACCATCAGCATCATCATCCGCACCAGCACCAGCACCAGCATCAGCATCAGCATAATCATCAAAATCGTCATCATCATCATCAGCAGCATCATCGGCATCAGCATCATAATCATCATCAGCAGCATCATCAGCAGTTGCAGTATCAGCATTAGCATCATTGTCATCAGCCGCATTCGCATGATCATCATCTGCATCGTCATCATCAGCAACAGCAACATCATCATCATCATCATCATCATCATCATCAGCAGCAGCATCATCATCATCGTCATCACCATCAGCATCATTAGCATCGTCATCATCATCATCATCAGCAGCAGCAGCATCCTCAGCATCATCAGCATAACCATCAGCAACACCATCGCCATCAGCATCAGCATCATCATCGCCAGCGTCATCTACAACATCTTAAGCATGGTCAGCATCCGTATCAACATCAAAAACAGCGTCAGCATCATAATCATCAGCATCATCAGCATCACTAGCATCAGCAGCATCATCAGCATCAGCATGAGCATGAGCATCATCATCATCATCAGCATCATCATCATCACCACATCATCACCATCATCAGAATCAGTATCGTCATCGGCACTAGCAACATCAGCATCAATAGCATCATCATCATCCGCAGCATCCTCATCGTCATCATCGGCAGCATCACCATGGTCATCATCAACAGCGTCGTCATCATTAGCATCAGCCTCCTAATCGTCATCATCAGCAGTGGAATCATCATCATCATCATCAGAATCACCATCATCAGCAGCACCATCCTCATCAGCATCCTCATCATCGTCCCCATCCCCATCCTCATCATCATCCTCATCCTCAGGATCACCCTCCTCGCTTTGCAGAGGCCTACATCCAAAGCGGTCCGACCTCACTGTCGAGGCAGCCCCGTGGTGTGAATCCGCGGCGGTGTAGTTCATGTGAAGAGAAAATCGTCCTCCTCCTTGCCCTCCCCCATCCACCTCTACCTCCTTCTCTCCATCCGCCTCCTCCTGATCCTCTTTCTCCTCCTTCTCCTCGCTATCCTCGTCCTCCTCCTCCTCTTCCTGAAGAGTGGGTGCGTGGAGAACTGATGCGTGGAAGGGGAAGCATTGCTCTGTTGAGCCCTCCCTCCGAGCGGTTGCTGCCGCTCCACCTCTGGCATTCCTGCCCTGCCGCACTTAGGCCGAACTTCGTGACGAAGTGTCCCATTCCATCCTCCTGGAGGGGGCCCTCCTCGTCCTCCTCTCCCTCATCCCCCTCCTCCCCCCTCCTGCTGTTCCTCCTCCTCTCCCTCCTCCCCCTCCTCC
>CAUYUJ010017013.1:127404-252245 GCA_963575745.1 Prorocentrum cordatum | reverse complement strand
TCTTCTTCCTCCTCCTCCTCCTCCTTCCTCCCTCCCTCCCTCCCCCTCTTCCTCCCTCTCCCCTCCTACTCCCTCCTCATCTTCCTCCTCCTCCTCATCCCCTCCTCCTCGTCGTCGTCCTTCTCCTCCTCATGCTGCTCCTCCTCCTCGGCGCATGCCGTGAAGGCATGGGATGAGGAACCGTCGGACAGGATGGAAATGAACTCCTCAAGGGTCCGAGGCCTCCTGGGCACATTCGTTTTACCAACGCCCCGACCGTATACCCTCCTCTTGAGCAGGGACCGACCGTCCCGGCATTCCTACAGTCCTACTACGGCATGTTCTTAGAACCCAAGCATGTTCTTATCACAAAAACAAATTTCGCATAAAATAAACCGATGTGTGAAAACAAGACAGACTCCGCCAGACATGTTCTAAGAATATTTCGCGGGAACCACAAAAAGTTTCTAGAACATTGTTTGGTGGCGCTATAAGCACGCCCGGACACTTCGTCACTGCTTGATCCGCTCCTGTCGAGGAATCCATGTACAACGAGCCTGGAGCCAGGGTAGGCCTGGAGCAGGGAGGGAGGGATGGAGGGAGAAGGAGGACTGTAGGAGAAGGGAGTGGATTAGGGAGGAGGAGGAAGAGGAGGAGGAGGAGGAGGACGAGATAGGAGATAGGAGACAGGAGATGGAAGATAGAAGATAGAAGATAGGAGATAGGAGGATGAGGAGGATGAGATAGGAGGTAGAGGAGGAGGAGGAGATAGGAGGGAGGAGGAGGAGGATGAGATTGAAGATGGACCTGTGTCTGATGCCTGGGTGGCGCCCTCCGACGTACGGCCGCCGCCAGGCCGAGGGCCGACGGTGCCCCGGCAGGAGCCCTGCAGCAGCGCGGCGCACATCCCGAGGACGGCGCAGGGCCGGCCCTGCTACAGCAGACGGGCAGTCGACACCGACGCTGCAGGAGCTTAAGGGCAATCGACACCGGTACCACGACACCGGTACCACGACGGCGACCACGACGACGACGACGACGACGACAACGACGGCGACGACGACGAAACCGAGGACGAAGACGACGACGACGGCGGCGGCGGCAGCGGCGGCGGCGGCGCACGCGTTCCTGGCGTCCAAAGAGAAGTCGGGCGGATCCCCCCCCTTGGGCGCGACGACGACGACGACGGCGACGGCGACGGCGACGAGAACGACGACGACGACGACGACGATGACGGCTGCGGCGGCGGCGGCGAAGACGACCTCGCACTGTGGCCGCTGTGAGGGCGGCGTCAGCACCGCCGGCAGCAGAGGCCCCGCACGCGTGAGCGGAGGTTCAGATCACGCTCCTGGGGACCTTTCGTAATCACCTGAGTGGCCGCAGTGGCTCCTCCAATGGCCACCGTTGGACCCCAGCGGCCCCCCGCAAGCCTAGAGCCGCCACCAGTGTCTCCTCCAGTGCCCCCCCCGGCAGCCTCCAATGGCCTCCAGTGGCCTCCCGTAGCCCCCAGTGGCCTCCAGTGGCGCGAGCAAACGACTGTGGACCACTGGAGGCGCAGGAAAGCCAGGCCAACTTACAATAAGAGGCTCCCAGGATCGTCTTCTAAACGGAGGAGAGCCCTGTTGATTAGGAGGCAACTGCTGGGAGGTATTCGTTGGAAGGATCAAGGAGGATTAAGCCCCATTGGGGGGCTGTTACGCTGGAGTGGGTCTCGGATTTCGCAGGATTAAGCCGGATTAAGCCGGATTAAGCGGGATTAAGCCAAGGATTCAACGGGATTGAGCCGGATTAAGCCAGGCTTCGGACCAGGGCAAAATCAGATGTTGGCCTCCCAGGAATTGCATCCACCTGTTGGTGCGGCGTCACCGCCTTTCGGCGTCCCGCCCAGCCGAACGAGCGAAGCTGCCGCGATTGGGCAGGGCTGGCGTCGGTGCCGTCGCTCTCCTAGTCTCCTCCTTTCCCTCCTGCCTGTGCGGCCAATCTTGAAGCATCCCCGCCTAGCAGGGCTCCAACGAACTCTGCATGAATCCTATACTTTCTGAGCAGGGGGCATATGTGAAAAACAAATAAAAACGTTGACCGCCGTCATAGTTCCGGAGTCCCGCTGGGCCATGTCAGCCCTCCCACGTCGAGGGGAATCCGAATGATACCATGATATATTGCTCCTCGTCCTGATCTGGTCCATCTACACAGCCAAATCGTTCCAGTGACCCTCGCCGTCTGTTAGATCAGAAAGCGAACTCCCTGATCGTATGGATGCTGATGCAGGATCGCAAATAAGCAAACGCATTTAAAGTGTGTGAAAGTCGCGAAAAAGTACGTTGTCAATCCGCCCAGGCAGAATTCCCCCCAAAACCGCGTTGCGGCATGCGACAAAATATATTCGAAGCGGCATCACGGGTATCAGCAACTTGTTTAATGTTCACTGCGTGCAGTGCAAAGCAAGAGGGCGCCGCTCCTTGAGAGTCTCTTCATGCTGCTTTGCGAGCTCCCTCAGCTCTTCGATGTTCATCTCCAGGACACTGGTACGGGAGGCGAGAGGCGTTCGGAATCGCTGGGAATGAGCAAGGCGAAGACAACATACTATGTTCTACCTTTGACCCCGCGTCGCAGCAAACAACTGATCAGCCCATGAAATATCTCACGCCGCGCCCTGATCCTCTGTGCGCCAGCATGGTCCCTGCTGCTTTGGGCTCAGCGGACCTTCCGAGCGGCCGGACTTCTACAGCAGCCCCCCTGTCGTGATTGTGACACGGTTGCTGCTTCTGCTGGGAAGGGGCCCCGTTCCGAATCTACACCGACGTACCCCAGATCTCTGGCGTCAAGATTTCTTCATGACGTGACTCCCGGGAGCCTCCAACCTCTCTCTCCCTGGGGACGGCGTTTCATCCTGGGTCGTTCGATGACAGCCCCATGGCCCAAGACGGGCAACCAGGGGCCGCCGTCGAGAACAAGTGCGAACGTCGCAAGTTCACTGCGGAGCCTGGAGACCTTTGAGACCTGGTTTCCAGGACGATCGAGTGAGCCTGCCTAGAGGTCAACAGGCACGTTGCCCACTCTGGAGAACACTGGGTCCATAAGAAGCTCAACGAACCCTGGGCAACGGTGGGGTTTACGGCGCTTTCTGTTTCTTCCTAGAACCCGCGTCTTCCCCTTCTGGGAGTGGCTTAACCCCCCCCCCCCTGCCCCTGCCACCTCCCCCGGGTCTGGACGGGGAAAGGAGCGGGGAGGTGTCAGAGGGCTCCGAAAGCTCTTATACTGGCCTCAAGAGCTCTCCAAAATGGCAAGCTACGGCCGGGCCTAGGACATAAAAACATCCTTCAAGAACATGAGACCCTCCACTGGCCCAAAACCTCCCAAACCACAAGATGACCGAGGGTACCCTCCCCCAGGATGCACAAGAGCATCCACCACACACGAAGAACATTAGGATACCCTCCCCGAACCGACCTTGAAGTTGGCCAGACCGTACAGAAGGCTTTAAATAAACCCTTCGAGAGGAAGATCCGCGAAGGTCTTCTTCGTTGACTCCTGCCGTCGTCATCCTACTCTTGCTCCTCTTCGTGCATGTCCTCGTCGTCGTCGTCGTCGTCGCCCTCTTCCCCCACCATCCTCCTCCTGCGCCTGCTCCCCTCATCCTCCTCTCACCGACCTCGTTATTCTCCCTCTTCCCCTTTCTCCTTCTCCACTATCACCTTCCCGTCTTCCTCCTCCTCCTCCTTCGACGGCAAGCTCAGCAATTCCACGAATTGCTGAGTACGCTCAGGCTGGTTCCGAGCTGGAGCTTGACGGCTGACTCGACTGTCGGTTCCACTGGATGCTCCTACACGTCACTGAGCAGTGCAACTCGCCTGTCTTGGAACACAACTCACGAAAGCTGCGTGCAAAACGGACGTGATGCATCCCCCTCACCTGGCGTCCGAGACATCCTCGGAGAACGACCCGAGTCCCGAAGCCGTGCGGTCACTCCGAATACCCGCTGACCCACCAGAGGCCTGACAAAGGTGGTCCAACCACATGGGTTCGAAGGATCGCGCCGCATCGCCGAGACATAACGCGATGCGTGGGCGATGCATCGGCGACGTCGGCGGTGCATCGGCCACGTCGGCGTGGAGCACATCGAGCTCCACATCGAGCCGCATTGGTGACGCATCGGCGATGCGACGCGATCCTCCGACCCCCTCTGCTCGGACCCAGCCTGGGAGGCCCAGACTCGCCGCACGGTGTGGTCACCGCACCGTGTTGGGGCCCCCGAGTCCTTCCCCGGCCCAGCGGCGGCGGGCTCTGGAGACCGCCCGCCGAGGACCGCCCAAGACCGGCGGAGGCCAGGAGGCAGCGAGGCCCCTGGGGTCAGCCAGATGGGGTCCGACCGAGAGGCCCCCAGCTGCTCGAGGCATCCTCGGGGAACGAGCCCTGCCCGGGCCAGGCGGCGGCGGGCTCCATGAGAGCGCCACTGCAAGCAGTGCGGCCGCCCTGCGGCTCCCGAGGAGGCCCGACCTGGCAGCGGGCCGGGCCCGATCTGCGGGCAGCAGGTGCAGGGGCCCTTTCGTGAGACGGCTGCGCGCTCGACCAGCGGCAGCCTCCCAAGTGGGGTCCGAATAGACGGGGTCGGGTAATCGCGCCGCATCGCCAGAGCATCTTGGCCGGTCCTCGGCGGGCGGTCTCCAGAGCCCGCCGCCGCTGGGCCGGGGAAGGACTCGGGGGCCCCAACACGGTGCGGTGACCACACCGTGCGGCGAGTCTGGGCCTCCCAGGCTGGGTCCGAGCAGAGGTGAGGTCGGAGGATCGCGTCGCATCGCCGCCGCCGCCCGGCACGGGGAGGGCCTCGTTTCCCGAGGCTGCCGCGGGCGGCCGGGGCCTCCCTCGGTCGGACACCATCTGGCTGGCCCCTATGGAGCCTCGCTGGCCTCCCGGCCTCCGCCGCTCGGGCGGCCTGGGGGCGGTCCTCGGCAGGCGGGGGCCCGTGGACGGGGGTCCCTAATGTTGTATCGGCAGCATCAGGAGATGGACGCACGCGCGGCTTGATTGGAAGAACATGATAGAGGCCCAAAAATCTCCCCCCCATACGAACCACCCCGACACGCGAAGTCCTGTAGTAAACGCGCCCAACAAAGGAATCGAACAGGGCAGAACTGTTTAGTACACGCCCAGGGCCGTTTAGTAAACGCCAACTACCGGGTCTGCGCGGTTTTCCCTCCCTTGACATAAGGCACGCTGACCATGACCATGAGGCAGGTCTCAAGGGAATGCTAGCAGAGGGAGGAAAACAACTGCATAGACTTACGCTTGCGACGGTCCGTGCGGATTTCCTGTATCTGCGCTGAGCCCCCTTTCTGGAACGCGGAACGCGCAAAGGGCGGCGCCAGAGGCGCCGCCGGGGGCCGAGAATTCCGCGCGGACCTCCATCAATTTATATCGCAAGGCCTCAGAAGAAAGCTGCTAGAACACCAACGCGACGGCAAGTGCAGGAGCACCTTGCCAGGTGGTCGCGGGCCCAATGCTCTTGCTCAGAGAGAGAGAGAGAGAGCAGGATGCTTCCCGCAAGAGAGGTGCGGAGGTGTGCGGGTCAGTGCGGCAGCAGCAGCAGCGGCATCAGCCTCGGCGGACGCTGCGGCAGCAAGGACGGAAGGTGGCAAAACTGAAGGAAACAGCGACCGCAGCGCAGAGAAGCTAGAAACAGCACGCGGTGTGCCACACGCAGTGTCCAAGCTTCGTGAATCCCGCCAGCCCTCTGGGCGAAAGCTCGTTACCCAACATACACATTCTCTCCTTCGGTGATTGCAAGTCGCACGTGGCGCTGTGCTTTCCCGCTCGCTACCTCTGTCCACCTTCTACTCGTGTTCACCTTTTCACTCCCCTGCACCACCGTCTCCTCTCCTTTTTCCTGCTCGTTTTACTGCGTGCTTTGATCCGCTTTGGGCGGGGACCGTTCTGGTTGCCGCTGCTAGCGGCGTCTGCTCTTCAAACCCCCAACCGACCATCAGCTTAGCAGCTCCAGACTGTTGCAGGATGCACGCAGACCAGGACCTGGAAAAGGGGAGCGGAGCGGCCTCACCATAGTCGCTGCCAAACAAAGTCTCGATCGCCTCTTGGGTTTCGCTCGCACGGAGGTGTTTTGGCCCGAGGTCCGTGCCATCAGTCCCACACCACCACCAGGCTCAGCATGAGCGGCATGCACTTGGCATCCCAGAGCATCGGCAGCACGTCATTCTGGGCGCCATGCGGCGGGTCCCCCACCACGCCGATGCCCATGGCCATCTGGTACTGCAGCCACTGCACCGAGCAAACGCTGCCGCTCTCTTGGTCCAGGCGCGCGCCAGCGCCCGCTGGCGCCCACCGGCGCCCGCGAGCCCCGCACTGCGCGAGCCAGCGCCCTCGAGCGCCCTTTTCCCGAGCATAGGGCGGCCCGTCCGGTGTGTTCGCCAGCGCTCGCGGGCCACTCCAGGCCCCGAAGTTTGAGCAGGGACCGACCGTCCCGGCACTCCTACAGACCTACCACGACATGCTCGTAGAACCACAACTCCGATGTGCAAAACCAAGACAGACTCAGCCATGGTTCTTAGAACATTATCTGGTGGGCCTCCAGGCGAGCCTAAGGTCGGGCCTGTCCCCCTACAGAGGGATTTTGGACGAAAAATGAAAGATAGAAATAACAAACCAAACATTTTCGAAAATACGTAGCACCCCGCAGATGCGAATAAGAGTGAGGGGGCGGTGGGGACGCCGGCAGTTTGCGAGACAATGGAGAAGCCCGCCGCAGGCGCCAAAATTTTGTAAATTATGCAACGAGCCCGCCGCAGGCGCCGATTTTTTCTTAAACCAAAGTGGGTAGGTCGCGGGTGGGTCGCGGGTGTAGAGGACAGTCCACCCCATAGGAATCACCCCGACAAGCGAAGCCGTTTAGTAAACCCACACAAGGAATGAATCGAACAGGGCAAGGCTGTTCAACTAGTCAACGCCCAGGGCCGTTTTAGTAAAAGTCAATTGTCGGGTCCAGCTGTTTTTTCCTCCCTTGAGGGTGGGTCGCGGGGTGTGCCGCGAAAGGGTCGCGGGTTAAGTCGCAGGTGGGTCGCGGGTGGGTCGCGGGTGGGTCTTGGGGTGGGTCGCGGGTGGGTCGCGTGTTGGGTTGCGGGTGGGTCGCAGGTGGGACGACGACAGCAAACAACAACAACAACAACAACAACAACAACAAACAACAAACAAACAAACAAACAAACAAACAAACAAACAAGCAAACAACAACAACAACAACAGCAACAACAACAACAACAACACCAACAACAAAAACAACACAAACAACATCAACCGCAACCGCAACATCAACATCAACATCAACATCAACAACAACAAACAAACACACAAACAAACAACACACAACAACAATAATAACAACAACAACAACAACAACAACAACAACAACAACAACACCAACACCAACAACAACAACACCAACAACACCAACGACAACAACAACAACCACAACCACAACGAACAACGAACAACGAACAACGAACAACGAACAACTAACAACGAACAACGAACAACGAACAACAACAACAACAACAACAACAACAACAACAACAACAGCAACAACAATAGCAGCAACAACAACAACGACGACGACGACAACGTCAACGCAACATGCAGACTTCTCATCACGATTTCCTTCTTCGGCAACGCACCTGGGGACAATGAATGACCGCTCGGCCCCCTCACTCTGCCACTCTGACTAAAACAAAAATCGTCCCCGACTATTTTTTGACTATTTTTGAGTTTCCTTCCTGTAGAGGGACAGGCCCGGCAAGGCGAGCCAGGACGCTTCGCCACTGCTTGAGAAGCGGCGCGCGGACCCGAGCAGCGCCAGCCCCCGCGGGCCCGTCACTGCGGGTGCCACGCCCCCCTCCCTGGGCCCGCTCCACGCGAGAGCGCCCCCCCTCGAGCGCGCGCCCCGGCTCCAGCGGCCGGTCCGTAAGTCCGCACGATCTCGCAAGCGCTCTCGCGCGCCACCTTGGGGGGGGGAGCCTCCAGCTCGCCACGGCGGAAGGACTCTCGCCCCATCTCTAGGGGAACAAACACTGCCATAGAAATCAAAACTCGGAGGTCCGCGCGGATCTCTCGGATCCGCGCTGGACCCCCCATGGCGGCGCCTCCAGCGCCGCCCCTGGCGCGCTCAGGGAGGGGGGTCCAGCGCCGATCCGAGAACTCCGCGCGGACCTCCGAGTTCTGATGTTCATGTCATTGTTTCGTTCCCCTGATCTCGCCCGGTCACGTGGCGGCCGGTGAGGAGCCAGCCAACAGCGCTGGGAAGAGCAGGTCTTCGGGCTCCAGGCTGTGCACTGGTGGCTCCGCCTGGAGCTTCTCCAGCATCTGGCGGCGCTCCTGTTGGGTTTGTTTTCCAAGGCCACCACCATAAGTGGGAGGGGGAGGGGGTCCTCATCCTCTTCCTCCTCCTCCTCCTCCTCCTCCTCGTGGTCCCCCAGGCCCATCACTCCTGGTTCCTAGAGAAATCTGCGCCCCACAGGAGCTTGTCGACGGCACCGCCGAGGTTGGCACGGTCCACGTAGTTCAGGGCCACGGCGAGGGACGGCTCGATCTGGGAGACCTGATGCGGCAGTCCGCCGGGCACGAAGATCACCTCGCCCTCCTCCAGCACGACCTGATGGGCCGGTTTTCCACCACCACCACCATAAGTTGGAGAGGGGAAGGAGGTGGATGATGATGATGCTGCTGATGATGCTGCTGCTGATGATGATGATGATGAGGAGGAGGAGGAGGAGGAGGAGGAGGAGAAGGAGGAGCCCCTCCCCCTCCTACTTATGATGGTGGCGGTGGACAACAAGCCCACCACGACCTCCACGCGGAACGCCTCCGCGCGCTGCAGGAGGGCCTCGGTGGCGCTCGAGCCGTCGGGCCCGATGAGCTCGAACCAGCGCGTGTCGCGGGGGCGGCCAGGGCCGTTCTCGCGCACCTGGAAGGCGCGCCTGCGGGCCAGCAGCAGCCGCTGCCTCTCTGGCTCGAGCGCGAAGAAGCTCCAGCGCTTGCGGCCCGCCAGTAGCGCCTGGAAGAAGTGCGAGTCCAGGGCGTCCACGTGCAGGGCGCTGGAACTGCCCGCGGGCTGCGCGAAGAGCCCCGGACTCCTGGCGAACGGGTCCAGCGCGCGCCGGAGCTCGGGGTCTGGCAGCCGCTTGAAGACATCGTTGGCGAAGTAGCGCAGAATGGGCAGCGCCTCCAGGAGCCGATGGCAGCCAGCCTCTCGGTCAGCCAGGCCCGCGTCGAAGACGAAGCTGAGCGCAGTGCCATCGCTGGGCTGCCGCACCCTTGCGATCCAGTCTGCCAGCCGCACCCTTCCAGGCAGCGGGCGGATGCCAGCCCATGCGACGCTGCTGTTGGAGACGACAGGCGCTCGCAGCTGCATCGTGCTGTTGCCGCAGAGACGCGACACCTCGTCCCAGCCGAACCCGCGGTAGGCGTCCACCCCAGTGAGGATGACTGGCCGGCGACGCAGGGTGAAGTTCTCGTAGAAGTCTGCGTAGCTTAGCTCGTCCACGCGCCTCCGGGGCACCTCGGTGAAGATGCCTGCTCCGCTGAGGGCCCAATGCTCGGCGCCGCCGCCGGCGCGCAGCGCCTGCACCAATTCCTGGCGGTCCCGCTCGCCCTGCAGGTCCTCTCGCACGCGCGCGAGCTGGGCGGCGTAGTGCGTGTCGCCAGGCTCTGCCGCGAGCAGCGCAGCGTAGCGCTCGGCCGCCTCGGTCAACCGGCCCGCCTCCAGCAGCGCCTCCGCCTCGTCCACCGGCTTGGCGCCCGGCGTCCTCCCCAGCAGCGCCTCCGAGAGCCGCGAGGCCTCCGCGGGCAAGAGGAGCTGCTGGTAGGCGTGGCGCAGGCCGCGCACCTCGCGCGCGCGCTCCCGCGCGCTCGCGGCGCCCAGTAGCTCCAGCACCGCCTTCAGGTGGCCCTCGGCCGCCGCGCGAGCGGCCGCGAAGACGGCAGCGTCGCCCGACCGCGCGTCCTCCAGCAGCCGCGCGTGGAGCTCCCGCAGCGGCGCGGCGCTGCCAGGCCGCTGCCGCTGCGCTCCGAGCAGTGCTGGCAGCGCCGCGGCGAAGTCGCCCCGCGCGAGGTGCGCCCTGGCAACCTCGAGGGGGCTGGCCTTGGGCTTGAACCGGTCCATGGCCCTCATCGGTTCCACGCAAGAGTGACCCTGGGTACAAGGGTGACCTTTGGTGCGCGGCCATTGGGGGGGCCACGGGGGGACCAAACACGAGCGCGCAAGACACTACTACCTCACCGCATTTGGCAATCCGGGGCCCCAGTGGGCCCGCACCAAAGGTCACTCCAGCGAAGGGCCACTCTCTCACGTGTAGTCGACCTCGGCCCATCCGCACCGACGGCGTTGCCTCCGCCCAAGGCGCCCTGGCTGCCCACGGTCGGCCTATCATCAGCGGCCGAGGAGGAGGAGGAGGAGGAGGAGGAGGAGGAGGTGGAGGAGGAGGAGGAGGAGGAGGAGGAAACGGAGGAGAAGGAGGAGGAGGAGGAGGAGGAGGAGGAGGAGGAGGAGGAAGGAGGGAGGGAAGGCGGAGGAGAAGGAGGAGGAGGAGGAGGAGGAGGAGCAGGAGCAGGCCAGGATGATCGGCCTGTCCTCCGCGGCCGGCAGTAACAAGCGCCAGGCCGCGGCTGCGGCGGCCGCCGCGGTCGCTGCCGCGGCGGCCGGGCTCCACGGCCGTCGCGCCACCCCATCACGCCGGCGGCCAGCGGCGGCCTCGCTCGGGGGCGCCCCGGGCGGCACGGCCTTCCGTCGCTGGGCGGGGCTCATGGTGCAGTGGACGGCGGCCCGGCTTGAGCCCAACGCTTCCTACGGGGAGCGCTGCCCAACTCACCGTCCCTCTCACGGGGGCTCGATTCACGGGCAGTTTGGCCAGTTACCTGGCGAACCCAACCCTCTCCGATAGGGGCAACGCTGCAATGCCAGAAAGAGGCCCAAAGGTGGCAGTTTTCGGCGAATCTCCAAAATACCCGTTAGTGAATACCCGTTACGGCACTGCTGACCAACATGATCGGAGGCGATCCGGGGGCGGGCGGGCCTTCTCAGAAGGCTCGTAAGTTCCCCGGCCTTCAGAGAAGCCGGGAACACTATAAACCCGGGGTTATTATCTTCTGGAGATAACAAACCGTGGTCTATTCCGACATGAAAAAAAACCCGGAGAAACACCCGCGGGGTGGGAGAAAATAATAATTCCTATCATTCCGGAATTCCACAATACGGGTTTATCCTTTACGGGACATTTTGAAACCCACTCAATATTCCCGGAGCATTCTAGACCCTGGTGAATATCTTTATGGGGTCGATATCCGCACAAAGATATTGACCCGGGTGTATAATGTTCCGGGGGAACATTATGACCATTATGAACCCCAGTCAATATTCCCAGAACATTAAGCCCAAGTTCATGATGTTCTGGGAGAGACATTAATTATGCACCCTATTCAATAATCCCGGAACGTGTTCAACCCAGGTTGAGATCTTTTTGGGGTTCGTCCTGCCGCCCCGAGTCGGAACGACTCCCGAGCGACCCCGCAGTGCATGCGATTGAGGCCCAGCGCGCTCATGTAGGTCCACGCCTCAGCCGCGACCGCTCTGGCTACGGGTGTGAGGCGACACCGCGAGCCCTTGGCAGCCTGGCCCACCAGGCAACCTCCTCGAGGGGCGGGGGAGGCAGCGGCAGCAAGTCCCGAACTCGGGCCTTCGCGCCACTCCTCTCGAATGGGAGCGAGTGCCCTGCGAAGCGGCCCAGGGTGCAGGGATGCAGCTGCGCGAACCTCACGAGCTTGACTGCCCGGTCGACTCGTCGCATGGGCCGACCAAACTCAGCGGGCGACCTCGTGCGCCGCGCCGTCATGCTCTCCGACACCTCACACACCGACACGCCCTACTCGCTACCCAATACGCACTAATCACTACACACTACTCACTACGCTCCCACTACTTACTACTCACTACTTCCTACTCCCTACTCGCTACTCCCAACTCACTACTCACGATTCACTGCCCAGAACTCAATACTCACTACTCACTAAACACTACTCACTGCCCACTACTCACTACTCATTACCCAGTAACCACTATCCTCTAGTTATTACTCACAACTCACAATTCACTACTCACCAAACACTGTCCACAAAGCACTACTCACTATGCGCTCATCGCTACCCAATACGACATACTCACTACCCAATACGCACTAGCCGCTACTCGCTACTCCGTACTCCCTACTCACTAGTCACTAGTCGCAAGTCGCTACTCACTACTCACTATTTCATACTCACGGCTCACGACTCACTACTCACTAATCCCACCAACCCTTTGGGCGTGAGTGGTTTAGAGAGCCCGCTCTTTTCTCAACCCTCCTTCTTCCCCTTCGGGGAGGGGTTTACCCCTCCCCCTACCCCCTCCCCCTGGGCCTGGAGTGGTCCTTTCGCGTTTTGGGCCCATTTTGCCCTTCTGAAGGGGCCAGCGCTAATTAAAGCTCCCGTCTTCTTTGATTGATTTCCTCCAAGATGGCCCCCAGAAGCGCCCAGGAGGCACCAAGAGGCCCCAAGATGGCCCCAAGAGGCCCCCAGGAGGCCCCCAAGAGGCCTCCAAGAGGCCCCCAAAATGCCCCCAAGAGGCCCCAAGAGGCTCCCCCGAGGCACCCAAAACGCTCCTGGAAGCCCCTGGGGCCGCCAAGAGGCCCCCAAGACGCCCCGAACGGCCTCCAAGAGGCCCCCAAGAGGCCCGAAGAGGCTCCCCCAAGGCACCCAAGACGCTCCTAGAAGCCCTGGGGCCGCCAAGAGGCCCCCAAGACTCCCCAAAAGGGGACGAGGTGCCCGAACGCTTCACGGCACGAGGAACCCGAACGACTCACACCAGGACGAGGGGCCCGAACGACTCACACCACGAAGAGCCCGAACGACTCACACCAGAAGGAGGGGCCCGAACGACTCACACCAGGACGAGGCGCCCGAACGACTCACACCACGAGGAGCCCGAACGACTCACACCACGACGAGGGCCCCGAACGACTCACACCACGAGGAGCCCGAACGAGTCACACCAGGAGGAGGGGCCCCAACGACTCACACCAGGACGAGGGGCCCGAACAACTCACACCACGAGAAGCCCGAACGACTCACACCAGGACGAAGAGCCCGAACGACTCACACCACGAAAAGCCCGAACGACTCACACCAGGAAGCAGGGCCCGAACGACTCACACCAGGACGAGAGCTTTCTCTCCCTCCTCCTGCGCCTCGTCCTTCTCCCGCTCCCCCCACAAGGAGGATGTACAAGGAGGCAGGAGGAAGGAGGAACAGGGGAGATATGCGGGGGCAAGCGGACACACGCCTGAAAAACACGACTGTCGGCATGCGTCGCAAGAGTTGCTGTTGTGAGATGGGCTGGTGGGGATACGCGAAGCGTACAGAATTTCGACTCGCTACTCCCTACTCACTACCCACTACTCAATACCCGCTTCTCGCACCTCACTACTCACTACTCACTACTCCGTGGTCAGCATTTTCAACCCATTACTAACTATTCACAATTCGCTACTCCCTACTCGCTACGCACTACTCCCTACTCACTACTCACTACTCATTCCTGCCTACTCCCTCCTAACTACTCACAACTCACAACGCCCTGCTCGCTACTCACACCCGCTACTCGCTACTCCCTACTCGCTATTCCCTATTCGCTATTCGCTACTCGCTACTCACCACCCACTACTCTCTACTCACTGCGCACTATTCACTACTCATTACTCACTCCTCGCTATTCTCTACTGTCCACTCCCTCATCCCTACTCTGCGTGCTACTCACTATGCACTACTCACTACACACTACTCACTGCTCCAGACTCACTACCTACAATGTACTACTCACTTCTTCCTTCCCACTACCCACTACTCACTACGCACTACTCACTGATCTCTACGCGCTAGTCACTGTTACCACTACCCATTACCCACCACTCACTACTCACCACTCACGACTCACTGCGCACTACTCACTATCAAACACCCACTACTCACCAATCGCTACCCAAAACACTTTACTCTCTACTCACTACCCAAGAGGCCCCCCTCCAGCCCCCTGTTCGGCGCAAAGGGGGGGGGGTCGAAGCCCTCCCCCCTCCTTTCCAATGCCAAGGGGGGGAGGGGGGGGAGGGTCCGGACCCCCCCCCCCCCTCAATGGGGGAAGGGGAGAGGGGGGGAGTCGAAGGCGGGGAAGGGGGGGGGGTTCTGCGAGCACCCCCCGCTTTTATGTATTCAAGGCCATCCACTGGCACGCTTTCAGAGTCTTGTCCTCGTCCTTACCCTAACCCCTAGCCCTTACCCCAAACCCTGACCCTAGCCCCAAACAGTACTCACTACTCATTACAGACAACTCTCTACCCACTACTTACTACTGGCTACTCAACACGCACTTGTTGCTACTCACTACTCACTACTCACGACTCACACTACACACGACGCACTACCCACCACCCACTACTCACTACTCCCTACTCCCTAATCGCTACTCACTACTCACTACTCACTACTCACTACTTACCACACACGATTCAATACTCACCTCACTACTCACAAAAAACAACAACCCACTACTCACTACTCACTACTTACTATTTATTTCCAAGTATGCACTATCCACTACTCACTACCCGCTACTCACTACTCACTACTCACTACTCACTACTCGCTACTCCCTACTCGCTACTCACTACTCAGTACCTCAGTACCCACTACCCACTACGCACTACTCACTACTCGCTACTCGCTACGCCCTACCCACTCCTCACTACTCATCACTCACGACTCACTACTCACTACCCACTATTCACTACTCACTATGGACAAGCACTACCCACGACTCACGACTCACTATTCACTACTCACTACTCACTATGCACTACCCACTACTCACTACTCACTACTCATTACTCGCCACCCATTTCCCACTGCCCACTACTCACAACTCACTACTCGCCACTCCCTACTCCCTACCCAGTAGCCACTACTCACTACTCAGTACAAACGGTTTGCTACTCACAACTCACAACTCACTACTCACTATTCACTACTTTGTAATTCAATACTCAGCACTCCCTATTCACGACCACCTGCTCCCCACCCACTTCTCACTCCCGATGCCCTACTCGCTACTCGCTACCCACTACTCACTACTCACCATACACTACGCAATACTCACTACTTACTGCACACTACTCCATACTCCGTACTCCCTGCCCACCTTCTCCGGCGCAGAAAAGAAAAGCGGGAGAAGCCCCCTCCCCTCCTCCCCGGCCCCATGTTCGGCGCAAAAATGGAGAGGGGGGGGGGTCCGCACCCCCCCCCTTCCAGCGCAGCGCCAAGGGGGGGAGGGGGGGTGGAGTCCGGACCGCATGTGGGCCGAATCCCAACCAACTGGGACCAATCCCAACCAACTGGGACCAATCCCAACCAGCGCGAAAAGCAAACTGGGCCCAATCCCAACCTGCTTGGGATAGCCACACAATGAAGTTTTGAGCGTAGAGAAGCCCAAGACGACTGTGAGGACCAAGTGACACCTCTTATGTCAACGCAGAGGTTCTGGAAGCCAACATACGTGCCAGAGTTGGAATTGGTCTCAATTTGGTCTGCGCACGAGCACTATGTTCAGATGAGCAAGAGGGCACCGAAGCGTAAGCAAAACCGCACCGAATTGCATCGATTCTACAATATGCAAAATGGATCCTCCTAGTAGTAGTAATAGTAGTAGTAATAGTCGTAGTAGTAGTAGTAGTAGTAGTAGTAGTAGTAGTAGTAGTGGTAGTAATAGTAGTAGTGGTAGTAGTAGTAGTAGTAGTAGTAGTAGTGGTAGTAATAGTAGTAGTGGTAGTAGTAGTAGTAGTAGTAGTCGTAGTCGCAGTCGTAGTCGTGATCGTAGTAGTAGTAGTAGTAGTAGTAATAGTAGTAGTAGTAATAGTAGTAGTAGTAGTACTAGTAGTAAGAGTAGTAGTAGTCGTAGTAGTAGTCGTAGTCGTAGTCGTAGTCGTAGTAATAGTAGTAGTAGTAGTAGCAGTAGCAGTAGTAGTAGTAGTAGTAGTAGTAGTGGTAGTAATAGTAGTAGTGGTAGTAGTAGTAGTAGTAGTAGTAGTAGTCGTAGTCGCAGTCGTAGTCGTAATCGCAGTAGTAGTAGTAGTAGTGGTAGTAGTAGTAGTAATTAGTAGTAGTAATAGTAGTAGTAGTAGTAGTAGTACTAGTAGTAAGAGTAGTAGTAGTCGTAGTCGTAGTCGTAGTCGTAGGTAGTAATAGTAGGTAGTAATAGGAATAGTAGTAGTAGGTAGTGATAGTAGTAGTAGTAGTAGTAGAAGTAATAGTAATAGTAGTAGTAATAGTAGTAGTAGTAATAATAGTAGTAGTAGTAGTTGTCGTAGTAGTAAAACTAGTAGTAGTAGTAGTAGTAGTAGTCGTAGTAGTAGTAGTAGTAGTAGTAGTAGTAGTAGTAGTAGTAATGGTAGTAGTAGTAGTGGTAGTAGTCGTCGTAGTAGTGATAGTCGTATCAAAAGTAGTATTAGAAGTAGTAGTAGTAATAGTAGTAATAGTAGTAGTGGTGGTAGTAGTAGTCGTAGTAGAAGTAGTCGTAGTCGTAGTTGTAGTAGTCGAGGTCGGAATAATGGTAATGGTAGTAGTAGAAGTAGTAGTAGTAGTAGTAGTAGTAGTAGTAGTCGTCGTCGTAGTAGTGGTCGTAGTGGTCGTAGTCGTAGCCGTAGTCGTAGTAGTCCTCGTAGTAAAAGTAGTAGTAGTAGTAGTCGTCGTAGTAGTAGTAGTATTCATAGTAGTAGTAGTAGTAGTAGTAGTAGTAGTGGTGGTGGTAAAAGTAATAGTAATAGTAGTAGCACCTGTAGTTGTAGTCGTAGCCGTAGTCGTGATCGTGGTTGTCATCGCATTAGTAGTGGTAGTTATGGTAGTAATGGTAGTGGTCATCGTAGTGGTAGTAGTAGTTGTAGTAGTCGTAGGCGTTGCGGTAATACTAGTAGTCGTGAGAATAGTTGTAGTGATAGTAGTAGTAGTAGTAGTGGTAGTAGTAGTAGTAGTAGTAGTAGTAGTAGTCGCATTAGTAGTAGTAGTAGTAGCAGTAGTAGCAGTAGTCGTGGTAGAAGTAGTCGTAGTAGTAGTAGTAGTCGTCGTAGTAGTAGTAGAAGTAGTAGTGGTAGTAGTAGCCGTACTAGTAGTAGTATGAGTCTGAGTATGAGTAGTACTAGTAGTAGTAGTAGTAGTAGAAGAAGAAGAAGTAGTAGTAGCAGTAGTAGTGATAGTAGAAGTAGCAGTAGTAGTAGTAGGCAAGCAAGTCACACAATAAAGTTTCGATTGTAGGGAAGCCCAAGACGACTGTGAGGACCAAGTGACACCCCTTATGTCAACGCAGAGTTTCTGGAAGCCAACGTACGTGCCAGAGTTGGAAGTGGTGTCAGTTTGGTCTGCGCACGGGCACTATGTTCAGATGAGCAAGAGGGCACCGAAGCGTAAGCAAAACCGCACCGAATTGCATCAATTCTACAATATGCAAAATGGATCCTCCTAGTAGTAGTAGTAGTAGTAGTAGTAGTAATACTAGTAGTAGTCGTAGTGGTAGTAGTAGTAGTCGTAGTCGTAGTCGTAATCGTAGTAATAGTAGTAGTAGTAGTGGTAGTCGTCGTTGTAGTCGTCGTCGTAGTCGTAGTCGTAGTAGTAGTAGCAGCAGTAGCAGCAATAGTAGTAGTAGTAGTGGTAGTAGTAGTAGTAGTCGTAATCGTAGTAGTAGTAGTAGGTAGTGATAGTAATGGTAGTAGTAGTAGTAGTAGTAGTAGTAGTAGTAGATGTCGTAGTAGTAGTAGTAGTAAAAACTAGTAGTAGTAGTAGTAGTAGTAGTAGTAGTAGTAGTGGTAGTGGTAGTAGTAGTAGTCGTAGTAGTAGTAGTAGTGATAGTAATAGCAATAGTAGTAGTAGTAGTAGTCGTAGTAGTAGTACTAGTAGTAGTAGTAGAAGTGGTGGTAGTAGTAGTCGTAGTAGAAGTAGTCGTAGTCGGAGTTGTAGTAGTCGTAGTCGTAGTAGTAGTAGTAGTAGTAGTAGTAGTAGTAGTAGTAGTAAGAGTAAGAGTAGAAGAAGTAGTAGTAGTAGTAGTAGTAGTAGGAGTAAGACGAGTAGTCGTGATAGTCGTCGTAACGGTCGTAGTCGTAGTCGTAGTCGTAGTCGTAGTAGCACTCGTAGTAAAAGTAGTATTATTAGTAATCGAAGTAGTAGTAGTAGTAGTAGTAGTAGAAGTAGTAGTCGTAGTAGTATTAATAGTAGTAGTAGTAGTAGTAGTAGTAGTGGTGGTGGTGGTGGTGGTGGTGGTGGTAGTAGTAGTAGTAGTAGTAATAGTAGTAGTTACTGTAGTTGTAGTGGTAGTCGTAGTCGTGGTCGTGGTCGTAGTCGCAGTAGTAGTGGTAGTAATGGTAGTAATGGTAGTAGTCATAGTAGTGGTAGTAGTAGTAGTAGTCGTAGTATTATTAGTAGTAGTAGTAGTAGTCGTAGTGGTAGTACTAGTAGTCGTAGTAGAAGTAGGAGTATTAGTAGGAGTAGTAGTAGTAGAAGTAGTAGTAGTAGTCGTCGTCGTCGTCGTCGTAGTAGTAGTAGTAGTAGAAATAGTGGTAGTAGTAGTAGTAGTCGTATGAGTATGAGTATGAGTAGTAGTAGTACCAGTAGTAGTAGTAGTAGTAGTAGTAGTAGTAGTAGTAGTAGTAGTAGTCATAGTAGTAGTAGTAGTAGTAGTAGTAGTAGTGGTAGTAGTAGTAGTAGTAGTAGTAATGGTAATAGAAGTAGTAGTAGTAGTAGTAGTAGTAGTACTAGTAGTATTCATAGTAGTATTAGTACTAGTAGTAGCAGTAGTAGTAGTAGTAGTTGTTGTATTCATAGTAGTAGTAGTTGTAGTCGTAGTGGTGGTGGTGGTGGTGGTAGTAGTAGAAGTAGTAGTAGTAGTAGTAGCAGTAGTGATAGTAGTAACTGTAATTGTAGTCGTAGTCGTAGTCGTGGGCGTGTTCGTAGTCGCAGTAGTAGTGGTAGTAATGGTAGTAATGGTAGTAGTCATAGTATTGGTAGTAGGGGTGATCGTAGTAGTTGTAGTCGTAGTAGTAGTAGTAGGAGTAGTAGTGGTAGTAGTAGTAGTAGTAGAAATAGTAGTGGTAGTAGTAGTAGTAGTAGCAGTAGCAGTAGTAGTAGTAGTAGTAGTAGTAGTAAAACTAGTAGTATTCCTGGTAGCAAAACTAGTAGCAGTCGTAGCAGTCGTAGTAGTAGTAGTAGTAGTAGTAGTAGTAGTAGTAGTAGTAGTAGTAGTAGTAGTAGTAGTAGTAGTAGTAGTAGTAGTAGTAGTAGTAGTAGTAGTAGTAGTAGTAGTAGTAGTAGTAGTAGTAGTAGTAGTAGTAGTAGTAGTAGTAGTAGTAGTAGTAGTAGTAGTAGTAGTAGTAGTAGTAGTAGTAGTAGTAGTAGTAGTAGTAGTAGTAGTAGTAGTAGTAGTAGTAGTAGTAGTAGTAGTAGTAGTAGTTGTAGTAATGGACATCTGTAGGCCACCAACAACCCAACCGACAAGCCAACCAACAAACAAGCCAACCAGGGAACGAACCAACCAACCAGCCAACCAGCCAACGATCCAACCAACGAACCGGCCAACCAGCCAACCAACGAACCAGCCAGCCTCCGAAAAATACATTATTTTTAGGGTGCTTTTCCCTCTTACGGCCGTTTCGGGCTCTTCTAAAGCCCCCTGTAGGACGCCACTCCACTGGACCGACCAGCTCCCCTCGAAGAAGGAATCCGGAGGATTCCGGAGGAATTCCGAAGAATCCGAAGGAATCCGGAGGAATCCGAAGGAATCCGAAGGAATCCCAGGGAATCCGAAGGAATCCGAAGGAACCCGAAGGAATCAGAAGGAATCCGGAGGAATCCGAAGGAATCCCAAGGAATCCCAAGGAATCCGAAGGAATCCCAAGGAATCCCAAGGAATCCCAAGGAATCCGAAGAATCCTAAGGAATCCTGAGGAATTCCGAAGGGTCCAAAGGAATCCGAAGGAATCCCAAGAAATCCGAAGGAATCCGAAAGAATCCCAAGGAATCCGAAGGAATCCGGAGGAGTCCGGAGGAATTCCGAAGGATCCTAAGGAATCATAAGGATCCTAAGGAATCCGAAGGAATCCGAAGGAGTCCGACGGAATCCCAAGGAATCCGAAGGAACCCGAAGGAATCCCAAGGAATCCGAAGGAACCCAAAGGAATCCGAAGGAATCCGAAGGAATCCGCAGGAATCCGAAGGAATCCGAAGGAATCCTAAGAAATCCAAAGGAATCCAAAGGAATCCAAAGGAATCCGAAGGAATCCGAAGGAATCCGAAGGAATCCCAAGGAAGCCTAAGGAATCCGCAAGAACCCGCAGGAATCCCAAGGAATCCGCAGGAATCTTCAAGAATCCGCAGGAATCCGCAGGAACCCCAAGGAATCCGAAGGAACCCCAAGGAACCCCAAGGACCCCGAAGGAATCCCAAGGAATCCGAAGGAATCCCAAGGAATCCCAAGGAATCCGCAGGAATCCCGAGGTATCCGCAGGAATCCGCAGGAATCCGGAGGAACCCCAAGGAACTCCGAGGAATCCCAAGGAACCCCAAGGAATCCCAAGGAATCCGCAGGAATCCCAAGGAATCCTAAGGAATCCGCAGGAATCCCAAGGTATCCGCAGGAATCCCAAGAAATCGAAATACTTCTGAAGAAGTACTTTTGATGATCCCATCCATGGTTGTAATTGGTCTCAATTCTGGTTGTAATTGGTATCATTTCTGGTTGCAATTCGCTCCGAACGGTTGGAATTGGGACTAGTCGGTTGTAATTCGTTCCATTTCGGGTCCGGACCCCCCCCCTCTTCAAGGGGGGGGGGGAGGGGGGGGGGGAGGGGGGGTTCGGACCCCCGGGTGGGGGGGGTCGAAAATCACCCCGCCCCCTTAAAAAGGAGGGAGGGGGGGGGTTCTGCGAGCACCCCCCCGCCTTTCCAATTGCAGGGTCATCCAGTGGCGCGGTTTCCCAAAGACGTCCTTATCTCAACACATGCGCCGTAGACAAGGTCAGGCTAACTATCCATGGAGGGGGGGGCGGCCCGACCACCCGGGCAATCGCGGGGCTCTGCAAAAAAGTATCCTCCTCCTCCTCCTCCTCCTCGTCCTCCTCCTCCTCCTCTTCCTCCTCCTCCTCCACCTTCCTCCCCTCCTCTCCCTCCAACTCCCCCTCCTCCTCCTCCTCCTCCTCCTCCTCCTCCTCCTCCTCTTCCTCCTCATCCTCCCAACAGTTGGCCACTTGGAGAGGCCCCCGCCTCGGATATATATATATATATATATATAAGAGAGAGAGAGAGAGAGAGAGAGAGAGACACACAAAGAGAGACAGAGAGAGAGAGAGAGAGAGAGAGCGAGCCCCCGCGGGAGGCGCGCGGCCTCTGGCGATCCGGCCGCCGTGGAGGCTCCCGCCCGGCACAGCGCAAAGGGTGGGCGTGCGGGCCGTGCGCGCCCGTCCGGGGGGGCCTCGAGCTCTTGCGCCGGCGGCGCGTGCGGCGGCGCTCGCGGGGCGCGGGCGGTTCGGCCCTGTCGTCTCGAAGGAGGAGAAGAAGCAGGATAATAATAATAATGATAATAATAATAATGAGAAGAGCCAGTATAATAATGATGATACTCATAGTACGAACAAGCATGATGATGAGAATACTGAGAATACTGATGATACTAATACTATTGATAATCATAATGCGAATGATGACAATAATAAGAAGAAACATATTAATACGAACAAGAAGGAGAAGGATAATAACGAAGAAACAAACAACGGCGTAAGCATGAAAACTTTCGTCGCTCCGTGCGGATCTCTTGGATCTGCGCCAGACCCCCCCTCCTTGGCTAAGGGCGGCGCCAGAGGCGCCGCGGGGGAGGCAGCAGCGCAGATCCAAGAAATCCGCGCGGAGCGCCAAACATTTATGTTGATTGCGCGCTGTCTTCTTCGATCGAAGGCGGAAGTGAGCATCGTTTATCCGACCCACATCCCCATGGGAGTGGCCTGGGCCCCACTGGCCGATTGCTCGCCCCTGGATGGGGATGTAGGCCGTTCCAGTTCCGGTGTCAGGGGGTATATCCCCAACCTGGTCGGTGAAATAATGGGGGTCTGGATGGGGAAGAGGGAGAGGGGGTCGATTCAACGATACTCCGGTCAAACTCGCGGCTGCCAGGCGGGTGACGCTTCCAAGGGACAGGCCAGCCGACGTAGGCCCAATCAGGGCCGCAAGCGGGGGCGCAGGCTGGAGGTCCGCACGGCCCTGCGAACCTGCACGTTCATCCCCTACACGGCCAGCGCCGTGAGGGGCATATTGGCCTGCTCCAGTAGAGCGTGCACCTGTGGACCGCAGGCTGCGAGAACTGTGCCGCCGAGCCGTCAGGAAAAGAAACATGCGCCAGCCTTAGGTCGGGTATGACATGAGGATTCTGGGCGAAAAATGAGACAAAGTAATCAAACATGCAATTCAAAAATCGCCCCCCGAAAATCGTATGTTTACTATTTTTCAATATTCCTCATGTAGAAAGACGTGCCCGAATCGTATGTTTACTATTCCCTGAAAGGGCTTAGGTCCAGGGTTTTTTTTTTGAGGTTTACCCCCGGACCTGACTTGAGGTGGGCCGGCGGAATTATTCCCTGATAAATATCGAGGTCGAGATGGGCTGGCGGGATGTCTCGAGCGAAACGCTTGTTTTTCAGAATTTGTTGAGGATGTCTCGAGCGAAACGCTGGTTTTGCAGAGTTGGGGATGTCTCGAGCGAAACGCTTGTTTTCAGAATTTGTTGAGAATTTCTCAAGCGAAACGCTGGTTTTGCAGAGCCGACCGCGACGCGGAAAAGCGCCCCGCGCGCAGGAATTCCGAAGATGTCTCGCGCGTGCCGCGTCCCGCGCGCAGGAATTTCGAGGATGTCTCGACTAATTCGTTCTTTTGTTTTATAGCTCCCTTGAATGTTGGCAGGATGTCTCGAGCGAAGTGCTTGGTTGACGATGTTTCGAGCGAAACGCTGGTTTTGCCAAAAAAATATGATTTGTTGATGATGTCTCGAGCGAAACACTGGTTTTGCAAAATTGTGGGATGTCTCGAGCGGGAGCCTCGTGAGGGCCAGAATTCAGAGGATGTCTCAGGCAAAATGCTTGTTTTCATGTCCCGCTCGCAGGGATTCCGAGGATGTCTCGCGCGTGCCGCGTCCCGCGCGCAAGATGTTTGAGAATGTCTCGACTAATTCGTTTGTTTCGCCAGGATGTCCTTGGATTTTGACAGGATGTCTCGAGCGAAACGCTTGTCCCCAGCACGTTCCGTAGCGCGTCCCCTTGGCACGTCCCGCGGTGCGTCCCCATGGCACGTCCCTTGGCACGTCGCTTGGCGCGTCCCTTGAGACGTTCCGCGGCGCGTCCTCCTGGCATGTCCCCCTGTCAATTAGCTCTGGGGCAGCGACTCTGTGTTCAGGCAGCTCGAGTTCAAGATCCAGATCAGTTCGGTCAGGACTCGGATGCAAAGGAGGACTCGATCCACGAGGCTATAGAGTACAATCGCGGCATAGCGCATCGTAATTCAGCACGGCGCAGCACAACACATATTTCGGCAACATCAATATCAATCCACTCAACATTGCAACTTGGCACGTTCCTTGGCACGTTCCGTGGCGCGTCCCTTGGCGAGTCTCCCTGGCACGTCGCGTGGCGCGTCCCCTGGCATATCCCGTGGCACATCCATTGGCACGTTCCGTAGCGCGTCCCCTTGGCACGTCCCGCGGTGCGACCCCATGGCATGTCCCCTGGCACGTCGCTTGGCGCGTCCCTTGAGACGTTCCGCGGCGCGTCCTCCTGGCATGTCCCCCTGTCAATTAGCTCTGGGGCAGCGACTCTGTGTTCAGGCAGCTCGAGCTCAAGATCCAGATCAACTCGGTGAGGACTCGGATGCAAAGGAGGACTCGATCCACGAGGCTATAGAGCACAATCGCGGCATGGCGCATCGCAATTCAGCACGGCGCAGCACAGCGCATATATCGGCACGGTACATCAATATCGATACACTCAGCATTGCAACTTGGCACGTTCCTTGGCACGTTCCGTGGCGCGTCCCTTGGCGAGTCTCCCTGGCACGTCGCGTGGCGCGTCCCCATGGCACGTCCTGCGGTGCGTCCCCATGGCACATCCCTTGGCACGTCGCCTGGCGCGTCCCTTGGGACGTTCCGTAGCGCGTCCCCCTGGCAGGTCCTTTTGTCAATTAGCTCTGGGGCGGCTACGATGTGCTCAAGCAACTCGAGCTTAAGATCCAGATCAGTTCCGTCAGGACTCGGATGCAAATGAGGACTCGATCCATGACGCTATAGAGCACATTCGCGGCATGGCACATCGCAATTCAGCACGGTGCAGCACAGCACAGCCCTCGGCAGGGTACATCAAGATCGATACACTCAGCATTGCATTTGCCCGTCACCCAATCAAGTGTCTTTGAAAACGCTGCCATGTGTTACAATTCTATATTCCTTTCCGGGTTCGTGGGTCGATCATGTTTTTGAATATTCTTCCTGTAGAAGACGTGCCCGACTTGACGCCAGCCGTGCCGTGCCGTGCTTGGTCTTCGGACACACAACACCAGCGCCGCGGAACCGTGCGCGTGCCGCGTGCCGCGCCTCGTGCGCGCCGCCGCCGCGCCCCGAGCGCTCCGCCCGCGCGCCGCGGCGCGTGCCCTGCCCGTGCCGTGCGCGCCTGCCCGTCCCCGCGTGCAGCGGCGTGCCCGCGTGTCGTGCCGTGCACGGGCATGTCGCTGCTGACTGCGCTGTTACAGTATTGCTTCATGCTGTTTACTGTTCCTTGTTGATGGACCGCGCGAGGGGGGGGAAGCCGCAAACCGGCAAATTTTCACCACGTCCAGATCGCGTGCTCTGAATTCCTGGGGTGCGTTTGGGACAGGGCAAAATACATACATTCCCGCCCCCGAGGCCATAAACCCTCGCAGTTGACGTGATATTCGCGTCCCCGAGGCCATACATAAACCCTCGTGAATTGCGTAAGATTCGCGTCCCCGAAACCATAAGCCCTCGCAAAATACGCCATGGTCGTGTCCCCGAAGCCATACACCCTCGTACGTTTCGCAACACTTGCGTCCCCGAGGCCACAAACGCTCGCAAATCATGCGGTATTCGCGTCCCCGAAACCATAAGCCCTCGTCAATTACATTATATTCGCTTCTCCGAGGCCATAAACCATTGCATCTTACTCAAAATTTGCGCTCCCGATGCAATAAACCATTGAAAATTCGCCGGCCCAACGGGCCAGAGGCGTGCTAAGATCTCCGGAAACTGGTTACCAATATTTCTAGTTCGCGCGCGGGGGGCGGCCCCTGGGGGTCCCCCGGCGAAAAATCTCCCGACCGCAGCCCGAGGGTCTACTCAGAGATGGTGTTGAGGGTCTTTTTTCGACACCCCTCACGAGGATGGTGGCCTCCGAGGGGGGTGCACTCGACTACCTCGCCCCAACAGGCCCCCAAGAGCCCCCCAAGAGGCCCAAAGGGGCCCCAAGACGCCGCCAAGGAGCCCCAAGAGACCCCCAAGAGGCCCCCAAGAGGCCCCTAGGAGGCCCCAAAGAGGCCCCCAAGAGCGCTCGAGGGCCGGCGGAATGAGCGAAGCGATTACATAACTAAATATTCGCGCCCCCGAAGTCATACCCCCCCTGCAAATTACTCTAGATTCGCGCATCCGAAGCCATGCACCATCGTAAAGTCTGCGATCTTCGCGTCTCCGAAACCATAAACCTATTTAACTGAAGCAATATTTGCTACATCGAAACCATAAACCCTTGTAAACTACGCCAGGATCGCGTGTCCAAAGCCATGAGCCCTTGCATAGTACCATATATTCGCGTCTCCGAAGCCATACACCTGCATACATTACACTATATTTGCGACCCCGAAGCTATCAACCCTTGTAAATTACGCACTAGTCGTATTATATCCGAAGCCATAAAACGTCGTACATCACGCTGTAGTCGCGTCTCCGAAGCCATCAACCCTTGAAAATTAAGCCAAAAAATCCCAGCGCTGCTTCACGGCGGCGCAACGGCCGCATGAGTTCGCTCTTGCATTGCCCATTATCCGAGAGAGGGGGCCAGCGGCAAGGGGCGAAGCCCTTACGGATAGCCAAACAATCCACAATCGTAGTAAACAAAAATGCTGGAAATGCGATGTGGTGACAATGCTTGAACATTCCTCCTTTAGAAAGACATGCCCGACTTAAGACTAACCGTGTGTCTTCTCGGGCGGCGTTGGGTCTTAAAGCTGGTGTCATGTCTGCCTGCTCTTCGAGCTCGAACCCGACGCAGAACGAGGCAGAGAGGTAAGCAGGGGTGGACTGGTTTGGCGGGCGCAACGCGATGTGATGACTTCTCGATTGGACATGCGGTCAGGATTTGTTGGATAGCATGTCGCGGCCCTGGCGACACCTATGCCCTGCGAGGGGATACCTTGTCGTTCCGCTCCGCAGGGCAGGAGGCTTCGGAAGGCTCGGGTCGTTGAAGCCTGGGGACTGGGACGAGGATAGCGAGTCGCGGCGAAGCGTGGTGGGCCAGAACCGGCGGAGCACCACGCTATCCACAAGTGCCCGACCGGAGCTGCACAGGCGAAATCAATCATCAACCCTCTGTTAAAAGAACACTGCGCCCACAAAAACTTGAGGCGCGGCCAGGAAGGCTGAGTCCCGAGCGCCCTGGAAGGGCACATGACGGCCAACAAAACTGCCCCAGAAGACCTCGAAGAGACCCCCGAGACGACCAGGACGGGCCAGAGACTCGGGTGCGTCTCAGAGAGGCATTCACGAGTCGTGGCCCGAGGCATGGGCGCGGCCCAGGGAGGGCCAGGGACCGCGTTGCAATACAAAGGCATGGCCAGGGCCGCGTTGCGATAAGAAGACAAGCGTTGAAATCTAAGGAGATATCATCGCCCCGGCTACAGTAGGAGCTCGACCACAAGAGACCTTCCACAAAAAACCCAACCCTGAGACCCAAGGACGTACATTAGTTTTTTGGTGTGGGGGAACGTCACGCTTTCTTTCCAGGGCAAAACCATCAAAACCCGAGAAACCCCGGGCACCCTGGAGTCAAGCAGGGTGCTTTTTAGCATAGGCTTCCACTGTATGACATCCCCCCTAGTCATCACCCCCCTCCTGGACGCCCTCGAAAGACGGCCCAAGATGGCCGCAAGACGGGGAACTCTTCTCCTTCGACGTCCCTATGGGGGACCCTGAGAGGAGGACCCCCCGAAGGCTCCGAAGCAACAAAAACTCCAGCGGGTGTACCCAACATGGCAGGCTCCTTACCTTGTCTAGGAGTAATCGTCGTCACCGTTGTGCTGATGGTTGTTGCCGCTGTAGAAGAGGAGGAGGAGGAGGAGGAGGAGGAGGAGGAGGAGGAGGAGGAGGAGGAGGAGGAGGAAGGGGGAGGAGGGAGGGGGAGGAGGGAGGGGGAGGAGGGGGAGAATCGGGAAGGGTGGAGCAGGGAAGGCGGAGGAGGAAGAGAACATCGACAACGACGACCACGACAACTGCCCTCCCGAGCTTCTTGTATCTACTCTCCTCCCCGTGCTCCCCCCCATCGCTGCTCCCTCCCTCATTCTCTCCTCCTCCTCCTCCTCCTCATCCTCATCGTTCTCCTCCTCATCGCCATCCTCGTCATATTTCTCCTCCGTATCCTCGTCGAGCGTCGCGGCCCTCGTCACCATCATGCTGGCAAACTCCCCATACGTGCTCTCTCTTCCTCGTCGTCGTCCTCGTATAGCCTTCGCCAGCCTGGTCCTCCAGATCATGATCGCCCTCCAGATCACATCCTCCCTCTTCTTTATTTAGAAAAGGAAAAACGCCATCAACATAAACTTGTGTCGCTCCGCGCGGAATTCTTGGATCTGCGCTGGACCCCCCTCCCTGGCGCGCGGAGCGCGCCAGGGACGGCGCCGGAGGCGCCGCCGGGGGAGCCCAGCGCAGATACAAGAAATCCGCGCGAAGCGCCAAAAGTTTATCTTTATAGCATTTTGTTTATATAATTCTTCGATTGCTCGTCCTCCTGCTGATGCTCATCCTCGTCATTCCACGCCTGACCCTCATATCTGGGAGGATGAGCATCGTTTAGCCGATCCCTATCCCCATTCGCGTGGCCTGGGCCCCACTGGCCGGTTTACCCCCCTAGATGGGGATATAGGGTTTCTGTCAGCTTTCGAAGGGTATATCCCCAACTGGGGGGATGAGATGGTGGGGGCCTGGATGGGGATGGGGCTGGGGACGGGGTCGGTTAAACGATACTGCGAGGAGGAAACACACGAAGGACACGCACGCTGGGAGGCCGCCGGTCGCCCTTGCGGCACTTGCCTCGGCTGGAGGCCCTCTCCCCGTGTCTGCTGCGCCCCCCCACGGTGTGCCCCACCGGGCCGAGGTCTTCTTGTCCCCGGTGCGCCACATGTGGGCCACCTCCGCTCCTCTCGGGTCTCTTCCCCCAGGAGAGCCCAGAATCGAATCGACAAGTCGGATCGGCAATCGAATTGAAGCGGATCGGGGGAAAACGGCAGCCGAGTCGGGCAAAGTCGGACCGGCCGAAATCGGCAGGCTAATAGCCCTCCATTGAATCGAATCGGAGGAATCGAACTGAGCCCTGCTTCCCCTGGCGGCCTCGCTGGCCCCACGACACGTGCCTTGACACTGTGGCCAACCATCGACAACCGTATGATGCCGTTGGGGCACACTCTGCGGCCAGCGTTGACTAGAGAAGGGTTGTCACAAACACTTGTTTCGTCGGCAGCGAGGCAGAAGTGCTGCTCCAGCGGGCTGGCGATCGGGGCGACCGATACGTTAAGTAATTGGCCAGCGTGCAAGAGGGCGGAACTAGACAGACAAGGCGGCCGCGAAAAACGGGAGGAGGCGGAGGGCACTCAGACCGGTGTCACAAACACATGAACAATCCAGACAAACGTGCTAGGGCGGACGTGTTGGCGTGAACAACTTGCGCTACCCGCCAACGCATGTGCAAACATCATATGACGCTGCGTGCCAACCGCAAGCGGTACGCAGGAGGCGCGGCGATGACTGGCGTCACGAACAAACCTACCTGACGCAAGGCCTGTGCTTGGAGCTATGTGCAAGCACCCAGGTCCCGTCGTCGCCTCGCTACACTCAAATCAAGTCAGTCGCGCCAGTGCCACTTCCCTGCAAACAGAGTAGAGCCTCAATCCAGGGCGCCCAGGAATGTCGTCCTTGAACAGTTCTTACCCCGACACTGTCTGACTTGCCAGCAATGGTGCGAAGAGTGCCCTCGGAATGCCCCAGCGAAACCAACAATATGAACATGTGCTTGGTATTGTTTTTTTTCCTGGGCATCGCTTGCAACTCGGGAACATTTAAGATCGATCGATCGAAGCACTCGGAGAAAACACTTAGACAGCCTCCAGGGGCTCCCAAGAACACCCACTCCTGAAAACAGGCATCACATGACCCGTGACCGGACCAGTGCCGCATGAGACAACCCACAGCACAGACCTCTCTACACATACACATACGAAACATGCTCATAGTCCTGGCTGACAGGCAGGCTCGACACTGCCTCTGATAACTGCTGCTCAAGCTCCTTCTTCTCACAATCATCCTCATCCTCCTGCTGCTCGGCAAGGCCTTACGTCACCACACCCTGCTGCTCCCTCTCCTTCTCCTGGCGCATATTATGCTCATCAGTTTCGTATCGCGCGTCTTCCTATTCTGCTGCTCATCACCTTTTCCTAATCCTCCGAATCATCCCTACACTGCTCCCGGATGTCATGTCGTTCATTCTCGGCATCCTAGGCGCATCTGCGTCACAATGACATAATACTACGTATTATGCTTCCTCTCGCGCCGCACTGCAATTGCGAAACCACCATCCGATAGCGGCGCCACCCTGCAACACTATCCGTGCGGCACTGCCCTCCACCTGCGCATTGGGCGCGGCCACGATCTCGCCGCCACAGACCCACATCCGCACACCTGGGAAGCGGAACGCAGTCCACCACGGGCGAAAGGAAGCCCAGGCCGAGCGACGCACTGGCACAGCGCAGTTGCCATTGCCCTGTCCTATCTCCTATCGCTCCATACGAACTGCCAACAACGATACACAGGTCTCCTCTCGAGGTTACACAAGAGCATGTCACACAACTTGTTTCCCCGCCGCGGCGCGGCAGAGGCGATCCGCTTGCGAGTCGAGAAACCCGGACCACGGCAGTGCGAAGTGTCCCGCATGCAAGATTGGGGGAGGGCCAGAAGGTGGCGGCCGCGGAGGTGGAGGGAGGGTGGGGGGCGCTGCATGGCACAAACCATGGTATCACAACTCCACAAGGCTGGTGGCGATCTTGTGCGCCCCACTGGGCCCCAAGGTGTTGGCAAAACGAAACGGGAAGATCGCCATGCGCCGAGACCACCAAGAACTGTGCCGCCGCTCCTGCTGTGATGAGGGCAGGGCGACTGGAAAGAACTGGCCCCTAGCTGCGAGAGCACGGAGCTCGGATGCAGAAAAGACTGAGCCCTTGTCTGACTGCATGTCTGCCCATCCCCGCTAAAATCAGTTCAGTTTTCCTCCCGCCCCCCAAGGAGGAAGAGCACAGGAAGTAACACTCCATGATCGGAGTAGGAAGGCGCCCGAAGTCCGCCGACACCCGCCTGCCGGGGGCGAGGAGGCGCGTGAGATGATTGTGTGTCCCCCCTCCCTGTTTCCCCCTCCCCGCGGGTCCAAATCTGCCTTCCGCTGCCTCAAGACATTCCACGACGGTCCCGAATCGCCGAACGATTGGCCCAAGACGCCTAACGATAGCCCCAAGACGCCCCAAGACGACTTCGAGAGCCCAACAGCCTTCCCAAGAGGGCCCCGAGATGAAAATATCACAGGTTGTCCTGAAGGATTTCTTTCGCTCGGACAAATACTTCTGGGGTCATCGTCTTGTCGAACTTCCGACGCTCCAAGACAGCCCCAAAGGCCCCCTAGACCGCTCCAAAGCTGAAAAAGATGCCCCTGCGAGGGCCCCAGGACGGCCCAAGAAGGTTCCAAGACGGCGCAACAGGGGGCCAAGAACGGCCAAATATCACCCCAAGAGAGCCCCAAGAGAGGCCACGAGTGAGAACACGAACCGAAAATCTTATCATTCCGCCCCAAGAGGCCCCCCCAAGGCCACAAGAAGCCCTCAATCGGTCCGAAAGAGGCCCCGAATGAGCCCCAAGAGGCCCTCAAGAGACCCAAAAGAGCCCCCCAAACAGCCCCAAATACACTTCAAACTGCATCCAAGAGGCTCCACCAGGGCCTCAAACAGCTCCCAAGAAGCCCGAAAGAGCTTCCACATAATGCCCAAAAAGAAGCCCCCCGACGCCTCAACCGTGGACTCCCCGCTTCTTTGGGGGGTCGGCAGAAGGGCGCAAGCCTCTTGAATCCACGTCCAGACTGGCGTGCTTAAACCCCGGCACAGAGGCCCATACGGCCCAAGCAGCCTCCAAAATGGCCCAAAGACGACCGAAGAAGCACTCTAAAGGACTCCATGACGGCCCAAGCGGGCCCAAAGACGGCCCAACTCAAAAGGACCCAAAGAAAACCCCGAAACGGCCGCGAGAGGCCCCCAGACCGGCCTCCGAATGGACCACACGCCGCAAGAGCGCCGCAAGACGGCCTAAGACGCCCCCAAGAGGCCCCAAGATGCCCCAAAGAAGCCCAGTGCAGAAGAGCCCCCAAGAAGCCCCCAAGACAGCTCCAAGAGATAACAAAGAAGCTCCCAAGAGGCCTCGCAACGACTGGACTGTACGTGCTCCGGACGTGCACCCCGCGAAGCGAGAGGAATCCATGTCCAGACTGCAGCGAAGCGTCCCGGCAGTCCGACAGGATGGGTGTATGACACAAGGGCCCAGCCTTGAGTCGCCAAGGAAGGCCACTTGCAAAACATCGCATTCTTATACATCCCCAAACCCCCCCTTATCCCCCCCCACGGGCCCGCGCCCAGTCGCCGACTCTTCTGGTCAAGTTTGCAAGAACTTACTGAGACCTATGAATAATCAATGCTTTGGGCCTCCTCGGCGTCCACAGGGGCCTCAAGACGGCTCAAGATGACTTCGAGGCGACGGCCCAAACTGGCCCCAATAGAGCGTTAGAGGCCCCAACGACGGCGCAAGAGGGCCCCCAGAAGGACATCCCAGAACGCCCCTGGGAACCAAAAGCGTTGATTTCCCGTTTTCTCGCCTTGTTGTATTCTGGCGGGGCCATGGCGGCCCCGGCGGCCTCCAAGGCAACCTCAAAACGGCCCAGGAGGCCACCAAGAGCGCCTCTAGCCCCAGAGCGCCCGAAGATGGCCCAAGGAGGCCACCACCCACTCGGTCAACCTCAGAAAAACTTGGAAACAAAAACTTATGGAAACTCGTGGGTTGGGCCTCGTGAGCCTCCTCGGCGTCCACATGGGCCTCATGACAGCCCAAGATGGCTTAGAGGCGACTGCCCAAGATGACCCCAATAGAGCTTTAGAGGCCCCAGCATCGGCGCAAACGGACCCCCCAAAGGACACCCAAGAGCGCCCCCGGAGACCACGCATGTTGATTTTCTATTGTTGGTTTTTGTTTGTTTTTCGCGCCCTCGCCTTGTCGGGTTCTCGTGGGGCCGTGGCGGCGCAGGCAGCCCCCAGCCGGTGGGCCCCAAGACGGTCCAGGAAGGCCCTAACATTGCCCGAAAAAGCTCCCGCGACAGTCCATAAGAAAGCCCGAAGGCGGCCACGAGGTGCCTGTCAAGGCCACGCGACGCTTTGAAGGAGCTCCCGCGCGGGCTCGCCGAATTATTTTTCTCGCCCCCGTACTACCTCCTAATCCAGGGGGCGCGGGTGCGTCGCGCAGGAAAACCAAGTGGCGGATGCTGGAAAACCTCTAACCGCAGCCAGCCACAATGACGACGACGTCTTCGATGATGCTGCCTCTGACCGACAGATTTGTTTACACTCCGCGCGGCGCTTGCCTTGCTTGCGCTTGTTTGCAAACTCGAAGGGGATGGAAGGTACTACAACGACTGTATAAGACAAAAGGGGACGACAACGACGGCAAGAGACTCAAACGACGAAGGGGGAATCAAACAACGAAAAGGGAGCGCACGGAACTACAATGACTCGAAGAGATACAGAGGGACGACAACGACAAAAGGGACCCAAACGACAAAGCAAGACTCAAACGACGAAACAGAACAGAAAGAGAGGCAAACGACGAAACTTCGCCGGCCCAACGGGCCAGAGGCGTGAAAACGTCTCCGGTAAAAGGTAAACAAAATGTATAGTTCGCGCGCGCGTGGCGGCCCCCGGGGACTCCTGGACGGAAACTAGCTCGGGCGATGCCTGGGCGATGCCGGGGCGATGCCCGGCGACTCCCAGGCGTTCCAGGAGCGCGCCAGAAGGCGCCGGGACGCCCCCTACACGGCCCAAGAGACTCCGAGTCGCCGATGGCCTCCTGATGGTCCCAGAAACCGCGAAAACATGATCGACCCACGAACCCGGAAAGGAAAACAGAAATTTAAGGCATGGCAACGTTTCAAAGACACCTGATTGGGCGACGGGCAAACGCAATGCTGAGTGTATCGATCTTGATGTACCGTGCCGAGGGCTGTGCTGTGCTGCGCCGTGCTGAATTGCGATGTGCCATGCCGCGACTGTGCTCTGAAGCGTCGTGGATCGAGTCCTCATTTGCATCCGAGTCCTGACCGAACTGATCTGGATCTTAAGCTCGAGCTGCCTGAGCACATCGTAGCCGCCCCAGAGCTACTTGACAAAACAAAAGGACCTGCCAGGGGGACGCGCTACTGAACGTCCCAAGGAACGCGCCAAGCGACGTGCCAAGGGACGTGCCATGGGGACGCACCGCAGGACGTGCCAAAGGGACGCGCTACGGAACGTGCCACTGGACGTGCCAGGGGACGCGCCGCGCGACGAGCCAGGGGGACTCGCCACGAGACGCGCCAGGGACCGTGATCTGGGCACGTGACATCAAGCATTTCACGTGAGACATCTTCTGAATTCCCGTCTGCCCGCGCCTGCTCGCCGCCCCCCAGCCAATTTCACGCTTTTCTCGCTTGGGGACGTTGGGAACCCACGTGTTTTCACGCTTCTCCCACTCGGGCGCGTTAGGAACCAATGTGTTTTCACGCTTCTCCCACTCGGTAGCGTTAGGAACCCATGTGTTTTCACGCTTGTCCCGCTCGGGGGCGTTAGGAGCCCATGTATTTTCACGCTTGTCCCGCTCGGGGACGTTAGGAACCTAAGTATTTTCACGCTAGTCCCGCTCGGGGACGTTGGGAACCCACGTATTAGAAAGCGGCCCGCACGCTATGATTTATCGATCGGGATTTCAAAAACGAAAGTTTCGCCAGAGAAATCCTCAGATTTTAATTCGGTGGCCCCACTCGACCTCGTTATTTATCAGGGAAAGAATTCGCCAGCCCTACAGAAATCTGACCCGGGGGGCAGGTTTACCTACTAAATGAAAGCCCTGGGCCTACGCCCTTTCCGGAAAAATCCAAAGAGCCTCAAGAGACTCTCCAAGAGGGCCCCAACAAGCAAAAATCGCCCCATACCCTTCGGACAACCTAACTTTTCTGCGAATATCAGAATGAGGTGGCCGAACGGTCATTCAGTGTCCCTGGGTGCGTGGCTGAATAGGGAGTTCGTGGTGAGAATTCTGCTTGTTGCGCTGTTATTGAACATTATTTATTCTAAAGAATAATTATTGTTGGGCCCCCTGGTGCACGCCCCCCCTGCGCCGCCTAGGCCGCAGCTACATTTTCATCATTTTCGTGAGGAAGCCTCAGGTAAAACGATGTGATCCAGATCCGGTTGTTTTGTTGTAATCCGTTTTCCCTTGCAAAAAACACTATAAAATGACATTTCTTGTTCTAATATAATCAAATTTCAAGAATCCCTTGCAAAAAATAAGGTAAAGTGGACATTCGCGCGCGCAAGACGAAATCCTTCCAAAAGCTTAGTGTTCGGAGCGATTTTAACATAAAAACATCAAAAAACCAATGGTTTTTCAACAAAAAAATGTCAAAATCTCATCCCGCGCGCTCTTGCGGATTCGTAGGAAACCCAACACTTTTTAAACATTTCTGTCAAACGGGCTTTTGCGAGCAACTTTTTCGAACTTCTGCGACAACGGTTGCGCACCTGCCAGGGCCATCATCCCTGTCAAATAATACCATGCGGGACACATTCGTTTTTTCTTCGCGCGCGCACGCCGTCGTCGTCGGCCGCGGGGCCCTGAATAGTAGCCACGGTCGTCCGCATGCCACGAAGTGAAGTGTCCGAACGTCATAGGGCGGGAAGCTGGGTGTGGGTGGTGGCGAAGAGTCGTTTGGAAATTTGGTAGAGCTTGAACCGGCCCCCCCACAAAGTGGGGGTATTGCCCGCCTCCTATGAAAACCCTGGCACTGGTGAGAACGGAGTGTCCCCAGTCTTAAATGATTGTTGTTGTTGTTGTTGTTGCTGTTGTTTGATGGCGTCGTCCCACCCGCGACCCACCCGCGACCCACCCGCGACCCACCCCGCGACCCACCCGGCGACCCAACCCGCGACCCACCCGCGACCCACCCCGTGACCCACCCCGCGACACACCCCGCGACCCACCCGCGACCCAACCCGCGACCCACCCGCGACCCACCCGCGACCCACCTGCGACCCACCCCGCGACCCACCCGGCGACCCACCCGGCGACCCAACCCGCGACCCACCCGCGACCCACCCCGCGACCCACCCTCAAGGGAGGAAAACCACCCGGACCCGACAATTGACGTTTACTAAACGGCCCTGGGCGTTTACTAAACAATCCTGCCCAATTCGATTCATTCCTTGTGTGCGTTTACTAAACGGCTTCGCTTGTCGGGGTGACTATCATGGGGTGGATTTTTGCCCTTTACACCCGCGACCCACCCGCGACCCACCCAACAGCGACCCACCCGCGACCCACCCATGACCCACCCGCGACCAATTTGCGACACACCCGCAAGCTACCCAGATTGGTTTAACGAAAAAATCTGCGCCTGCGGCGGGCTCGTTGTGTAATTTGTTAAACTTTGGCTCCTGCGGCGGGCTCCTCCAGAGTCTCGCAAACCGCCGACGTCCCCACCGCCCCATCACTCTTACCGGCATCTTCGGGGTGCTACGTACGGTGCTCGGGGGTCACAGCGTCCAGAATTGCCTCAGAGGCCTCCCACAGCGTCCCAAGACGGCCCAACCCGCCCCCAAGATGGGCCCCAGAGAGACCGAGAGGGCGCCAAGACGGCCCAAGAGGGCACCGAGAGGCGCCCAAGACGGCTCAAGAGGGCCCCAAAACGGCTCCAAGAGGGGCCCAAGGTGGCCAGGAACCGAGAAGTCCAGCTTCAGACCTAAGGGCCCCCCAGGAGGCCCCAAGAGGCCCCCAAGAGGCGCGAAGGGGCCGCGGCCCCCAAGGTGCCCCCCAAAAGCACTTCAGAAATCCCAAGAGGCCCCGAAGAGGCTCCAAGAGGCAACACGGCCCCCAAGAGGCATCAAAACTGCCTCCCAGAGGCCCCCGGGAGGCCAACCACGAGAGCCCAACCGACATCCATGAGGCCTCCGACCCACCACCTGGGCATGGTGGCGGGATTGGCCGAAGGCCAATAGATCCGCCGCTCCCTGTCGATTCATCGCAGGGGTGCCTGGCGTGCTGGATCCTTTCGCTTTTGGTTTTGGTTCTTTTTCCAAAAGAACTCCCCCTGGGGTTTCGGCCCGTCCTGCCGGGGTCCAGGGAGGAGTGCCCAGGAGCGCAAACTCCACGAACAATCCTCTCTGAAACGGCCGTTTCGCTCGGGACATCCTCAACAAATCGCGAAGATGGCCCAAGATGGCGTCCAAGTCCGCCCAAGGTGGTCCAAGACGGCCTCCAAGACGGCCCAAGAGAGTCCAAGGCGGCCCAAGACGGCCCCCCAGAGGCCTCCCAGACGCCCCAAGAGGCATCCAAGAGGTCCTCCAGAAGGCCCGAAAGGGCTAAAATCATTGATTTTCTTCAGGTGTTTGAAGGATTTGGGAATTCGCGTCTTCTCGGCAATCCGACGGCTCAAGACGGCCCAAGAGGCCCCCAAGATCGCCCAAGAGGGCCCCAAAGAGGGCCCCATGACGGCCCAAGTGGCCTCCAAGAGGGTTCCAAGAGGGCCCCAAGACTGCCCAAGAGGCATCCAAGAGGTCCTCCAGAAGGCCCGAAAGGGCCAACATCATTGATTTTCTTAAGGTGTTTGAAGGATTTGGGAATTCGCGTCTTCTCGGCAATCCGACGGCTCAAGACGGCCCAAGAGGCTCCCAAGATCGCCCAAGAGGGCCCCAAAGAGGGCCCCATGACGGCCCAAGTGGCCTTCAAGAGGGTTCCAAGAGGGCCCCAAGACGGCCCAAGAAGCTTCCAACACGCCCAAGATGGCCTCCAAGACGCCCAAGATGGCCTCCAAGACGGCCCCGAAGCGCCCCAAGAGGGCCCCCCGTTGGCCCAGAAAGAACCCCAAGACGGCTTCCGACGGCGTCAGACGTGCCAGGAACCCACCAAGATGGCCGAAGTTGGCTCGAAGCTGGCCCAAGACGGCCCCAGAGGCCCCCAAGAGGGCCTCCAGGAAGGCCAGACGAGGCCAAACACATTGACTTTCCAGAGATGCCAAAAACGACGCCAAACAAGAGGCCAAAAAGAAAGGCCAGAAGAAACCAAAACAAATGCCAACAAGGAAGGCCAGAAAATGCCAAAACTTGGGGCCGTCTTGGGGCCCTCTTGGGCCGTTCTGGGGCCATCTTGGAGGCCTCGTGGGCGATCTTTCGGCGATCTTGGGGGCTCTTGGGCCGTCTCGGGCCGTCAGAAGGCCTTCCTGGAGGCCCTCTTGGGGGCCTCTGGGGCCGTCTTGGGCCAGCTTCGAACCAACTTCGGCCAGCTTGGTGGGTTCCTGGCACGTCTGTCGGGGGCCGTCTTGGGGGCCTTTCTGGGCCAACGGGGGACACTCTTGGGGCGCTTCGGAGCCGTCTTGGAGGCCATCTTGGGCGTCTTGGAGGCCATCTTGGGAGTGTTGAAGGTCTCTTGGGCAATCTTGGGGCCCTCTTTGGGCCGTCTTGGAGGCCACTTGGGCCATCATGGGGCCCTTTTGGGGGCCTCTTGGGCGATCTTGGGGGTCTCTTGACCCGTCCTGGGCCATCGGAAAGCTGATAAGGCGCAAATGCCAAAATCCTTCAAACACCCGAAGAGAATCAATGATTTTGGCCCTTTCGGGCCTTCCTGGAGGACGTCTTGGAAGGCTCTTGGGCCGTCTTGGAGGCCTCTTGCGGGCCTGTTGGGCCGTCGTAGACCATCTTGAGGCCATCTTGGGCCGTCTTGGATGCATCTTGGGGCCATCTTAGCCGTCTTGGAGGCCATCTTGGGCCGTCTTGGAGACGCCTTGCCATCTTGGCCGTCTTGGACGCCATCTTGGGCCAACCGGAGGAAACAGAGGCACGACGGACGCGTTTTGAGATCCTTTCCCGGTGGCCGGCGGGACGGGCCGAAGCCCCAGGGGGAATTCTTTTGGAAAAAGAACCAAAACCAAAAGCCATCTCATCCAGCACGCCAGGCGCCCCTTTGATACATCAAAATGGGGCGGCGAACTCCCCCTGGGGCTTCGGCCCGTCCCGCCGGGGTCCAGGGAGGGATCTCACGTCCGTCGATGCCTTTGTTGCCCCAAGTTGGCCCAAGATGGCCTCCAAGACGGCCAAGATGGTCCAGGATGGCCTCCAAGTCCGCCCAAGATGGTCCAAGACGGCCTCCCATACGGCCCAAGAGAGCCCAAGACGGTCGAAGACGGCCCAAGAGGCCCCCCCAGAGGCCTCCAAGACGGCCCAAGAGGCCTCCAAGAGGTCCTCCAGGAGTGCCCAAAGAGGCCAAAATCATGGATGTTCCTTTGGTTTTTGATGGATTTTCGCATTCGCTTCTTCTCGGCTTTCCGACGACTTGAGACGCGGCCCAAGAGGCCCCCAAGATCGACCCAACAGCGCCCACGAGGCCTCCAAGATGGCCTCAGGACTGCCCAAGAGGCCCCCAAGACGGCCCCAAGAGGGCACAAAGACGACCCAAGAGGCCTCCAAGACGCCCGAGATAGCCTCTAAGACAGCCCTGGAACACCCCAAGAGTGCCCCAAGTCGGCCAAGAAAGGCCCCCCCAAACGAAATTCGACGGCGTCAGACGGGCCAGGAGCCCACCAAGATGGCCGAAGTCCCAAGGATCGCCCGAGAGGCCCCCAAGATGGCCCCAGAACGGCTCAAGAGGCACCCAAGACGGCCCCAAGAGGCCCCAGAGACCGCCCAGGAGGCTCTTCAGACGCCCAAGATGGCCTCCAAGACCGTCCTGGAGCATTCCAAGAGGGCCCCAAGTCGGCTCAGAGAGGCCGCCCAAACGGCTCCGACGGCGTCGGACGGGCCAGGGGCCCACCAAGACGGCCGAAGATGGCACTAAGATGGCCCAAGACGGCCCAAGAGGCCTCCAAGAGGGCCTCCAGGAAGGCCCAAAAAGGCCCAAATCATTGATGTCCCATGGTTTTTGAAGGATTGTGGCATTTTTTTTTCAGGCTTTCCGACGGCCCGAGACTGCCTAAGTGCCCCCAAAGATCGCCCAAGAGGCCCAAGACGGCCCCAAAAGGCCCCCAAGACGGCCCAAGAGACCTCCAAGAGACCTCCAAGACGCTCAAGATGGCCTCCAAGACGGCCCAAGAGCCATCCAAGACGTCCCCCAAGAAGGCCCGAAAGGGTGAAAATGGCGTCCAGGCGGCCAAGATGACCCTCAAGATGCCCACGTGTTCTCCGAAGGCTTTCCAAATCGACTCGGGGAACACATGGTCCGATAGCTTGGCAGGTCTCGCCTTAACGTTCGGCCACACAGGCGCTTCCACAAAGGCAGGGGGTGGCGGTGATTCGCCGTAGGCGTCTTCGATCGGCCGCCCCCTGTCGATTCGTCGCGGGGTGCCTGGCGTGCTAGATTATTTCGGTTTTGATTTGGATTCATTTTCCAAAAGAACTCCCCCTGAGGCTTCGGCCCGAGCCTCAGCCCCAGCCTCAGCCAGACACCTCAGGCTCCTCAGGCTCACAGGCTCCTCAGGCGCTTCCAGGAGCTCCTGGGGGGGGGGGGGGGTTGAGACAGAGGGTATTGATTATGATACTGGGGGTACTGATTCTGAGACTGGGGTGCCCCCAGGGCTCCCAACGCTCACCAGGAGCTCACCAGGCGCACACATGGCTCCCCAGGTGCACCCAGGGGCGGCGGGCACGGCCACGGCGAGGGCCGGCCCTCCCCCGCCGGCCACCCGAAAGGCCCGGAATTCTCTCAATGTGTCGCTCAAGATGGCCCAAGAAGGTCGCCAAGATGGCCTCCAAGATGGTCCAGGATGGCTTCTAAGTCCGCCCAAGATGGTCCAAGACGGCCTCCCATACGGCCCAAGAGAGCCCAAGACGGTCGAAGACGGCCCAAGAGGCCCCCCCAGAGGCCTCCAAGACGGCCCAAGAGGCCTCCAAGAGGTCCTCCAGGACAGGAGGGCCCGAATATTCAAAAATCGTTGAATTTTGGCTGTTGAAAGATTTTCGCAATCGTTTCTTCTCGGCTTTCCGACGACCCAAGACGGCCCAAGAGTCCCCCAAGATCGCCCCCACAGCGCCCAAGAAGCCTCCGAGATAGCCTCAGGACTGCCCAAGGGGCCCCCAAGACGGCCCCAAGAGGGCACAAAGACGACCCAAGAGGCCTCCAAGACGCCTGCAAATGGATGGCCTCTAAGACAGCCCTGGAACACCCGAAGAGTGCCCCAAGTCGGCCCAGAAAGGCCCCCCAAACAGCTCCCGACGGCGTCAGACGGGCCAGGAGCCGACCAGGTCGATGTTGACCCGAAGGTGGCCCAAGACGGCGAAAGGCCAGAAAAGGCCAACAACGCTGATTTCCCGTAGGTTGTCGAAGGATTTGGAGATTCCCCACGCCAGGGCCGCGCCACGTCTACTGTCTCGTCCATCTCGCCAGTCTTGCTGGGCCTCTTCATGTAGTCGGGGTCGATGTGGATCGTCACCTTGGGCATCTGCGCCTGCGGCGGGATGGCCTGGCCGCGCGTTAGGCGGAACGCCTCGCTGGGTCTCAGATAGGTGTCCACCATCAGGACCCAGAACACCGCGAGGTCGTGACGACCGCTGCTCCGCCAGAGCTGCCGCGCCACACCCACGCGGGCCGCCCACGGCAGGGCGCGCCGCGTCCGCGACAGCCGCAGCAGGCGCCAGCCTCGCAGCGCGCGGTGGGCGCGCGGCAGGGCCAGCTTCCCCTTGCTCTGGTTGGGCACGTGCATGAAGATAGCGGCGAGCGCAGCTTCTCGCCAGTGGACGCGACCTCCCCCTCGAGGTACAGCTCGTCGAAGAACCTGACTTCGGCTGCGCCCACCTCGGCAGCAGGCACAGAGAGACCTCAGGCGGCTGCGGCCGAGGAGCAGCTCGAGCAGCCGCGTGTACTGTGTACTGCAGGCGGCTCCGTCGGCCAACCGCCGCCGCCTCGGTGATGGAGAGCTGGCGGGTGGTGTCCCGAGCCTGCTCCCAGCGTCCAGGCGGCGCTGCACAGGGCGCGGCAGTTCCCGCGGGGGGGGCCCTGCGCGGGGCCGCCAGCACCGCCGACGGGAGGCAAGTCGAAGCCTCGCGGCGGTGAAGGGCGGGCGGGCCCAGGGTGCCCGAGCCCCGGCGCGCCGGCCTCCGAGGCACCGAGGGCGGGGGGGCCCGCGCCTCCGGGGGGCTCCCAGGCGCGCTGCGCTTCAGCCGCCTGGTCGGCAGGGGCGCCGCGGGGCCGCGGGGCCGCAGCGGCTGCGGGGCAGTCGAGGCCAGGCGGGCCCGCGAGGGCCGGGGACCAGCCGCTGCCGAGCCGACTGTCGCCCTCGGGACCCCGCGCCGAACTGCGGCGGTCCCGGAGCTGTCGCCCGCTCGCCGCGGTCGCGCGCCAGCCGGCCCCAGGTGCAGCGCGCCCTCCAGCGCCCTCGCGGGCGCGGCTGTCACTGTCGGCCGCGTTGAACTCGCTGGGCACCCGTCGTCAATGCATGCGGGCCCCCGAAGCGAGAGTAAGAGCGGCGCCTCGGCGCAAGATGTTGAGCAGAAGTATATCACGGCAGCGTCCTTTAGATAGCGCAAGTGCGAGTGCAAGGTTGCCCCCCGAGACCGCGCGCGCCTTCCCCCGGGAGTCCGCGTCCGACAAGATTAGCTTCACAGCGTGTAAATCGCCTCTTGCCTCCTTGCGATGCATCGGCTTCTTCCCAAAAAGCGGTGAGTAGTGCATGGTCGCCCAGGTGTAGTGCGGCGGATGGCGCGCGTCGACACTTCAGGGAATCTTTTGTTAGCCAGATCCCCTTGCAACAGGACAGACGGGTGTGCATCGAGCTCGCCGGCGTCGGCCGCGCGCGCCGCGCGGTCGCGCGGCCGCCAGCCCCCGTCGGCCTGACGCGCGTGATGGAAGCACCACCGCTCGCGCCAACGACCAGCACTCTGCACCTCCGACAGCTCGCACTCGCCCACGACAGAGGCGTGGCCCGTCTCGCAGGCGTCCGCCATGACGACCTCTGTGGACCACTCGGCGTCGAGGTCCGAGCCGAGCGCGGTCAGCAGCCCGCGGAAGATCTTGAGCTCCCGCCGCGCTGACGCCCAGAAGGGCCCTGGCGTGCTGGCACCCCTGCTGGGCGAAGGAGTACACGGCGCTGAAGCAGCCCAGGCTCTCGCGCCGACACAGCGCGGCGAAGGCGCAGTGGCCGATGACGTGCTCGACGTCGCGGCTGGCGACGCGGGGCCAGCGCTGCGCCAGGTAGCCCAGCCCCAGGTAGAGCTTCCAGAACCGCCGCGGCGCCAGCGTGGCGCGGGCTGGAGGCCCCTCCAGCTGCCCGCCAAGCATCGTCGTGTTCTGAGCCGCGTCGGTCTCGTCATGGACGGCCAGGCCCGCGCCTCCCAAGGCCCTGGAGGCCTCGCGCCTGACCTTGGTCACGGCCTCACGGTCAGTGCCCGTCGCGAGGACGTTGTCCACGCAGAAGGAGCGGATGGGCTCCTCGAGCGGGCTGGGGACCGGCGCGAAGTCGACCGCCCGCAGCTCGGCCCTCAGAGCGTCGCGCTGATCCAGCGTCCGCTCGTGAGCCTTCTGAGCGAAGAAAAGGGCCCAGCCCCACCCCGTGGGAACGACGGCAAGTCGCGGGCACAGGCAAGCCCAGGGCGGGACACGCCGCCCGTCGACTCTGCTGATGTCAAGTTCGCCCGCGGTGACCTTCGGTAAGCAGAAGTATGACTGTAGGTAGGCTGGTAATTTATGTTGGTAGAACGCGTTCTAGACGCCCACCCCCGCGAAGTAGAAGGGCGTGTCCGTCGGCGCCTCGAGGTCCGCAAAGCCCGCGGCGGAGGACAGGCTGACCGGCGGGAGAGGCTGAAACCGCTGGTTGCTACGCCTGCAGTCCAGCGCCATCCTGATCCGCTCGTCCTTCTCAGCCGCGAAGAACGCGGAGACGTCCTCAATCCTCTCCTTCCCAAGACGAAGACGCCCCGCGAGGTGCCCGACTTGGCGAATTCAAAGTAGAGCGGCCTATTCCGCTCCAGCGCAGGGTCCATGCACAGCGCGGGCCCTCCTCCTCATCTCCACGGCCTCGTCGAAGCTCGGTCGCGGCAGCAGCAAAGCGCGGTCGATCATCGGTCGCCAGCGCCCAGCCGATCCGCGAGCCACTGAGACTCGTTTCCCAACTCGGGCCAACTCACGAGGCGCGGAGCGTAGGGCCTCAACGGCAAGTCGTTCGTCGTGTCGCAGTGGAGACACGGGCGGCCCAAAATCTCGGAACAGGCTCCCTGGGCCGACATGCTCGGAGGGGCGGCCATCTTGCGATGCAGCCCATCGAACGCGTCGAAATAAAAGATCATCCAGCTGCGAGAGGCGATCCGGCGCGACTCGCGGTGTGGCGTAGCCCCCAAGCAGGTTGAGGCACCCCGCGGTGCCCCGAGCACGCCCCTCGATCAGCTGGGTGCGAGACAGACGGGCCCGAACCGAACGGGATAGCGCTGGCGGTGGAGGCGGCGCAATTGGCGACGCGGGCACCGCGAAATGCTGCGTGCCATCGCCGGGAGACTGGACATCAGCAGCTCCACAAAACTGACTCAAAAATTGCGGCGATCGGGACGAGCCACCTCCCGACCGCTGGCCCCAGGTCACCCCTTGCCCCTCTTGCCCGACTGGGCGGTCTTCTCCTCGCGCGCATTGCGCCTCTGCTTCTGAATCTCCGTCTCCTTGGCGAGCTGGTCGGCGGCGTACTTGGCGACGCCTGGCGCCGTCGCGACGCCCCGGCGGGCGCTCTGCTTCGAGCGGCCGATGTAGTGCTCGACGCCCTCGATCTTCATGCCCCCCACGGTCTCCTCGATCAGCTGGTAGGCCCGCGACGCTACCTCCATGCTGGCGAGGTTGGAGCCGCCCACCTGGTCGTAGGTGACGGCCATCTCGATGGCAAAGCCGAGCAGGTCGTGGACGCGCGCGGCCGCCGAGTTCTTAGTGCAGCCGCTCTCTAGCATCCGCTTGGTGTGGCGGCCGTCGGGGGCGCCGCCGTGATCTACGATGTAGTCGCACTTGAAGCCGCGCTCGCCGACGAGAGGGACTTCTCCTGCCCCGTGGCCGACACCGCCTCGCGAAATTCGCGGTGCCTGCGGCCCTCCCGCGTGCGCAGGAGAGGGCCGAGGAGGCGAGCGTCGTCGTCGGCCAGCTTGTCCAACGCCTCGACAGGCAGCGGGGCGGGGCGGAGCTCGATCGGCACGACGAAGCCGCCCGCCGTGCAGTAGAGCCCGCTCTCGCCCCAGACCACATCGCCAGCCTTCGGGGCGACCTCGCCCAGCTGCTGGCACTCGTTCGGGATCGTCTTCATCGCAGACCAGGCCGAGCCAGGAGGGGCGGCGCTCTCGTCGGAGAGCAGCTCCGCGCAAGGGCCGCCCTTTGGGGTCGCGGCGCCCCCGACCTCGCCGTCGGCGAGCGCCCCCAGCCCAGCGGCGGCATCGCCAAGCGGAGGCGCGTTGGGGGCCAGCGTCTGGCCTCTGGCCCGCAGGCGGAGCGCTGGGCGGGCCCCGGGGCGCGGCCGCGGGCGGGCTCTTGCGCGCCGCACGAACCCTGGCACGTCGGTGAAGCTGATCGTCATGCTCTTGGAAGGCCGGCCACCGTCGCGCATGAAGGCAGTCGGCTCGAACTCGACCACGCCCGCGGCGCGGGCGGCCAGACGCGCGTTCCGAAAGAGCTGGATCATGCCTTCCTCGTTCGGGTACTCGCGGAACCTGTAGACCCGCCCTGCAGGGCGGAGAGCAGCTGGCGTCGCCCCCATCGTGAGGGACACGCGACTGGGCCCGTCCCCATCGGGCCCAGCCGCCATCTCTTCAGGGTGCACGTCGCCGTCGGGCGCGAAGCACGTCCAGCAAGTGTTGGGGAACAGCCCAGTGGACGGCCACAGCAGCAGCCGTTCGTGCCGGATGTTCGGGTCGTCCTCGTAGTAGAAGCTGACCACTCTCCCCGGCACGAGTTCATTGAAGAACGCCTCCGCCTCGGTGACGCTCCCGTCTCTCGCGATGAGCGTCAGGCTCGCTGGTAGCAGGGCCCTGGCGACGACGAAGGGCGGCGAAGCAAGGGCCACACGGCGTCAGCGCCGCGGTCAGCACCATCCCGAACGCGTGCCAGAAGAGCGAGTCGAGCTGCTCAGGCGGCGCGGGCCTGGCGACGCGGAGCTCGGTCAGCTCCGCCGACAGGCTGGCAAGCGCGACCTGCACCTGCCCCAGCGCAGCGTGGCACTGGCTGGGGTTGGCCGCGGGTGCCGCGGCGAGCTCGGCCTCGCGCTCAGCGGCCAGGTGAGCCGCGAGGGACGCCCGACGGTCCCGGTCGTCGGGCGGGCCGCCTCCGCCGCCCGTGCGCAGAAACCCAGGCTGCCACACGTCCAGAGCACTCCAGGCGCAGACCAGCAACCACGATGGCGGCCGGAAGGCTACAGGGCGCATGCGTGTCAGGTGCTCCCTGAGGCGAAAGAGGCATGAGCGAAACGTATACGGACATCTGTAGCTCATCTCCTACACGTTCTGAGGACACGTCTGACATTTGCCTGGGCTCGGCTTTCCGACGGCCGGATACGGCCCAAGAGCTCCCAAAGATCACCCAAGGATCGCCCAAGAGGCCCCCACGATGGCCCTAAGAGGCCCCCGATACGGCCCAGGAGGCTCTTAAGGCGCCCAAGATGGCCTCCAAGACGGCCCTGGAGCATTCCAAGAAGGCCCCAAGTCGGCTCAGGGAGGCCCCCCAAACAGCTTCCGACGGCGTCGGACGGGGCAGGGGCCCACCAAGACGGCCGAAGATGGCACTAAGATGGCCAAAAGAGGCCTCCTCCAGGAAGGCCCGAAAAGGCCAAAATCATTGATTGCCCATGAGTTTTTGAAGGATTGTGGCAGTTGCGTTTTTTCAGCCTTCCGACGGCCCGAGACGGCTCCAAGAGGCCCCAAGACGGCCGAAGAGGCCTCCAAGACGCTCAAGATGGTCTCCAAGACGGCCCAAGAGCCCTCCAAGACGTCCTCCAAGAAGGCCAGAAAAAGTATCAAAATGACGTCCAGGCGGCCAAGATGACCTTCAAGATGCCCACGTGTTCCCCGAAGGCTTTCCAAATGGATTCGGGGAACACATGGTCCGATAGCTTGGCAGGTCTGGCCTCAACGTTCGGCCACATAGGCGCTTCAACAAAGGCAGGGGGCGGCGGTGATTCGCCGCAGGCGTCTACGATTATCAACAACCCAACCCAGCAACACCACATTGACAATGATCACTCGGGCAATTGGCAGCGCTCCAAGTGGCACTCGTCGAACGATCGGCCCGAGACACCCACGATGGCTTCCAGACGGCGCACGACGCGTACAGAGACCCCCCGAAAGGCCACCTGTGGAAGAGATGAGTGCGCCTGAGAGCCCAACCTGCATGTGCTCACCCCCTGGGGGAAAGAGCCCGCACTAGGAGTCGGGATGCCCCCCTGGGGACACGTGCGCCTGAAGGGCAGCGCACAGCGAAGTTAGAGGTAAAGAGATGTGGGCGTCGCCACGGGCATGCCCTGAAACATCTTCACACCACCAAGAGGCCTCCCAAGAGAGCCCCAAGAGGCACACCTCGACAAACGACAGCTGCGAGGCAATATGGGCCAGCGGACTGAGCGAAGCGATTCAATAAACGACGAAAGGAGAGTCGAAGGTACTACGACGACTCCATAAGACAAACATGGAAGACAATACGAAAATACAGTCCGAGGACGAAACACCACAAACGACGCGAGGGAACATAACAACTAAAACGACGAAAAGGGAGCCGAAGGAGCTAAAACTATTCTGGAAAACAAAAACGAAGAACAACGACGAAAAGAGACTCAAACGACGAAACGGGACAAAGAGGGACTGAAACGCCGAAAAATGACTCGAAGGTACCAGAACGACTGAAAAGACAGAAGGGGACGACAACGACGACAAGGGACGACAATAACGAAAAGTGACTCACACGACACGAAAAGGTCCAAACATGATCGACCCACGAACCCGGAAAGGAATATAGAAATGTAAGGCATGGCAACGTTTCAAAGACACCTGATTGGGCGACGGGCGAATGCAATGCTGAATGTATCGATCTTGATGTACTGTGCCGACGGCTGTGCTGTGCTACGCCGTGCTGAACTGCGATGTGCCATGCCGCGATTGTGCTCTATATAGCGTTGTGGATCGAGTCCTCCCTGGCATCAGAGTCCTGACCGAACTGATCTGGATCTTAAGCTCGAGCTGCCTGAGCAGATGGTAGCTGCCCCAGAACTAATCGACAAGGGGACATGCCAGGAGGACGCGCCGCGGAACGTCCCAGGGGACGCGCCAAGCGACGTGCCAGGGGACGTGCCATGGGCACGCACCGCGGGACGTGCCAAGGGGACGCGCTACGGAACTTGCCAGTGGACGTGCACCGCGAGACGTGCCAGGGGGACTCGCCACGGGACGCTCCGCGGAACGTGCCAGTCAACATGCCAGGCTGCAATGCTAAGGGTATCGATATTGTTGGACCGTGCCGAGGGTTGTGCTGTGCCTGGGCGACCTGGACACGTGAAAACATACGTTTCCCTCAAGACGTTCTCAGCACATCCTCATGCTAGACATCCGCCTGCCCAAGCTGGACACGTGCAAAGAAACGTCTCGATCGAGACTTCCTCGACACATCCTCATGCTAGACATCTGCCTGGGCAACCTGGACACGTGAAAACAAGCCTCTGGTTCGAGACATCCTCAACAAATCCTCATGCTAGACATCTGTCTGGGCAACTTGGAGGCGTGAAACCAAGCGTCTCGCTCGACACATCCTCAAGACCTGGGCACGTGAAAACAAGCATTTAACTTGAGAGATCCTCTGAATTCAGGTCCCCCGGAAAGGACAACATATAACACAAAACAGGCGTTTCGCTCGAGACATTCTCAACAAATTATGAACAACAAGCGTTTCGCTCGAGACATCCTCATTTTTTTACTCGCGGGCCCTAAGCGAGCGTGTTATTTATCGCGAAATAATTTCGCCGGCCCTACAGCCGTCAGAACCGGGGGTAAACACACTAAAAGAGAACCCTGGGCCCGAGCCCTTTCCGGGAGAAAGAAAAAAAGGGTCGACGAAACTACAATGACGAAACGGAACTCAAACGACCATTGGGGACTCAAACAACTAAAAGGGACGACAACGACGAAAGGGGATTGAAAGGGACTGCAACAACGAAAAGAAATCGACGACGCTACAACGACTGAAAAAGACAACAAGGGGCGACAACGACGAAAGAGGACTCGAACGACGAAAAAGAACTCCGACAACGAGAGGGGAGTCAAAGGACGAGAAGAAGCAAAAAAGGACTCAAGCGACGAAGAGAGACTCGATGGCGCTGGAACGGCTCGGAAACATGTGGACGACAACAACGAGGTAGACGAAGGCTCCCCAGACCTCGGGGGACTCGGAAAGCGCTTCTCATAGACATAGAAAGCCACACAAACACAACAAAACACATCCCGCGTTTGTGTTGCGCGGCGAAGGCCCTGCGAAAACTTGTCGAGCGCTCTGGCATCCCGTCCGCCCGTCATCGCTCTCCACCAGGAACGCCAGAGCCCCTCTCGTCCTGAAGCGTTGTGACAAGAGGTTTTCGGAAATTGTCGACATCTAGAAGCCCTTACTGGGGCCATGGGACCATCCAAAAACGGCCCAGGATCAAAAGCTGCTTCCGGGGAAGGGGTCCAGACATCCGGGGGGGTCACGTTGCGCAAAAATCACGACGTCGGGGGTCCAGAAACTCCCGGAGAGGGTGGCTCTGACATGCGTGCCTCCCAAAAGGCTTCCGGGGAGCCTCCCCGAAGACACCCCCCCGGAAGATGCCGGGAGGCCTTCTGTCCACGACCCAAGCTCGGACCCCGTACTGACACAGCCACGACATCGGATGTGCGCCCCCCCATTCGCAGAAGGGAGGAAGAGGAGGGAGGGAGAGAGGGAAAGAGAAGGAGGAGGGAAGAAGCAGAGGGAGGAGGGCAAAGAAAAAGGAGGGAAGAAGAGGAGGGAGAAGGAGAGGGGATGAGGCAGAAGAGGGGGAGAAGGGATGGAAGAAGAAAGAGGGAGGAGAAGCAGGACAGATGATCGAGGATTTTCCGCGCCGCTGGCTGCCCCATCTCCCCCTGCCCCCCCCCCTCGGACATCCAACGTCTTGTTCGGAAGACGCTGCATCGACGCGCATCCAGGGCCCGCGCACCTCCAACTCCACCCTCGGACCCCCCCCGATTGGACTGAGATAACACAACCCACGTGAATGCCCTGCGGAGTTACCCTCAGATAGTGGGCGTTTACTCTGTGTTCCTCAAGAACTCTGGGGGTACCTGTAGTCCCAGGAAGGTACTTGTAGTCCGGGGGAGGGGTACCTGTAAGTCCAGGGGGGTTACCAATAGTCTGGGGTTGGGTACCTGTAGTCGGGGGGAAGAGTACCTGTAGTCCGGGGAGGGGTACCTGCAGACTGGGGGGGAACGCGTGTTCACGCGTCAACGCACGCGTGGATGTAGTTCTGGGGGGTACCTGTAGTCCGGGGGTGTACCTGTAGTCCGGAGGAAGACCTGCTGTAGTCAAGGGGGGCGAGGAATAGCTCGGGGAGAGGGTATACCTGTAGTCCGGAGGAAGACCTGGAGTCAAGGGGGGGTACCTTTAGTCCGAGGGATTGTTCGGGGAGAGTATACCCGTAGTCTGGGGGGTACCTGTAGTCTGGGGGCCCAGACCTATTGAGGGACCCCGAGTATAACTCAGTTACAATAACTCAGTCTGAACGTGATGCTGGATTGCGGTCGGAAGGTCCCGATTGCCCAGGACGTAAGAAAAGCCCGTGCGCTCCGCAGTCCAGACGTACGCCCAACGACCGCGAGAGGAATCGATCTGCATAACACACACGTGCTTTCAGCTACCGATGAGTAGTCTAAATTGAATCCCACCCTCATCCCCACTGACAGAGAAGCACGACCGCTGGGCTGTTCCCCCGAGGGCTCACACGGCGAATCACTGGCTCACTGCATCATGAGGGCGCTTTCGCCCCCCCCCCCCCCCCCCCACCCCCACCCACCCACCCCATCCAAGAACCCGCCGTGAGTACTGGCAGCCATCGCATTGTTTTTGTTGCACGGCGATGGGCATGAAGACGACGAGGATATCGGATCGCATGGGAAAAACATTACATGACACGAGGCCTCTCTCGAGGCCTCACAATCGCAGAGTGCACAGCCTCGAAGGCTCCACAACCAATCCCTCCAGCGGCCTATCTGAGTGCCAGTGGAGACTGGTACCTTGAGAGTTGATATGTCTAGCAGGGGAGGCGCGGATGGAAGCTCTGGGTGGCCCGACTGTTTCGGACAGAGCGTCCCCAAACCTCCAGCGCCTCGATTTCTCCGAGCCGCCAGCCCCGAAGCCCGCGACCCCTGCACCAGAATGGGTGTTCCGCCCTGGGCGATGTTCAAGGTCCAGTGGCGCGAAACTGGCCCCCGAGGCCCAGATTGTACAAGGCTGGATCATAGCCCTATCCCTATCCCGAAGGTTGGCATCGCCTCATCTCGATGCCGATCTCAAGGATTGCCTCAGTTTTCGAGGGCGCATCCCTCAGATTGTCGTCGCCTCCTGCCTTGTGAATTCTGGGGATAGGATATAATTTCGAGGCTGGCTAACGGGAAAAAGCCTGGCCGTCTCGACTGTCCCGTGACGGAAGGGGTACAAGGTGTCCGATGCTCGGCGGTGCGCCCAGGGGAAGCACAGAACGAGGGCGGGACCTCCCGGAAAAGCATCCGGAGCATCCTCCAAAGCCAGAGGCCGGAAGGCTTCTGAGAAGGCCGCTGCCTCCTGAGCATGCCTGCCCCCTCCTCACTGTCCAGCGTGCCGCCGAGAAGCTCCAGCCAGGACCCCCCTCCCCTACGAGCCGCCACGCTGGTCTCTGGCAGGCTGCGCCGAAGAGGGGCAGGGGGGGAGGGGAGAAGCAGGCAGACGAAGACGAGCGCGCAGGCGGGAGGCCGGGGCCGGCGGGGCAGGCGGGCATTTGGACGCCCGAAGTGGGTACGGAAAAAATAGACACAATGCCCAACAACAGATGTTGTCCCAAACCAACAGCGGCCGCTGCTGGGCAGGCGGCCTTGTGTCTCAAACGGACACAGGCCACAGCGGCGCGGACAGTGCGTCTTGTTCAACATGAACAAGAACTGCTGTTGGGGATCGTACCCATTCTTTCCGTACCCGTTTCGATCGTGACGAGGGCAAGCGACGGGGGGCCAGGCGGAGAGAGCAGGCCGGGAGCAGGAGGACAGGCTGGCTGGCTGGTTGGCTGGTTGCTTGGAACGGGTCGCGTGGCGAGGCCGCGGGCACGGCCTCTCTCTGGCGAAACTGCTGGGCAGCAGGCGACTGGCCTGTCCCAGCCCTGGCCTCTGCAGGAAGACCGGCGAGGTTGAGGAGGGGGCTCTCTAGAGGGCCCGCACGACGGACAGCCACGCGGCGGCACCAGGGAGATCGCCCCCGCAAGGACCCTCGGGACGGCCGCCGGGCGCGCGGAGCCAGGCCGGAGGAGGGGGGAGAGGGAGGAGAGGGAGAGGGAGGAGGGGGAGAGGCCCCCCAGCCTTGGTCAATGTTCTCGCCACCCCAGCCCAGCATCTGGTCGTCGAACCCGCCGCTCTCCCACCTCGCGCGCTCGGAGGGGCGCCTGGGGTGCCACTTTCCCGTCCCCAGCGCCTGCCGTCCCCCCTTCCAATAGGGGATCGACTGGGACATCGATTCACCCCAAACTTGTTTTCTCGTCGAATCTACGAAAAACGCGCAGAATGTTCTACAGTTCGTTCGACGGAGCATTCTGCGTATTTTTCGTCGATCCGACTGGGGAAACCAATTTGGGGGTAAATCGATTCTGTAGCCGCTCTCCTACTCGACCCTTCCCCGAAGCCCACCAGTCCGGCAGCTGGTCCCCCAGAAACCAAGACCGGGTCGAGATGAACCCGGGAGTTCTGAGGAGCCAGCGATTCTGGATGATGCAGCGGGCGCCGCGGCCGCCCCAGAGCGCTCCAGAAAACTCAAGGAGCGGCCTGGAGCGCTCTTGAAAAAGTGCACCTCGGTCCTGAGCCTGCCCGCCACGTCCCCACACCTCCAGGCGACGCGAACGATAGTCGCGCTGCAGCTCACAGCTCCTTCTCTCCCTTCGCGGCGTCCAGAGGCCCTGTCTGGGCAGGCTGGCCTGGGGAACATGTCTCGAGAAATGGAGCGTGTCGTCGGAGGAAAAGTCCCAGGAGGGGGCGCGCTGCGAGAAAGATCGCGTCGTCGGAGGTCTGGGTCCAGGGCGGCTGGGGAGACCCCGTGGCGTCAGCGGGAGGAAGCCCTGGGCGTGCTGACGCTGCTGCTTCACCCACCAGAGGACCAAGAACTGTAGAGGCATGAACTCTCGGAGCTCCACGCAGCTTTCTTGGATCGGCGCTGGGCCCTCCTCCTAGGCGCGCCGATCGAGCCAGAGGCGGCGCCGCAGGCACCGTTGGGGGTGGGGGGCCAGCGCCGATCCAAGAAATCCGCGCGAAGCCCCAGCAGCGTAGGTCTTGTGGCTGCCATGACGATGGGCACTCGAGCAATCCTATCATTGAGTTATACATATGCTTATCACGATTTTCGAATGTCCCAAGCATGTTTAACACATGTTTACAACATGTGAATTACATGCTCAAGTCATGTTTGAAACTTTTAGCATCTGGGAATTATTTGGCAACACGCTTCCTCTCCAGCGACGCGACGCGCGGCCAACTTCGCGGCCTCAGGCCGCCCCGCCCGAGAGGAGCAGCCCGTCGAAACGCGAGGCGCGAAGCGAGGCTACCGTTGCGCACCTCGGGGCGAACACGGCGCTCTCCTTCGGGCCAGACGCCGATGTTTCGGCGGAGGCGGACCGACTGAGAGGTGTGAGCAGCAGATGCGAGCCTCGTGCGATCGGGGCCGGTGGCTGCCCTCGGACTGGCAGCTCGCCATCGCTCGGACGTCCATCCCCCACGCATCTGTCGACTCCGTGCGCTCATCGCTCCGCATGTCGTGGTGATCCTATCGGCTCCTCGAGGGCCCTCGGTGAACACACAAATGCCCACGTCCGAGTGATGCCAAGACAAGAGGGGCTGACCTACCCCCTGGGTCGGTAAGGCGTGCGCTGGCGGCGGCCTCGGGGATGCTGGGGCGTCCCCAGGCCTCAGGGACGCCGCTCCTCGGCAGAAGTGTCAACTGCTCTCGCGCGGCCTGCAAACACATCGGGAGGGAGCCAGCCAGCCGCTAGCAGCGGCCTAGGGCACCCAAGAAGTACAGCGCAAACTGCCTCACCGTGCGCCATTCTTGCCTGCCGCCTGCTAGACCTGAACCATGTATTTCGCAACACGTCCATCAGCCCTGGACCAACACGACGAGCGGACGGCATGATCACTGGGACTCGGAAGAGGTTGTGAGCAAGATAACGAAAGCATTTGAAATATGGGTCCTGCGCATTAGCGACACCGAAGGCGCAAGATGCATAAACTTTGAACTTTTGGAGGTGTCAGCAGGGTCCTCGCCAGCGGTCTGATATACTACGAATAGCATGATGGCAGAGGGCTGAAAAAGCGCGGGGCTTCCCTGCACTGAAGCCCTCGCTGCATCTCCTGCGTGAGTCCAGGCTTGATCTCTGGTTATGCCACTGCTGATGTTAAGATACTCTACAACATGATCTGTCACTGAATGCGCGATGATATCCCCCATGCCTTGGCGTCGTCCCTTTCACCTTTCGCCTTGGACATGTTCCTTCAACCCACTCCACCCACGTTCCCGCTCTGTTCCTTCACCTCTCCTCATCTATCAACCCCACTCGATGCATGATTCGCAGTCGACGCAGAGGACAGCCTAGCCATTCAGCCGACAAGACCTATGCAGAGACAGCGCACTAAGGCTGCACTTAATCTACTTCGTCCTGAGGGACGCTGACCGATCCCCTTCGCTGCTGATTACGGTAATCGCAAATGGCTCTGGCCTTCGCTGTGGATTCCCCGATGGCTCGGCGATCCTCCGATTCGATCGCAGTTCGGGTTCTGACCTTAGCCAGTCTGCGATCCCCTGGCGCCACCCTCGTGATAGAGGAAATGCTGGCCAACTGTGTAGAAGCAGCTCGCCTCATTAGCGAATCCGGCGTGGCGCCGACGCCATCGCGGGAAAAACAAAACTGCACGCTGGACGGCAGGAGGGAAATGCTGAGGATTCGGATGAGCGCAAGAGATGTAGGGACTCATGACTTGAGACGCGCAACGCATGAACACTCCATACTCATGTGCCGCTATGTTGCTGATCCAGATTGTTGTCTACGTTGCGCTGGCCGCTCGTCTTGGAACCGATTCTGCAAGGACAGCCCCCACGAAAATACAGTCAGGACTTCTCCTGGCAGATCCGGCAAATTCCATGTTTCTGGTCTCGGGGGGCGATTGCCAGCTGTATCCTGGTCAAGTCAACCCATGACATGTACACGATATCATGCAAGTCCTGGTCACACAGGGGTCATGCAGTGAAATATGCTTGCTGACTCAGAGCCGCCTGTTGAATTTGAGTCGTTAGAGCGGAGGGCGCCTCCATGTGGTGAAGGACTCGCGCATGAAACTATACTGTAGGGCACCTCATGCTAACAATCTGTTTGAGGGATGATGACATCCGGCAAGGCAGTGTAGATCAGAGTGCGGTGGGGGTGCTGGTGGCACATGGGTTGTGTGAGAAGTGTAATACTGAAGGGCTGCAATATGAAGACGCCCCTGCACCCCCTCGCAAACCTATGACTCAGCAGTGCGGTAGCCGTTGCACGATGCCGACGGGTGCTGTGAGTCTGTGCTCTTTCTGGATTCTTCCATGAGGCACGCAAGTACCTCCCACGGGCCGAGCAAGGAGCTGGGTCTGCGCATCAGCGGACTATGGGGATGAGCTAGATTGCAGAAATGCCATATTGAGACTGGATGCTTCCCCGAGCATGTAACCATCCCTGGGGAGAGTCAGGAACCAGAACTAACCGGCAACATCGGAAGTGCTCCAGAGCAAGATGAGGGAAACATGCCAATCAATACATCCCCCTGTGCCCGAGGAAAGGGAAGGACGGGGGAAGTAGACCCGACGGGGCCAGGCAGAGGCACGCGGGGGGAAGAGTGGGAGAGAAAGGTCAGCGGGGTGCAGCGTAGAGAACGACTTACCTCTCTTGTCGTGCTTGCGACCTGCCTGAGGTAGCTAACCCCCTAGCCATGGCGGTTGCACCCTCCACTTGCGCCCCACCAATTGCAACTATGCCGTGCTTGCGAGATGCTGCGATGAACCAGGGGCGGGCCCCTGAGAGGCAGGAGGGACTCTGATAACCACTGGCGGCCCCACAGCAAGAACAAAAATATATTAAAGCGACTCCCTGGGCCTCTCGCGGGATGAGTTCTGACCAGGACCCCCAGGGGAACCCCGCCGTGGCGTGCAGGAGGGCCCCGCAGGAGGCCCAAGGGGGCGGAAAAGAAGAGGAAGGCCTCGGAACCGGCATGCCTCTCTCCGGCCGGCCCGAGGGGAACGGCTGTTCGGTACAGTAGGAGCTCGACCAGAAGAGACCTTCCACAAGAAACGCAAACCTGAGACCCCAGGACGTTCATTGATTTCTGGTGCCGCTGCCCATGGCAGAACCATCGAAACCCAAGAAATCCAGGGCACCCTGGAGGCAAAATTGGCATGGCTTTCTACTGTCAACGAAGAGATACAGATGCCGCCACTCCCTGGCACTCTGCCGGAACGCCACCTGATCAGCCGTGCGAGGAAAACATCCAGCCGTGACGACCGAGAGCTCCGCAGGATCCTGAGGTTCGACGTTGCACACAGCTCGCCACATCGCGAAACATCACAAACTGGAGCCCTGGGGCCCCTCCTTTCTGCATCAGTCTTCAAGCTGGGTCGATCCGTGTGGTGGTCCCGGGGCGCAGGGCCCTCTGGGCCTCGTCTCGTGAGGGGACCTCTGGAGGCTGTGGGGGCCTCCTTGGGAATCCTGCAGGCGGGGGCACCATGAGGCACACCTGGCACTCCCAAACATATTTGTTTCATGACGCGGTCCGGGAAAATCCCGACCCCTGACATGATCGCGTCGTATACAAATCAGGACGGGAGATTTTTTGTCATTTTCGGCCTCGGGGGGCCCTCGCCGGGCCTCGGGACCATCAAGAAACGACTCAGGATGAAAAACCGGTCCCGGGGAAACGGTCGAGACTTCCAGGGACCCCGTTTTGAAAAAATCAAGACGTCGCATGTCTGGGCGCTTTCCCGAGGACCGGTTTTTCACCCAGAGTCGTTTCTTGACGGTCCTGAGGCCACGCGAGGGCCCCCGGGGGCCGAACATGGTCAAAATACAGTCGGCCCGTATCTTAAGGATGCGCGAGAAGGATGCAAAGGCCTTGGACGCCCATCTTGAAGCGTTTCGAGCGGGGCGCGGCCAACGAAAGTGGCCCAGGGTGGACCGAGGAGGCAAGGATGCAAGAGTACCCTTGGGAAGTTTACCCATCCTTACTGTTCGGGTTGACTGTATCCCCCCGTCGTGTTTTTTGTTACGAGTCTGGGCTCCTATTAGGGAAACGAAGAGTGGCAAAAACATGAAAACACGGAGGTCCGCGCGAACTCCTCGGATCGCTGCTGGGGCCCCCCCTGGCGCGCGGAGCGCGCCCGATCCGAGAAATCCGCGCGGACCTCCGAGTTCTCATTTTTAGAACCAGCCTCGGACTTATCCCTACCCCTAAAGATGGGCGAGCGAAAAGCGAGGACAATCTTGGGGATGCGCCCTCAGAAACTGAGGGAATCCTGAAGATCGGCATCGAGGTGAGGTGATGCCAAACACGGGGATGGGCATATGTTCCAAACTGGTAATACTGTCACTGTTCGCCCCCCTACCTATCGGGGGGACGTAAGACCCGGGTACAGGGGACTCGGAAATCCCACTCCCCGACGAGGTCGTCAACAAAAATGACGAGGCCGAGCCTGCATTTTGACGAGGCCTCCCGCTGCAGACATCCCACGAAACTCCGACTCGGCAAAAATCCGAGTCGCGGCCGTCAAAAAACGATGGCGAACCCGAGTCCTGGCAAACCCGAGTCCTGGCAAACCCGAGTCCTGGCAAACCCGAGTCCTGGCAAACCCGAACCCGAGTCCTGGCAAACCCGAGTCCGGCCGCGTGATACGAACATTTGTGCAATGCGTGCTCTCGAAACCAGCGTGGATTCATGTACATGTACGTCCTTCTTTCGCTCCTACCTGGAGCAGCACCTGCGGAAGGAGGGCGAGCGTCGGGCGCCGGCGTGCGTCGGCACAGGGCCGAGCCTGGCCGCGCACCGCCGACGAGCGGCGGCGCGGGGCGCGGCCCTCGCTCGAGGGCACGGCGCTCTTGCGGGGAGGCCGGTGCCCCTCTGGCCGGCGACTCAGAAGGGTGTGGCTTTGCGGAAGGCTTTGGACGCTGGGTACGGTTGTCGTCGTTGTCGTCGTCATCGTCGTCGCCGCCGCGCCCAAGGGGGGGGGCGGGATCCGCCCAGCTCCTCTTGGGACGCCCGGAACGGATACGATCCCCAGCAGCAAGTGTTGCCCAAAACCGACAGCGGCCGCTGTTGGCAGGAAGCCTTCCGTCTCGAGTGGCCAAGGTCCGCGGCGACGCGGACAGCGAGTTCTGCTCAAAAAGAACAGGAACTGCTATTGGGCATCGCGCTCAGTCTGTCCGTATCCATGTCGTTCGTTCGTGCCGAAGGGTGGTTTACATCCAGCATGCTGGGGGACACCCTGGGAGGCGGGTGGGGACTTCTACAACAGGAGTTCTCCGCCGCGCCCCGAGAAAGCCCGACGAGGACAGTGTCGTGCCCCCCAGGCCCCAACGGTGCCGATCCCAGACATGCGACGTCTGGTTTTTTTCAATACGGGGTCCCTGGAAGTCCCGACCCGTTCCCCGGGACCGGTTTTTCATCCTGAATCGTTGTTTGACGGTCCCGAGACCCGGCGAGGGCTCCCCCGATACGCAACACGCAACTCGCAACCCGTGCCGTTTTGACGTGGGTCTCAACATGCAGACTGGAAACGTAGGTCTGGCGCGATACGAGCGCCAAAACGTAGGCCAACACGTGCCATACCAACATGCAACATGTTCAACAGGGACGTCTTGAGAACGGTACGTGCTGCGTCTCAACACGGGCGTGTCAAGGCAGCTATAATCGGGTCGCGTCTGCGCCCTGCTCGTCGTAGGAAGATGCTGGGAATAGGCTGGGCTTCGGCCGCCAGGAGAGGAGGGAGTAAAGACCGCTCGGCTCCTGAGATAGGGAGGCGACCAGCGCAGGTGGGAGCCTGGGAGCCCCTCAATATACCAGCTTTGAGCGAGCGATGGGTGCGCACGGTTGGCGTCGCAAAGACATTGTGCCACACCGACCTCCGAAAAGCACGCCACCACCCAAAGGAAGGCTTCCTCCGTGCACGCTACACCCTGCGAAATGCTCAAGAAATCATGGGTTAAGAAATTCAGAGTCTGCGAATTTGAATAAAAAAACCCGAACTTCTATCAAAATCTTGGGATTTACATTGAAAAGTTAAGAATAATCGAGACTCTGGACGAAAACTTAGGTTTTCTTAAGCATCGCCTAAGGTGTATCCCTCTGCCAGGGCTCCTTCGGTGCACACCATCCCCAAGGCGGGGGACGGCGTGAGATAAACGGGCCGGCGTCGCCACGTCGCACGCTATCTTTGCAGCTCCAACTGTATGTCGTGGGCGAAAAAGCATTAAAGTTTAGACCGGACATGTCCCCCTACAGGCAGATCCTGAGAGAAGAAAAGAAAATAGTCAAACAAGTAATCAGACAATATTCAAATACAGTCAGAAAGTCGTCCCCGAACTATTTTGGACTATTTTTGAATACTCCTCCTGTAGAGGGCCATGCCCGACGTAAATGAACGCATCCGCGGCCTCGTGGGCCAGGCCCCTGGGCCGCTACCCCGTGGATACGAGGCGTGTGCTCTCGCAAATGCCCTGCGCGGAACGCGTGCGCGCGACCGCGTGTCCGCGGGATCGCGCCCCGGAATGAGACCAAAAGCATCGTGACAAGTCACGAACAAAGGCCTAGAATTAGGTCGGGCATGATCCCCTACAGGCAGATTTTAGAGGACAATATAGACAAATCCAACATAAACTCAAAAATAGTCAAAAATCAGAAAATCGTCCCCAGACAATTTCTTTACTGTTTCTGAATATTCCTCCTGTAGAGGGAAGTGCCCGACTTAAGCATAGAATTCATTTTTCTGCGCAATGTTTCAGGACGGATCGATCTGTGAGTGGCCTTGGGGCCCGAAGCCAGGCGAAAACGCCCGGCTCTTTAGAATTGAGTCGCCAGGTACTCAAGGAAGTTTGCCTCCACGATCGCAGTGCCGATCCATGAGTATGCCCTGGCCGAGGCAACTGTGCCACAACTGCTGCTGCGACAGCGCTGCAGTGGCCATGGGCGGGCCTCCAGGTGGACACAGGCGGCCTCCTCGGGACGCCGCTGCAGGAGCCCGCGGATGCGCTGCGCGGGAGGGGGGCCCGGCAGTCAGCAGGCCACCGCGAGCACCTCCTGCAGCATGCGGCCCATCTTTTGCGCGCCTTGGCCGCAAGGCGCTCTGGGAGGCAAGAGCGACTCAATGTTTCGAGCCGGGCGTTTTCGCCCTCGCTCATCCTCACAGATCGATCCGGCTCGAAAAACTGGCGTAGAAAGATGTGGTCTAGGGCTGCAGTCGTGGCCATCTGCTTCAACTTTTACTGATGATCTCAGGAGCGGCGAACATATCCGTATGCGCGCCCTCGCCGTCTGGATTCCTGGGCGCGATCCCGCGGATATACGCGGTGGCACCGATATGTCCCGCACGGGGCATCCGCGAACAACCACGCTACGAATCCGCTGGGTCACGACCCAGGAGTCCTGCCCGCGAGGCCACGGATATAACTATGTTTTTCGCCCACGAGAGACCCCATTGATGGCGTGTGCCTGCCGAAGAACCACAGCGCGCCTTGGCCGAGCGGCACGCTGGGAGGCAAGTGGAGCAACATAGGATGGCATAAGCATGAACTTTCGAAGTCCGCGCGGATTTCTTGGACAGGCGCTAGACCCCCCTCCTTGGCGCGCGGAGCGCGCCAAGGGCGGCGCCTGAGGCGCCGCCAGGGGTGTCCAACGCCTATCCGAGAAACCCGCGCGGACCTCCAGAGGTTTATGTTTATGTCATTTGTTGCTCTTCGAGCAAGAACCGAGATCCCACCGATGGTGCGTGCCAGCCTAAAGGATCATAGCCAGGTCGATGACAACTCGAGCTGTGTATCCCTGCGGGAGGTGCCTGTTCCGAGACGTCAATCGCTACCGCCAATGTCCTGCTGTTGGGCACTTTTACCACTCCATGTCGACAGTGTGAAGCTAAAGCTCACCGGAGAGTACCATGGTATGCAACTTGAAGGAGCAATCGAAAACAGCGCGATATACTCTTCAGAACACACTGGCGCGGGGATAAGGGTACCACATCTGCGCCTCGGCTGCCTGCAACTGCTGGACGCCACCCAGAGGTAAAGCGTGCTGGACGTCCAACTCGGAAATTCAGAGAGGGGATGGGGCATGGGGATTTCGGAGGAACCTCGCTGTGGTCGGCCCCATGCATGAAGGCATACCCGCTCCCGGACGGATTCGCCCACTAACAGCGGCTTGGGCTGCACGCCACCCCTCTGCGGACCCCCGACCAGCCATGACTGGCCACCGAATCCTCCAATGCGACTTAGAACAAGTTCCAGGCAACCGTACGCCTGCGACGCGTGCAACACGCAGCGCCTCCGCGCGAGACCCGTCGACGGCCCCGGCGCCTGGCAAGGACCCCCAGGGTGCCCCAGATTGTCTAACACCGCCCGTCGGGTTGTTCTCAGGGGCAACTCTGTTCGCGCTCTGCGCTCTGCGAAGCGCGAACGACCTCGCGCCCTCGCGCCGCCCCCTGGAGGAGAAGAGAAGGACGAGGAGGAGAGGATGGAGAGCGTTCTTCACTTTTCGGCACTCGCCCGGGTTGCACGGCGTGGGGAGGAGGTGCCGGCCGATGACCCCGAACCGCTTCTTTGCGTTGGGCAGGCCCTCTCCGATGTGCCCGCGCGCACCAGCACAGCGTGCCCCGCTCGGACCTACTCGACCGTCAGGGCAAGGGTTATACCCGGGGGGGAGTGGGGAAGGCGCGAGCGGGCCCGACATAACCCTGTTCCGGCCAGACCCTTTCTAACTGGCGGCGAGCGGGGGGGGGAAGTGAGGAGGGGCAGGCCTTTTCAGAAGGGCTCGGGAGTTCCCCCGCCCTCTCAGAAGGCGCGAGGGCTTCTGAGAAGCCCCGCCGCTTTCTGAGAAGGCATTCTCCTTCTCATTTCCCCCCTCGCTCGCCGCCGATTTAAAAACACAGCCTCATGAGGAATCGCGAACCGCGAATCGCGAATCGCTTCGCTCCCCCGCGGTGGCCCTTGCGCTGAAGACGCCAACAAGGGCCTGGGCCCCAACCTCGGCGCACCCCGGGCCCGCTTGCGCCCGCGCAGCCGCCGGCCCCCACGCTGCGACGACGGCGGCGGCGCTGGCGGTGACAACGACCTCCTCCCCCTCCTCCCCCTCCTCCCCTCCGACGACGACGACGACGACGGCGACGACAACGACGACGGCGACAGCGTCGGCGATGCGACGGCGGCCACGGCGGTCTCCGGCTGCCCCCGCTCATCTCCAGGGTCCCGGGGGCCTCCCCCTGGCGGTTCAATATATGATGTTGAAACAATCTGGGGCGTCGAGCCCCGGCCCTCGCCCGTCGGTCCTCGGAAGTCGGCCTTCCCTCGACCGTCGAACCTCGAGACCGTCGAACCTCGACCCTCGAACTCCGACGCTCGAACCTCCGCCAACGAACCTCTGCGCCGTCGGCGGTCACGCGGCGACTGCGCTCCCCGCCGGCGACGACGACGCGACGACGACCACGGCGTCGACGGCGGCGGCTCTCCCAAACATCCAACACCGTTTTCTTGCCGTTGCTCCCCGGCGGCCTGGACCCATCCCCATGCTCTGCTTCTCCGTGCCGAGCTCTTTTAGGAGGCGCCCCGGGGCCGGTGAGGGCCCCGAGGAGACCGACGGTGCCCAGAAGACCTCCGGCCGTGATGTGATGCTTCGCGACGAAAGGCCGTTTCAGAGCTCCCCAGCGACGACGACGACGACGACGACGACGGCGCCGACGACGACGACGACGGCGCCGACGACCACGACGACGACGACGACGACCACCGAGGGCGACGACCTCCCCGCGCGGCCGGGCCGCGCGCGTCCGCAGCCGCCGCCGCCCGGCGGGGCGTAGGATGCCGCGAGCGCCGCGGCGTCGCGGCCGCTGGCCGCCAGCACGTGGGGCCGCAGGTCCTCCCGGGAAGCAGAGGCAGGGCGACGGGATCCAGACAGACTCGGCTACACGCAAAGAGTGTACCTAGGCAAGAGTGATCTTTCGTTACGCAGACAAGCGGGGCGCAAGGTGGCCAAATCCAATCGCGCAAGCAGCCACTAACTATCGCATGGCGCTCAGCAATCGGGGGGGGCTGGTGAGCCCGCACCAAAGGTCACTCCGGCGAAGGGTCACTCTTGCGTGTAGTCGACGTATCCACTGCGTGCATCGCAGGGAGGCGAGGCCGACACTACAATCGTCAAAGCACTACGTAAGCGACGATCAAAAACGGGTCTCACGCGAGGTGGCGTAGCGGCCATACGCGGTGGCGTACGTGGGCCGCCGGCGCGGCACGCTGCACTGGAGACGAGGGCGCTTACGCGCGACCTTACGCGGTCCGCTTACGGGCCCAATGTCGGCGCAAAAGGGCCTGCTTTTTGTTGCGTCGTCCACGTGGAAGCACTGTGCGAGAGCGACATATATGTATAGATCTCGTCGCCCGAAGACACTGCGTGAGTGTAGTGTTTGTTTTGACCCCCCCGTGTCTCTCTCAAGCAGTGCTCCCGCGTAGTGCATTTACTCATGTAGTGTATATCTCGCCCCCAAGCGATGTACGCGGTGTCTTAGCGCAGTCTGTGGAAAGCTTTGGGGGCGCCGCCGCAGCCAGCCGCCGGCGGCCGCCGCCGCTGCGGAAGCCTCGGAGAAGCCGTTCGGAGAGCCTGCTCCGGCTCACAGAAGCCATTCGGAGGCCGCTAGGAGGGGTGTCGGAGGGCTGTCGGAGGGCTGTCGGAGGGCTGTCGGAGGGCCTCCACAGGCGTCTGCAGACCGCTAGACGTGCCGTCGCCGCCGTCGCCGTCGCCGTCATGGTTCCCGTCGCCGCCGTCGCCGCCGCCGTCTTTGTCGCCGCGCCTTTACCTGCCCGCTCCTCCACCTCTTCCTCCTCCTTCTCCTTCTCCTCCTCCTCCTCCTCCTCCTCCTCCTCCTCCTCCTCCTCTCACATGCGCTGCCCTCTTCCGCCGAGAAAGACGAGTGACGATAAAGGAAGACGGAGAGGGCATGACGAGGAGAAGGAGCACTCAGAGAGGACGAGGATAAGGACAACAAGGACAGTGAGGAGGAAGAGGAGGAAGAGACGAGGGAGAGAGGTGATGGCTGCGGGAAGACCACCCTGTGTCAACTCCAGTCCACCAAGAGGCCGCGCTGATGCCCGGAAGTCGCCGGACGTGGACCACAGCGATCGGCCCCGTGTCTTGCCCATGGGGGCCGCCTGCTGCCGACGGCCCTGGCCTCTGCGGCTGGCGCTCTGGGCAGCCCTTCACCACGACACACCTGAAGGGGCCCAGGGGCACACAAATATATCTTTCAATATTTTCTTGGTTTTCGTCTTCACCCCCACTTCCCCTATATTTCCCTGGGAATCGACGATGAATTGTGTTTGTGTGTTTCTCCCCCTCCTGAACACCAGCCGAGCCCATCCGGTGTTCGCCTCTGCCCGCCCATGCTGGCCGTGCTCCGGCTCGTACTGCTAGCCTTCACCCCTGGATGTTGCTGACTATCGCGCTCGGCTACCGCTCGCTTCGCTCCTGATTGCCCTTGGCTGAATGTCCTCTCCTCCAGCCTCCCCGCCGTTGCCGGAGGTCCTGGTGGTAGGCCAGCGCGTACAGGGCCTTTCGCCAGAGACGCAAAGGGGGGAGAACGATTAGATTGCCAGCCCGCTAGCGAGATAAGCAATCCCATAATAATAAAGAAAAAAGTCTTTGGGGTGCGGCAAAGCTCAAGCCGATGGACTGCAACCTGATCGGACAAGAACGTGAAGTGACGACTTTGTCTATTTGGCTCGCAGGGGGAAAAGAAGAGAAGGATGATGGCGACGACAAGGTGGCGCATAACGAGGATGGCAGCGTGGATGATGGGGGGGAGGGCAGCGAGGGGAGAAGAAGGACAACGATTAGGAAGACAAGCACGATGATCGGGAGGAAAAGGTGGAAGAGGACGAGTACGTGGAGGAACAAAGCGGACGAGGAGGAGGAGAAGATGAAGGACGACGACGACGAAGGGTGGTAAGGAGCCCGACGGAAAGGACGTTCAAGAAGAGAGGGGTCCTCGTGATCTTTTGAGGCTACACTGGGGTCTCTTGGGGACGTCTGGGGCTATCTCGGGGCATCCTGGGGGCCTCTTGGGGGCCTGTCGGGGTTGTTAAGGTTATCTTGGGACCCTCTCAAGCCATCTTGGCGCCAGCTTGGGCTGTCTTGGGCCGTCTTGAGGGCCCTCCTAGGCAGTCCCAAGGCCTCTTCGGGTACTCTCGGGGGCCTCTGCATGCTCCTTGGGTGCCCCTCGGGGAGCTTTGGGGGTCCCCTGGGGGGGACGTTTTGAAGCCCTCCGGGAACGATTCCAGGATAATGCTGGCTCAGAGTCCTCTCTGGAACCGAGATGCTCGAGGATGTCTCGAACAAAACGGCCAATTCCCTGGAACCTATCTGGGCAAGAACGGGAGGCGCCGCTCCTCACAGCTTGCGTGCGCGCGTGCGTCCTCATCTTGTTCTCCTCGTCCTCCTCCTCGTCCTCCTCCTCCTCCTCCTCCTCCTCTTGCTCTTCTTCTTCTTCCTCCTCCTCCTCCTCCTCCTCCTCCTCCCAAGGCGGTAACAACGCCAACCCGAGCAGGGCACACGGAAACAGAAGGAGCTCACACCTCGAATGTCCAATGTATGTGGACAACCTTCAGCTTACTCATATGAGTCGGCTCGTCGACACGATGATTCCCGATGTGCAGCGCCAACTGTACTGCTCCTGCGCTTCGTATGCTCGCGCACTCCGCGCGCGCCTGGCAACCCTGCTCCAGCACCTCCTCGTCCTGGCGGGGGACGCATCTCGAGATGAGGAAGGGGGAGCAACAGACCGTTGAAGAAAAGGTTGTGCACGGAACGTGCAGGTTCGCAGAAAGCTGGTGTTCGTGAGGACGGGATAATGATATACAGTAGGCTTTAGACATCAAGGATGCAACGAAAAAGGCTGGTTTCCCCACTTAAACGTTTGAGCCCCCATGCACACATCATCCGGACACCAACTGGCCGATTTCGTGAGCATGGCTGGCAAACAACTCTTCACCATATGGCCTCGATATGCAATGATGTTGCTACACCTCGGAGATGTGTTGAAACTTATGCCACTCTCCGACACGGTCAGCCGTCTGACCGATATGCCACATGGCTGGACGCCAAGGTCGGTGACCGATCATGCCACAAGTCCATTATAAGGCGATGAGGTGGATCAGAGTTCCTAAAGGGCTTGGGGATCGTCGGTCGGGCTCGATCGACGGGGCAATGCATCCCTGGACTGGTCCCCGCACCACACGGCCGAGCCCTGACGTTCCGCAGCAAATCAAGTTGCCGCTGGCTGCCCCGGCTGCTGGACGCCACGATATTTTCATTGTCCAACCAGTCAAGGCGATTGCATGTGGATGATTGCCCCAAGCGCGGGGCTCTGTCGAGGTGGAAACCGTGCAAAGCATATACTTCATAAGAGTACCACCGGTCGGAAGAAGTAGCTAGAAAAATGCAGCAGCAAAGCGGATAACGTAGATTGGGTTCGGGCCCGCCCAAACAATAACATCAAACACAAAACATGACGCCCCGCGCGAGAACCTGGCGCCTTGCCGTTTCGGCTACGCATGAGGCCGACACTTGGGCCGGCCAATGAACTCATGAAGCTGCGGCTGTCCCGGCAACAAGCTATGCTTTGCAACCAGATAGCGTGTCGCTCCGCTCTGCGGGGCGGGATGCTGGGAACAGCTCGGCACGTGGACGACTTGGGACTGCGAAGTGGATAGCGTGTCGCGTCGAGGCGTGTGGACATGAATCGGCGGAGCGACACGCTGTCTCAAGATTCCCGACCGTACGTAGGTGTCTTCACCCGACCGCCTGGAGACTGCTGGCGCGGTTGGAAGCCTTTGCGGAAAGGTCTGGTCCACTTCGAGTTAGGTTGTGCATGTCCTCCTACAGGTGGGTTTTGAAAGAAAATTAAACGATAGTCAATGGAGACTCATATATAAATGTATAAACAATAACAATTCGTTCCCATACTATTGTGTGACTAGTTTTGAATATCCCTCGTAGGGGGACACGAGATGAGGAACCCTAACATGGCCGCCAGCCTGCGGCAGCGATACACCCGCAATTGGCGGGCATGTTGCCTGACCCCTCTCGTGAGCCCCTCGGGGGGGGCGGGGGGACCCGCAGGAGCCCATACGTACGGGGCACCGCGTCGGCCACGGCCGCCGCTCCAGGACAGAGCCCTTGTTGCGACGCAGCCGAAGAACAGACGGCGCACCTCTTGAAGCGGATGCGCTGTCGGGTATGCAACAAAAACTCGAGTGTGACACAACAACCCAGGTGTGATTTGAAAAAACCAAAGTGTGAAACATAACAACAACTCAAGTGTGATAACAAAAAAAACTCGAGTGTGCTAAAACAACTGGAGTCGACACCAGGGGAAGCGGCGGGGGGGGCGTTCGCAGGGCTCTCAGCGGTCAGCCCGCGAGGCGGAAGGCTAATCGGAGGCACCGGGGGGAGAACGAAACACACCGAGGGCTGGGCACCGGAGGTGCGCCTACAGTCGGGCCGCCGAGAGAAGGAATGCTGCAATAAGGAGCCAGGCCCCTCTCTAGCACTAGCAGCGGCTGCGTGCACGAAGAGGGCAAAAGGAGCAGCCATGGAAGGACCCAAGGAACCTCGAGCCCTTTCCGAACTCAAACTGTTCCTCATTTCAGCGACCGACTCGACTGTACTGCTCCTCCTCCCGCCTCAAAGATCAGAGGGGACGTTGACGTTTGCCGTGGAGGGCAAAGGTTGGCAGGAGCGCGTCAGCAACATGCCGAGGCGCCGCGCCAGGGCCAGCTGGATTCCACCCGGAAGCCCGAATGTCCTGGCAGTGCCGCTGCATCGCGGCGGCGACCATGCCGATGCCCCCGCTCTCCTGGCGACCCCCCCCCCTCAGGCACCGACGCCACAGGACACCCGATGCGACTCAAGACTCGCACAAGGGCAGCACGCCACGAGCATGCTGGAGGACACACGGGTGCAACAAGCCAGGAAGTGGGAGGACGTGAAGGTACACTTGATCTTCCAGGGTCGACATGTTCGTCGGTCGAGACTGCAGAAGTCCCTCCATCTGAAACCGCCACCGCGCCCCCTGCCACACATTCAGGCGCGTCAGAACCGGACCCAATAAGAGCGGGAAGCGCCGGTGTTGTCCACTCGGAAGGGAGAGAAGAAAGGCACGGAGACGAGGACGACACGGAGTGTGGTGAAGTGGACAGCGTTGAGGACGAGGGGAAGGCGGGGAGGACCAGGAGGCCTAAGCCAAGGAAAACGAGTTCGAGGACGACAAGGAGAAGACAAGAAAAACAAGCACGAAAGGGAGGCGGACGACAAGATCGACAAGGATGGGCAAGAGGACAGCAGCGTCGCAGATGAGGGGAATGGCGTGGACGAGGTGGACTGATGAGGAGGCCGAGGCTCCCGGGGGCAAGAGGAGGACGACGAGGAGGACGAGCAGGACAAGGCGGCAGAGGACAGGGACCACGGGGATGACGCCTGAGAAAAAGACAAAGTGAAGAACACCGCGGGGGACAGCGAGGAGGACGACACGAAGGAGGACGACACGAAGGAGGACGACGAAGAGAACAGGCACGAGAAGTACCCAGAGCGGGACGTGGAAGAGGTGAAGGCCCTTGGCAATCGTCGGGGCTAGGATGGGGAACACCAGGAGCGTCCGAGGGCGTCCTCGAACCTCTCAAGGTCATCCCAGAAGCCTCGTCGGCGCTTCTTGGGAGCATTTGTCGGGGCAATCTTGGGGACCAGAAAACAAACGGCGCTCCCCGCATCCTGTTGCGCCTTCTCCCCCCTCCATCAAGTCAACAACGACGTCCCTCTCACCCCTCCCCGCTTTCACCCCCTTCCCTATTCATGCGCCCTCGTTCTCCTCATCGTCCTTCTCCTCATCATCCCTCCCTCCCTCCCTTCTCCGTCCCCCTTTCCCCCATCCTCCGTCCTCCTTCCTCCTGCTCCTGTTCCTCCTCCTCCTCCTCGTTCTCTTTCGCTCTTCTCTTTCTTCGTCCTGCCTCCTCCTCCTCCTCCTCCTTCGTACCTTTTCCTCCGACTCGTTCTCAGTCACACCCTCCCTGCTCCCTCCTCGTGCCTCCCTCCCTCCCTCCCTCCCTGCTGACTCCCTGCTCCTCCCCCTCCTCCCCCTGCTCGCCTTCCTCATCCCATCACAGAGTGCAGACGGGGCGTGCGCACCCAGCACAATTGGTGGGCAAGAACAGACCTTGACTGAAGATGGTGCGAGAAGGTCATGCTCCAGGCAACGGGACGGGCATGAGGACCACCGGAGATTCTCGCGCCCCAATCCCTTCCACGATCTTCCAGCGATGCTTTTCCCTCTCGGCCAAGTTGAGCAATACCTGAGCATGCGGAAGGGCGGCAACTGCCCCGATACCAAGCAGGATGACGATCGGGAAAAAAGATGAAGCCGGCGGGGACGGTTCAACACATTCCTCCTCCTCCTCCTCCTCCTCCTCCTCCTCCTCCTCCCATTCCTCTTCCTCCTCCTCCTCCTCCTCCTCCTCCTCCTATTCCTCTTCCGCCTCCTCCTCCTCCTCCTCGCACAGCCCTCCTCCGCGGCAAACAAAAACCTTCAGAGGGCGATCGAAGACTTCAAATACCGGCTGTCACAAGCCACGAGCAGGTCTGGACCCCATCTCCTGGATCATTCCTCCTCGACCCTTCTCCTCCTCCTCATCCTTCTCCTCCTCCTCCTCCTCCGCCTGCTCCTTCTAGATCCTCCTCCCCCCCTCCTCCTAGATCCTCCTCTTCCTTCATCTCCTCCTCCTTCTCCTCGATATTCCTCCTCCTCCTAGATCCTCCTCCCCTCCTCCTCCTCCTCCTCTCCTCCTCCAATTCCTCCTCCTCTCCTCCTCCTCCTCCTCCTCTCCTCCTCCTCCTCCTCTTCTTCCTCCTCCCCCAACTCCTCATCCTCCTCCTCCTCCTCCTCCTCCTCCTCCTCCTCCTTCTCATCTCCTGGATCACCGCCCATGGTGCTGCTGTGTGATTACCCCCAAGCATTTTTGACTCGTCATCCTGCACAGCCCTTACTTCACTGCCATCGCTGCGCTCCCTCGGGCGGCCGGACCGAATCCATTCCACCGTGGCACCTCTTTCTATGGGTAACACTGGTCCCTATGGAAACGAAGCCAAGGCCCTGGGGCTTCCTCCTGGAACAGTTCCTCATCCTGAGTCGTTTTTGTTGGCGGGGCCCCGACTGGCTGAACACGACAAAAGAGCCCTGGACACTTTCCCTAACGGCTCCTTTGGCTCACGGCAACCACGAAATCCGACCTCGTGACACGTCTGCTGAGCGTCGTGAAACTCTACGACCCGACCTCTCGACCCAATCGGCCAGTGCTCTCTCTCGAGCCGGATCGACCCTCGAAAGCCACGAGGCCCGTAAACCGTGCAGAGCCTCCCGCTGTGATCTGCTCACGAAATCCGAATATGAGAAACCTCGTGTTGCATCTTCGGGGGGCCTTGTCTGTCCCGTCGCGGCCCCATCCGTGTCGAATCCGTGTCGAATCCACGTCGGAATCGTCGGATTCATCTCGCATCCGTGTCGAATCCAAGTCGAATCCGCGCCACATCCGCGGCGCGTCCGCATCGGGCCCGTGTCGGGCACAAGAAGAAACACCAATTTGTAGGACAGGCGAGGTCCCCCGAGGATGCAACGTGAAGTGTTGCGAGAAGAAACCACACAGCAGAAGAGCACATGTTCGGGCGCTCGGGTTTCTTGGGTCGCCGGACGCCCCCTTCGCCCCGCATCCCTTCCCCCGCTGGCGGAGCAGGGGTGCAGAGAGGTCCAGGGGGTCGCCGCCCAGGGTGCAGAGAGGTCCAGCCGAGCGCCAGCCCACACAGAACACTGCGAACCTCTGAAGACATAACTCCTTCTGCAATTTCTTCTCTCGCCGCTCTCCTCTTCTCCTGGGTACATAAATCAACTTCGCAACACATCATGACGCCATCTTGGCTGCGCGTTTGGCGGTCTGCATTCCGGGCGCGTTTGGCGCTCTTCCCCCATGCGCCTCCCGGCACGCATTTGGCGAGTCTCACTTTGCGTACATGCGTTTGGCATGATTTTTGTTGTCCTGCCTACGCGTCCCACCGGACGCACGGCTCACTTGACTTGACTTGACTTGTCGACGTATGGCCACCTGCCGGTCGTACGACCGCATGGTGGCACACACGGACGCCCCTACGCCAGGTGAGGATGAGTCCAGCTTGAGGCCAGCTAGCTGGAGCCCCTTGGCTCCGATCAGGCTTACTCACTCAGACGTGGCCAATGCCCGGTCAGACTCGCTCGACTCGGACTTCGCGCCGCCCGAGCCCAATCACAACGACGCCCCATCGAAAAATGAGACCCTGGACCTCTGCAGGGGTGCGCCAAGACCAAGACTTCGAGGAGAATCAGGCCGCGTGGCGACTCGGGGCCTTCCCGAGAACCTGGACGGCAAGACAGCGCCACAAGCACTCGATCCTCGGCCGTCGATCGGCCGACGACGACGAGCTCCACCAGACCTCGACGACGACGATGATGGCAGTCGGCTGATCGGCCAGATCGAAGAATGACCCCAGGGAGCCGCCGATCTCAAAATAGCGCCGACAGCTCTCGATCCTCGAGCGTCGAGCGATAGACGACGTCGACGAGCAGCCACCCGACATCGACGACGATGGCGGCAGTCGGCTGATCACACAGATCGAACAATGACCCTTTGGGGAGCCGCCGAAATCAAAACAACGATACACGTCAAAAGTCCTCGACGGTCGAGTGGCCGACGACGACAACGAGCAACCACCTGACCACGACGACGACGACGACGACGACGACGACGACGACGACGACGACGACGACGACTGCAGTCGGCTGACTGGCCAGATCGAACAATGCCCCGGAGGAGCTGCCAAAATTTAAGCAGCGCCAACAAGCTCTCGATCCTCGAGCGTCGAGCGGCCGACAACAACGACGAGCAGCCACACGACATCGAGCACGACGACGACGAAGACGGCGACGATACGAAGACGAATACGACAGCCAGCTGATCGACCAGATCGAACAATGACCCTGGGAAGCCAGCGATATCAAAACAAGGCCAGCAGCCCTCGATCCTCGAGCGTCGAGCGGCCGACGCCGCCGCCGCCGACGAAAACGACGGCTTCGACTTCGACTTCGACGACGACGACGCCGACGGCAATTGGTTGATCCCAAGGCCGCGCTGACGGCATGCTTGGTTAACGGTGCGGTTGGGAATATTGTTTTTTGACACCGAGCTCACGCACAACAACATGTAGGAAATCACGAAACCCCACTTCCTACATTTAAAATCTGCGAATGTATCGAACGAGAACAACACGACGAGTTGTAGGAAAACACGAGCCACGCGTTCTTACAATTGGTTTAGAAACGAACCACGCCTCCCTACAATTGGATATCCGACTTAGCCGTTAGCTAACGCACCGTTAGCGCGTCTACGGTTATCGGCCAGATCGAACAACGACCCCGGGAAGCTACCGAAATCCGCCGACCCCCTGTGGGTCTGGCCAAACAGAGCCAGACGATCTCGGTCTTCGTGCGCCGAGCACCCACCCAGCACGACGACAAAACGACAGCCCTCGGCCGACCGGCCAGATCGAACAACGGCCAAGGGGAGGAGCGTAGATGAACACAGCGCCGACAGCCCTCGATCCTCGAGCATCGAACGGCCGACGACGACGACAAGCAGCCATCCGACCTCGACGACGATGGCGGTAGTCGGCTGGTCGGCCAGATCGAAGAATGACCCCAGGCATCCGCCGAGCTCAAGATCCACCATCAGCTCTAGATCCTCGAGCGTCGAGCGGCTGACGACGACGAGCAGTCACCCAGCCTCGACCAAGACCAACGACGATGACGACGACGACGACCACGACCAAGACGACGACGGCAGTTCTGCCGCCTCCCCAGGGGCACGCCGCAGGCGCCGCCCTGCAGCTCGCTGGCGCCCGCGTGCGCCTGCATCACCTGCGGGCGTCGAGGCCGCCGCCGCCGTTCGGTCGCCGCCGTCTTCGTCATCGTCGTCGTCGCGGGCGCATGGGGCTCGTCGTCGTCGGTGGTTCGGAGCTCGAGGCTCGAGAGAGCGTGTGTGTGTGTGTGTGTGTGTGTGTGTGTGTGTGTGTGTGTGTGTGTGTGTGTGCGTGTGTTTGTCGTGCTACCTTATTGCACCTTCGAGGAGCCTCTCGTCGCCACGGCCGGTGCCGCTCCCCTCGACGCCCTGGCCAAGACACACGAACACACACACACACCAACAGAGGTCCAGGGGGCGACTTTGTGTTGAGGGGTTCGTCGGCGTCGTGGACGGGGGCAGGAAACACCGCGGACGACGAAAGCAAGGCCGCATGGGCCGAGAGGAAATCCGCGCCAAGGCTGCGGGGGTTTCTGCTTGGCTGTCTTCTTGTGTTCTTCTACCTCTCAACTCCTGCCCCCATCTTACTGCCTACTAGTGGGCTGGGGACGCCGACAGAAGCAACCTGGGGGGTGTTACTCCTGGCCGCCCTACGTAGGTTGCCCCAGGATTCCCATCGGACGCCTCCACACGGCCAGGATGGCCAGGACGGCCCAGGAAGCTCCGAAGAGGGCTTCAAGGGCCCTAGACGGCTCAAGATAGCCCCAAGAAACCTCCTAGATGGCCCAGGAAGGCCCCAAGACGCCCGCGAATGAGCAACACACATTGAAAAACCAGTGTGCTCGAATGTGTCTTCCCTGCCCAAGGCTTTGTTCTCGAAGTTTCATGTGACATCGCTTCTAGATGGCCCCTAGGGCACCCAGCATTAGCTAAGGCGACCCGTGGTCCGATGGTGGCCAAGAACCAAAACACCAAGATACAGTCCAAACCACCCAGGATGGCCCAACGAAAGCCCCATTACGGCCCCACGACGGCTTCATGATAGCGCTGGTGTTCTCCAAAATGGCCAGAGTGTGGCACCAGGGGCCCCGAGATGTCCCCGAGATGTCCCTGGGATGGTCCCCCAAACTCCAACCTGGCGACGAGACTGAGGAGGGAGGAGCCAAACCCCCGCTGTCGCGACTGCTTCGCAGCGCGACCCCGGAGATCTCGAACCCTGCCCCAGGAGATGGGGCTCTGATCCTGGCGACGCACAAGCTCCGGCAGGCCGAAACCGAAGACACACCTCGGACCCGACAGGTGCAAGTCTCTGGAGACCTCCGAGGGCGACGACGACGTCGACGACGAGAACGCCCTCCGCGCCGCTGCATAGGCCACCGAGGGCTCTCAAGAGGGCGCCTATGGCCGCCGACGGGCGCCGCCGGTGGGGATCAACAAGAGACCGTTACCGCCACTCCGCGGCCCTCTGCCGGGGTGCGCTCTGGCAGAGACTGCGAGGCGAATCAGGCCATGGCGACGAGGGAGGGGTGACAGTGATGGTGTAGGCTTAGGCCGGGCATGTCCTCCGACAGGCGGATTTGGAGGGCAAAAGAAAAATAGTCAAACCATATTCAAGGACGGTCAAAAAGAGTGAAACATTCGTCCCCAGACTCTTTCTTGACTGTTTCGGAATACTCCTCCTGTGGAAGGACTCGCCCGACTTGAGAATACGCATCTCTTCCTCCGCCGGAGACGGCCGGCGGAGGCCGCCGGGGGCAGCCGAAGAGGCCGAGCGGGCGAGGGAGGCCTTCGCCACCCTGTCGATGCCCTGCTGCTCCACCACGCGGTCCACGGCCTCGTCCTCTCTCGGCGGGGGCGGGGGCGGGGGGCGAGCGCGCCAAACGCGACCCGGGAGAGGCGCGCTCCAGTCCCCTCTGGGGCGCCACGGAGGTCCTGCCACGGTGCTTCAAAGTGTCGGCCTGTGGGGGATGCCGCTTCCAAGCTCTGGGATTAAAGCCAGGCGTGTCCCTGGACAGGAGAAAAATTCAAACATTATCAAACATAGCCTGGGAACAATGTCTTAAAACCATGTTTGAATGTTTGTGAGATTGCTTTCCCCGAAAATCCGCCTGTAGGAAGACATGCCCGACCTAACTCGGGGACCATCCGCCACCGAGCCGCTGGGCACGGAGTGGGCGTGTCCTGAGGTCCTGTGCCCAATCCTCTGAGCCGCAAGCCTCACTCCTGACGAGTCTCAGGAGGCCTGGACCCCTCGCTCTCCAACCTCCAGGGGCTTGGCGTGTGCCCCCTTGGGCGTCCCGCATCTTGTCGCTGGACTTTCTCGGGTCCAAGAGAGCCCCAAGACGGGCCAAGAGAGGCTCAAAAGGGCCCCCGAGACGGTCCAAGAGGGCCTCGAGTCGCCGAACGATTGCCCCAAGGTGCGCAAGATGACCCCAAGGTGCCCCAAAGACGTCCCAAGAGGCCTTCCAAGAGGGCCCCAAGAAGCAACAATCATGGATGCTCCTCAGGTTGATGTAGGCTTTCGGTGTTCTCGCCTTTCGGCTTCCCGACGCTCCAAGACAGCCCACGAGGCCCCCCAAAATTGCCCAAACGGGCCCCAAGACGGCCCAAGAGGGCCCCAAGGCGGCCCCGAACGGAGCCCAAGACAAGGAGCACGAACCGAAAATCCTAGCCTTCCGCCCCAAGAGGCCCTCAGGAGGCCTCAAGAGGGGCCCAAGAGGCCCCTTGAGACCCCCAAGAGGCCCAGTAGATGACCCAAGAGACACCAAAACGGCCCCAAAGAGACCTACAAACTGCCTCCAAGAGGCCCCTGAGAGTCCTCCCACGAGATCCCAACCAACATCCTATCGGCTTCATACCCACATCCCGAGCACGGTGGCGGGATGGGTCGAAAGCCATTCGACCTGGCGCGGCACAGAAACGGAAAGAGCGCTTCAGAAAGAGAAACCGAAATTACTCACACCACCGTTCGTACCGGGAGCCTTGGCGTTGAGAGCTTGTTACGTCACCCCTCGCTCTTGGGAGCCTTGGTGTTCAGAGATTGTTGCGTTGCCGCCCGTTCCTGAACCTTGGCTGGGCCTTGGTGTCAGGAACTTGTTACGTCACCGCTCTCTGCTGGGAGCCTTGGTCTTATCAGCTTGTTTACGTCACCGTTCACTCTTGGGAGCCTTGGTGTGAAGACCTTTTTGCGTTACCGATCGCTCTTTATTTGGCGTCTCTGGGCCTTCTTGGGAGTCCTATTGGGGCCCTTTTTCGGGCCCTTCTGGAAGCCTCGTGGGAACCTCTTGGGGGCCTCTTGGGGCTTCTTGGGGGGCTCTGGGGGCCTCCTGGGAACGTCTTGGGGCGACAGGCTAGACTTTTCGGTTCGTGGTCCCCCTCTTGGGGCTGTCTTGGGGCCCTCTTGGACCGTCTTGGGCGCCTCTGGGGCCGTCTTGGGGCCCTCTGGTGCCGTTTTGGAAGCCTCTTGGGAGCCTCTTGGGCCGTCTTGGGGCGATCTTTGGGGCCTCTTGGGCCGTCGTCAACGCCATGAAAGCCGAAAAGCCGTATATGCTTAACAATGTCCGTTTCCCGATGGGACATCGATGATTTTGGCCTCTTGGGGCCCTCTTGGGTCGCCCCTTTGGCGCCTCTTGGGGGCCGCTTGGGGGCCTTTTGGGCCGTGTTCGGCGGTCCTGGGCTCTCTTGGAACGCTCTTGGGGGGCCGTCTTGGGGGGGAACCCGAAAAACATGCAAAAACCCAAAGGAAAACTCGAAAACGGACATTGACACTCATTTGCTCGCGCTACGCCCCCCCCCCCTGGACCCCCTCCCTTAAGGGCTTCGCCCGCACCAAAAACGTCATCACTCGTACCTCGCTCTTTCCGTTACCCGGGCCCGGCACAGAAACGGAAAGAGCGCTTCAGAAAGAGAAACCGAAATTTCTCGCACCACCGTTCTTACTGGGAGCCTTTGCGTTGAGAGCTGGTTACGGCACCCCTCGCTCTTGGGAGCCTTGGTGTTCAGAGATTGTTGCGTTGCCGCCCGTTCCTGAGCCTTGGCTGGGCCTTGGTGTCAGGAACTTGTTACGTCACCGCTCTCTGCTGGGAGCCTTGGTCTTATCAGCTTGTTTACGTCACCGTTCGCTCTTGGGAGCCTTGGTGTGAAGACCTTTTTGCGATACGGATCGCTCTCTATGTGGCGTCTCTGGATCTTGTTGGGAGTCCTATTGCGGCCCTTTTCGGGCCCTTTTGGAGGCCTCTTGGGACGCCTCTTGGGGGCCTCTTGGGACTTCTTGGGGGGCTCTGGGGGCCTCCTGGGAGCTTATTGGGGCGAAAGGCTAGACTTGTCGGTTCGTGGACCCCTCTTGAGGCCGTCTTGGGGCCCTCTTGGGCGCTTCTTGGGCCTCTTGGGGCCCTCTTGGGCAGTTTTTGGGGGCCTCTTGGGAGCCTCTTGGGCCGTCTTGGGGTGATCTTTGGGGCCTCTTGGACCAACTTCAACGCTGTGAAAGCCGAAAAGCTCTGTATGCTAAAAATGCACCTTTCCCATCGGAAATCAACGATTTTGGCCTCCTGGTGGCGTCTTGGGACGCCTCTTGGGGGCCTCTTGGGGCTTCTTGGGGGGCTCTGGGGGCCTCCTCGGAACGTCTTGGGGCGAAAGGCTAAACTTGTCGGTTCGTGGTCCCCCTCTTGGGGCCGTCTTGGGGCCCTCTTGGGCCGTCTTGGGCGCCTCCTGGACCCTCTCGGGGCCCTCTTGGGCCGTTTTGGAAGCCTCTTGGGAGCCTCTTGGGCCGTCTTGGGGCGGTCTTGGGGGCCTCTTGGGCCGTCGTCAACGCCGTGGGCTTCGCCCACACCAGAACGTCGTCACTCGTACCTCGCTCTTTCCGTTACCCGGGCCCAACACAGAAACGGAAAGAGCGCTTCAGAAAGAGGAACCGAAATTACTCACACCACCGTTCGTGCTGGGAGCCTTTGCGTTGAGAGCTTGTTACGTCACCCCTCGCTCTTGGGAGCCTTGGTGTTCAGAGATTGTTGCGTTGCCGCCCGTTCCTGAGCCTTGGCTGGGCCTTGGTGTCAGGAACTTGTTACGTCACCGCTCTCTGCTGGGAGCCTTGGTCTTATCAGCTTGTTTACGTCACCGTTCACTCTTGGGAGCCTTGGTGTGAAGACCTTTTTGCGTTATCGATCGCTCTTTATTTGGCGTCTCTGGGCCTTCTTGGGAGTCCTATTGGGGCCCTTTTTCGGGCCCTTCTGGAAGCCTCGTGGGAACCTCTTGGGGGCCTCTTGGGGCTTATTGGGGGGCTCTGGGGGCCTCCTGGGAGCTTCTTGGGGCGAAAGGCTAGACTTGTCGGTTCGTGGTCCCCCTCTTGGGGCCGTCTTCGGGCCCTCTTGGGCCGTCTTGGGCGCCTGTTGGGCCGTCGTGGCGCCCTCTTGGGCAGTTTTGGGGGCCTCTTGGGTCGTCTTGGGGTGGTCTTTGGGGCCTTCCGGAGCGTCTTCAACGCCGTGAAAGCCAAAAAGCCTTGTATGCTAAGAATGCACCTTATCCCATAGGAGAGCAATGACTTTGGCCTCCTGGTGGCCTCTTGGGGCGCCTCTTGGGGGCCAGCTCCGATGTGTAGTGGCCCGTCCGCGCAATCACGCGCGGGCCCCCCATGACGAGGTCGTGCTCGTGCGATTGGTCGCATTGCCGGTCGAGGTCCACAAGCAGCTCCTCATGTGACCCCAAGAAACCTCGTTGGCTTCTGCTGTGCCCCTCCACGCTCTGAGTGAGCCCGTACATGCGCTGGTCCACCTCCGTGGCGTAGCCCTGCTTGATGAGCTCTCTAAGTTCTGGCTCACTCCAGACTCGAGACCACCTCGGGTTCTCGATCAACCAAGCACCGCAGCACCTCTATAACCTTTCACGACCTTCGCCACCTCCCTCACAAACCTGAAAAATCGCTCTCGATCTTGTCGCTCTTGAACTTTGGCCTGGTCCTTCTGGAAGTAAGTCGGCTTGCTCCAGGGGCTGCGCGGGAAAGCCATCGGCACCAACTCCGGCTTCTTCGTCTTAATGTCCTGCATCACCTCGCGGCGATTCTTGGGCGATCGCAAGTCGTCACCAAACTCCAGCGAGTAGCTCCTCATGGTCGGGGGCCCCTTCCTTGCCGCCTCCATGCGCACCGCCTACTGCGTCGTGAACACCTCTGTGATCCACGGCCGTGTCCCGGTCTTCTCGCTGACCGCCGCCTCGCACTCGGCCTCCCACGAGTCGCAGGCGGGCCCGAACTCCGTCAAGTAGGCCTCGGGCTTGATGTTGATCACCTGCAGGTCGCGCTGCAGGGGGCGCAGCTGGTCTTTCACCAGCGTCGTGGTACCGATCTTCATCGTCTCCACCGTCGGGGCCAGGCCGACCCGGTCCGCAAAGTTCACCTCCTTCACGACCTTCAGCGGCATCACCATGCCCACCGTAGCGGCGCCGAAAAGCCACCTCGACAGCGCCGAGGGCCCTCGAGCAGCAGGGGGCGCTCGTTCGTCGAAGGGCGGCGGTCGCGTCGCCGCGCTGCCGGCCGCTGGGCCTCTCGAGCCCGATCGGGCTCGCACGGGCAGCACCTCGTCGTGCGCGTAGGCCGCGTACTCCAGCGCCAGCATCGTCGGAACCTCGTGGTCGCGGACGTAGTCCACCAACTCGCTCTTGCTCTTGAGGCCCAAGAGACGCAACACTCGATGCGCCTCCTCGTCGCACATGATGCCGGCGAGCTCGGCGCCCCCGGGGCCGGGCTGCCCGCTGGCCCAGCGGGGCCTGAGGCCCCCGGCGAAACGCCCACGCTCACGAGCGCCACCTTCCTCCTGAGGCGCCCTCCGCATCTGCTTTGCACCGGCCTCCATCGGCCGGTCGATCAGCACCTGGATGATCATGTGCCCCGCTCGTGAGATCTCCAACACCTCGGCCATGTCCTCCAGCGCGTCCCGGGGAACGCGGAGCAGCTGGCCTCGATCGCAGAGCAGCGGCCGGTCCTCCGATGAAGTCGGCCTCGGCCTATCGGGCTCCGATTCCCAGTAGAGCCGGGTGATCGTGTTCCGGGGGGGGGTCGAGCGGCTCGAACACCTCCTCACTTGGCATCCCGTCAACCCGTCGCAGCTCCTGTATGACGTCGCCCGTATCCATGCAGATCGTCTCGCGGGCCTTAATCAGCTTCCAGATAGGCCCGTCGCAGTTCGAGGACTTGAGCGCACTGGCGTTGTAGTCCTGGCGCTCCCACGCCCCCATGCCGGGGGAATCTATCTCGCCGTCGAGCATGCCCCACTCGTCTCCTTCCTTCGGAACGGCCTCCCCCTCAGCAGCCCGTCGGTCAGCCTCTCGAGCGGCCAACTCAGATCGCGCCGCCATCAGCGCCTCTCGCACCTTAGGCTTCACCCTGAGCACCGCCTCGGTAGTCGGGGGCCCCGACGGGGGCTTCCAACTGTCGCGCGGGAGGATCGGCATTGAGTAGTGTCCACCGTCCGTCTCGTTCACGGGCTTCGGCGCGACGCCGAGCTTGTCTGACTTGAACCGATCCTCCGCGATGTTGACGTCCGCGCCCATGCCCCTATGCGCGTCCTTGCCGGTGAGCAGCTGCAGCTTCGAGTACTCGTCGACCGAGAAGGCCAGGTAGGCGTCGACCCCGAAGACCGACGCCGGCACCGTCCAGCGCTCCTTGGATATCTGCTTCTGGCCGTTCCCGAACCGGAACACGGCGAGCTGGGGCCCCTTCTTGACGTGGTCATATGCCCAGCTCCTCGCAGCGATCCTCGATCCTGTTGGCATAAGCGTCTCCCGACACTGTGCCGTTGCAAGCCGAGCCCAGCGTTCCGTCGTCACCTTGACCACCGACGGATGCAGACGACAGCAAGACCTCTTGGATCCCTCGCTCGTCGCTCGGCCCATCAGGTTGCGCCGGAGTCGCGACGGAAGAATCGGCGCGCAGCCCGCGGCCGACACCTGGCCCATTCGCCGACCCTGCGCCATGGTCGACGAAAGAATGCGGGGCACCACTCCCGCAGCCAGACATCGGCCCATCTGCCGACCCCCCGCCACCAGAAGAATCCGGGGCACCACTCCCGCCGCCGAGCGACCTCACGGTCACGAGCACCTCGAACGTCTGCGGGGTTCCTGCCTCCTCTAGCTTCTGCTCGCATGGACCGGCCATCTCCAGGAGATCGCGGCCGCGCATGGCGCAGCGGGCGTCGCGGTCGTCGCCCATGCATCTGCAGTCCTCGCACCGCGGCTCCACGCTCAGGTACCCGAAGCCGCGCTAAATCACCAGCGCCTCGAACGCATCCCTCTAGATAATCGCTTCCTGCGCGTCGCGTACCTCCTGGGTCTCCAGCGGATCGACCACCGTCGCGCCTCGCGGCTTGATCCTCTGCTGCAATTTCCTCTTGGCCTCCTCGCCATTCTACTCCTTGAATTTTGGGCAACCGGGGTCGCCTGCCCAATGGACCTTCTCGCCGCAGGCGTGGCAGTCGGAATTATCATTGTCATGGTCCTTGTCGCCCTTGCCGAAATTCGACGCGAACTCCTTCCCGCTGCTCGAGCTCGAACCCGAGCCTCTGCCACTGCCCTTGCCGCCGAACTCGCGGTCCTTCCGCGGCCCCCTCGCGCGCGTCTTGCTCTCGCGCGCCGCGATGGGGCCCTCCATCATCGATCCCACGCCGCTCTCGAGGTTCCCGAGCTCCCATGCCAGTCCTCAGTCTCGTCAAGCACCGTCGAGAGCGCCTCGAGCTCTGCGGCGAGAACCCCATCGAGGTCTTAGTTGTACACGTTGTGCTCCGTCGTCAAGGCCTCCTCGGCAGCAGTCTCGTCGTCGGCGTCGCCATCGAAACTGCCGAGCTCTGCATTCAGAGCCTCCAACTCACCCTCGTCGAGCTGACTTATGCCGCCCGAGTCCTCCGCCGCATTGGCCTCCTTGAACTTCCGTATCACCTTCTTCTTCAGCAGCGGCGTCCCTGGTCTGTTGAAAAAGATCGGCTTCGGGCTGCGGTCGAACATGTCCGAGCGGCGCTCCGTCGCGTGCAGATTCGGAAACACTCTCGCGACTGCTGGCACCACTTCGCGTATCTCCATACTGCCGCCGGTAGAGGTCATCAACATGCTATTCTGCGCGTCCACCAGGCCGGTCTTCTCGATGAGCCGCCAGCCCGCCGTTCTCGGTGGGAGGGCCACGTCTTCCGCGTCAAAATGGCTACGCGCCTCTCCGAACCTGATCATCCACGCATCCAAATCCTCTCCGGCCCGTCGGTGCGGCTGCAAGTCGAGATAATTCATCACCTGCCCTCGCCTGGTCGACTCGTTTACGCCCATCGTCGCGAGCACCTCCATCAGCCTGTTGATACCCGCCATCATGTCGGGCTCCTCCCGGTGCCCGCGCTCCTCTTCGGGGTTCTCGTCATCCTGCTGAGACACTCCCACCGCGTCGGCATCCAGCTCCTTGTCCTGAACCCACTTCCATGGATTCGCACGCAGCTCGACCATCGGGATGGATTCCCCAAGCGTCTTCGCTGGGCCCGTCAAGCATCTCACCATCCGGGAAGCCCATGACCAACTCACGTCCATGTTGATCCCTTCAATCCACAGCGCCACGTCCTTCTTGTATCGCCGCCACCTGCTGGGCGATCCGTCCCAAGACGGCATGCCCTCGAGGTCGCGACTCGTCCACTGCGGCGCCAGCACCCAGCTCGTCGTGGCACGCCGCTGCCACGCCGAGCCGCCTCCACTATGCCGTGGAGGTAGCGCATCCGGGTTGAGAGCTCCTCCACCCATCGCCAGATGTCGCCCTGGAGTCGATGAATATCTCATCACTCCCGTCGTAGCACTTCATCGTGATCACGTCCTTCTCGCTGGTGTCGTCCAGCGTCTGCTGTAGTCTCCCCAGAACTGTCTGCAGCGCACTCGCCTGGCGCGCCAACCGGCGCTCCGCGACCACTGCGGAGCCGAGGGTATCAGTAGCGTCCCCCACCCAATTCCGCAGCGGGATATGGCGGCGGGCGCGCGGCAACGCCAGGGGGACAGACGTCTTTACTCGGTCACACGCCCCTGCAACCAAATCGTCTCAAGCCGGCTACGAGCCAGACAGCATCGGTCGAGCGGGCAAGAGGGGGATAGAGAGAGAGAGAGAGAGAAATAAACAGAGCAAGGGGCGGGTCTGGGCCTGGGGGCCGCGTTTTTCAACAGAACGCCCTAAGACGGCCAAAGAGGCCCCCAAGAACCCCCCAGGAACCCCAAACAACCATCCAACAAGCCCCCAGGAACCTCCCAGGAGGCCCCAAGAGTGCCCCAAGAGGCCTCCTCGTCCTCCTCCTCCTCGTCCTCCTCCTCCTCGTCCTCCTCCTCCTCGTCCTCATCTTCTCTCCTGATCCTCCCCCCCTCCTCTTCTTGCTCCCCCACGCGTTCCCCGAAGTCTTCCCAAACCGACTCGGGGTACAACTGGCCCGATAGCTTGGCCAAACTCTGGCCCAGCTGTCGGCCACAGAGGCGCTTCCAAAGGGGCAGGGGGCGGCGGTGATTCGCCGTAGGCGTGTTCGATATCAGTGCACGATGCTGGGTCGTCAATACTGGGCCGGGGGAGCGCTGTTGGACTCTCGTCATCTGGGGGCCCCGTGCGTGGCAGGCCTGTCTGTGCCTGGTAGTTTTGTTCCTCAGTCTTGGCCTCTGGCGGTCCAAACGCCTCTTGCCCCATGCAACTGGTCTGGCCGCAGCTGGCCCTGGGACCGTCTGCAGGAAAACCGTGATGAAATGCACGTCCCTGGGATCGGGCAAACATGATCAGCAATTTGAGGGCCCCTAAGCCTTTGGGAGCACACCTAAGTTGTGACGCACAAAGCATTAGGGATAGGTGGCTTGTCAACAGATGCATCACACCAAGCCACCCAGATGGATTATCCCTAATGCAAAGACGGGGACCTGAAATAGGCGACGTGTTCATGGTGATACTATGGTTTGGGGCTCGTTCGCTCTAGATGACGAGAGGTGCCGGAAGCTGGTGTCGCAATTATCCTGGCGAAAGGACCAACCAAATGCGGTTGTGAATGCCGCCGTTGTGAGCACTGCCTGCGGCGGAGCTCCCTATGGGCACGAAACGCGCGACGGGTGCGCCGCAATGGAGCGCCGTGCGGGCGCTGCCGCTGGGGCCTTCGGTGGAGATCCTTATGGGGCCACGAAACGTGTGAGGGGTGTGCCAAAGTGGAGGGGGGGCTGCATGCAATTCATGCCGCTGGGGCCTTCGGTGGAGTTCCATATGTGGCCACGAACAGTGCGAGGGGTGTGCCACAGCGGAGGAGCGGCGGCATGCGAATCATGCCACTGGGGCCTTCTGTGGAATTTCCTATGGGAGCACGAAGCGCAGGAGGGGTGTCAAATTGGACGGGGGGCGGCATACGAACCATGCCACTGGGGCTTTCGGTGGATCTCCATATGGGGCCACGAACCGTGCGAGGGGTGTGCCAAAGTGATGCAACGGCGGCATGCGAAACATGCCACTGGGGCCTTCGGTGGAGCCCCCCATCGGGCCACGAAACGTGTGAGGGGTGTGCCAAATTAGACGGGGGGCGGCATGCGAACAATGCCACTGGGGCCTTCGGAGAAGCTTCCTCTGAGGGTACGAAGCGTTTGAGGGTGTGCCAAAGTGGAGGGGGGCGGCATGCGAACAATGCCACTGGGGCCTTCGGTGGGGCTCCCTATGGGGCCACGAAACGTGCGAGGGGTGTGCCAACGTGGAGGGGGGGCTGCATGCAATTCATGCCGCTGGGGCCTTCGGTGGAGTTCCATATGTGGCCACGAACAGTGCGAGGGGTGTGCCACAGCGGAGGAGCGGCGGCATGCGAATCATGCCACTGGGGCCTTCTGTGGAATTTCCTATGGGAGCACGAAGCGCAGGAGGGGTGTCAAATTGGACGGGGGGCGGCATACGAACCATGCCACTGGGGCTTTCGGTGGATCTCCATATGGGGCCACGAACCGTGCGAGGGGTGTGCCAAAGTGATGCAACGGCGGCATGCGAAACATGCCACTGGGGCCTTCGGTGGAGCCCCCCATCGGGCCACGAAACGTGTGAGGGGTGTGCCAAATTAGACGGGGGGCGGCATGCGAACAATGCCACTGGGGCCTTCGGAGAAGCTTCCTCTGAGGGTACGAAGCGTTTGAGGGTGTGCCAAAGTGGAGGGGGGCGGCATGCGAACAATGCCACTGGGGCCTTCGGTGGGGCTCCCTATGGGGCCACGAAACGTGCGAGGGGTGTGCCAACGTGGAGGGGGGGCTGCATGCAATTCATGCCGCTGGGGCCTTCGGTGGAGTTCCATATGTGGCCACGAACAGTGCGAGGGGTGTGCCACAGCGGAGGAGCGGCGGCATGCGAATCATGCCACTGGGGCCTTCTGTGGAATTTCCTATGGGAGCACGAAGCGCAGGAGGGGTGTCAAATTGGACGGGGGGCGGCATACGAACCATGCCACTGGGGCTTTCGGTGGATCTCCATATGGGGCCACGAACCGTGCGAGGGGTGTGCCAAAGTGATGCAACGGCGGCATGCGAAACATGCCACTGGGGCCTTCGGTGGAGCCCCCCATCGGGCCACGAAACGTGTGAGGGGTGTGCCAAATTAGACGGGGGGCGGCATGCGAACAATGCCACTGGGGCCTTCGGAGAAGCTTCCTCTGAGGGTACGAAGCGTTTGAGGGTGTGCCAAAGTGGAGGGGGGCGGCATGCGAACAATGCCACTGGGGCCTTCGGTGGGGCTCCCTATGGGGCCACGAAACGTGCGAGGGGTGTGCCAACGTGGAGGGGGGGCTGCATGCAATTCATGCCGCTGGGGCCTTCGGTGGAGTTCCATATGTGGCCACGAACAGTGCGAGGGGTGTGCCACAGCGGAGGAGCGGCGGCATGCGAATCATGCCACTGGGGCCTTCTGTGGAATGTCCTATGGGAGCACGAAGCGCAGGAGGGGTGTCAAATTGGACGGGGGGCGGCATACGAACCATGCCACTGGGGCTTTCGGTGGAGCTCCATATGGGGCCACGAACCGTGCGAGGGGTGTGCCAAAGTGATGCAACGGCGGCATGCGAAACATGCCACTGGGGCCTTCGGTGGAGCCCCCCATCGGGCCACGAAACGTGTGAGGGGTGTGCCAAATTAGACGGGGGGCGGCATGCGAACAATGCCACTGGGGCCTTCGGAGAAGCTTCCTCTGAGGGTACGAAGCGTTTGAGGGTGTGCCAAAGTGGAGGGGGGCGGCATGCGAACAATGCCACTGGGGCCTTCGGTGGGGCTCCCTATGGGGCCACGAAACGTGCGAGGGGTGTGCCAACGTGGAGGGGAGACTGCATGCGAACCATGCCACTGGGGCCTTCGGTGGAGCTTCCTCTGGGGCCGCGAAACGTGCGAGGGGTGTGCTATAATTGGACGGGGGGCGGCATACGAATCATGCCACTGGGGCTTTCGATGGGGCTCCCTATGGGGCCGCGAAACGTGCGAGGGGTGTGCCAACTTGGTCGGGGGGCGGCATGCGAACAATGCCACTGGGGCCTTCGGTTCCAACTCCCTATGGGGGCTACGAAAAGTGTGAGGGGCGTGCTGAAAATGGAAGGGGGCGGCATGCGAACCATGCCACTGGGGCCTCGGTTGAGATCCCTGTGGGGCCACGAAACGTGTGAGGGGTGCCAATTTGGACGGGGGGCATGCGAACCATGCTACTTGGGCCTCCGGTGGAGCCCCCATCTGGGACCACGAAACGTGTGAGGGGTGTGTGAAAGTGGAAGGGGGGCGGCATGCGAACCATGCCACTGGAGCCTTCGGTGGAGCCGCCTATGGGGCCACGAAACGTGTGAGGGGTGTGCCAGAGTGCGAGGGGTGACGGGAGGAAGAGCAGGAGAAGGATGAGGAGGAGGAGGCGGAGGAGGAGGAGGAGGACCAGTGTAAACTCAAAGGTCATCAACGATGGTGGAATGAACCCTCCCACCAAGCTCCCTCTTCATAGGCCCCTACAACGGTTCATTTCCATTGAAAGAACTGCCCCGTTGGAAGACACCCGCGTGAAGACCCTGAAGCATGCCAAAACATTGTTCTCGGGATTCCAACGCCACGGATCAACCTGACTGTTGCGTCTTGACGATCCTGTATCGTGCCAGAACGCCATGCCTGGGAATTCAAAACAAAGAATCAAACTGACTGGTGCACCCGCATAATCCTGAATCCTTCCAACACACTATCTCTGGTTCATTGATTATTGAAAACCCATAAACTCTTGGAAATGTTGGAAAAGAATGTGCGCGGCGCTAAAGCAAGAACCACAGTTTGAAAAGGAACCGCCCCCAATCCGTGCAACTCTTGCCGATGTGTAAGACGAATGTGCGCCGCGCTGAAGCGAGAGCCTCTTTTCTGAAAACGACCCGTCCTCAATCCGCGAAACTCTTGTACATTTAAAAACGAATGTGAGCCACACTAAGGCGCTAATCGCATGGTGAAAACGACCCGCTCTCAATCCGTGAAGCTCTTGCACATGTTTAAAACGAATGCGCGCCGCGCTGAGGCGAGGACTTCATTTTGAAAACCACTCGCCCTCAATCTGTGAAGCTCTTGCAAGTGTGTAAAGCGAGTGTGCGCCGCGCTGAAGGCGAGAGCCGCATTTTTAAAACCACCCGCCCTCCATCAGTAAAACTGTTGCCAATGCTTGAGCTTCAGAATCGTAATTGGTGAGGAAGTCTCAGGCGAAGCGCCCGGTCCGCTCTAAAAACTGGCCTCGGGGTGCGACAGGGAGAAGTTATTTATGAGGAAAAGGAATGGAGGAGGAGGAGGTGTAGGAGGAGCGCACGTAACCTCGGAGGTGTAGGAGGAGGAGGAGGTGGATGAGGAGAGGAGGAGACGCGAGGGTTCATTACCGCAGGATGGTTGGGAGAAGATATCCAGGCGAAGGGCCTAACCATCTGCAGTTGTGAGTATCGCCGTTGTGAGAACTGCCTTCGGTGGCGCTCACTACGGGCACGAAGCGCGCGAAGGATGCGCCGCAATGGGGCGGGGCCGCCATCCGGGCGCTGCCGCTGGGGCCTCCAGTGGAGCTCCACATGGGGCCACGAAGCGCATGCGGGGTGTGCCAGAGTGGACGGGGGGAGCTCACCCAGAGAGCCACATAGCGGCCCCAGAACGAACCCACGACGCCCCCGAAACACCGGAACGAACTACACTACGCAATCAACAAATTTGCTGCTCGGTCACAAGTGAGGGCGGTGGCACGCCCCAGGCGCAGTAGAGATCGCCACCCGGCCTTAACGTAGAGTTGCGATGATGTCTCCTGCGCCCCCCCCTCAGAGGCTACAAGCCCAGCGCCGAGTGTTCGATCAAGCCCGCAAAAAATCCCCTCCACCTCGTCCGTTCCTCCACCAAATCTCCCTCCTTCCCTAGTACTGCTCTCGCCCGTGTTCGTCCTGTTCCTGCTCATCCCCCCAAGCGTCCTCTCGAGCAGCGTGCGAGTAAAGACTTAAGGCGAAGCGGAACGAGTCTTCAAACAAGTGTATATATCCGCCGGCCCCCTTGTGGGGCCACCAGGCTGTAGGCGCGAGGTTCGCAGTTTCCTGTACCAGTTGTAGCTTGTAGTTTCCAGTGTTACAGTTCTGCTTCTTGCTGGTTACTGTAACTAGTTGATTGATTTTTAGCGTCTCCTGGGCGCGTTGTCTGAATTGCTGGGGGGGCTCGAAATCGACACCCCTCACGCAGATCCGCGGGGTCAGGGTCCAAAAACACAGGGGATTTGCCACATTTCTGAAATTCGGTGCCACCCCTCACGCAGATCCGCGGGGTCAGGGTCCAAAAACACATGGGATTTGCCACATTTCTGAAATTCGGTGCCACCCCTCACGCAGATCCGCGGGGTCAGGGTCCAAAAACACAGGGGATTTGCCACATTTCTGAAATTCGGTGCCACCCCTCACGCAGATCCGCGGGGTCAGGGTCCAAAAACACATGGGATTTGCCACATTTCTGAAATTCGGTGCCACCCCTCACGCAGATCCGCGGGGTCAGGGTCCAAAAACACATGGGATTTGCCACATTTCTGAAATTCGGTGCCACCCCTCACGCAGATCCGCGGGGTCAGGGTCCAAAAACACAGGGATTTGCCACATTTCTGAAATTCGGTGCCACCCCTCACGCAGATCCGCGGGGTCAGGGTCCAAAAACACATGGGATTTGCCACATTTCTGAAATTCGGTGCCACCCCTCACGCAGATCCGCGGGGTCAGGGTCCAAAAACACAGGGGATTTGCCACATTTCTGAAATTCGGTGCCACCCCTCACGCAGATCCGCGGGGTCAGGGTCCAAAAACACATGGGATTTGCCACATTTCTGAAATTCGGTGCCACCCCTCACGCAGATCCGCGGGGTCAGGGTCCAAAAACACAGGGATTTGCCACATTTCTGAAATTCGGTGCCACCCCTCACGCAGATCCGCGGGGTCAGGGTCCAAAAACATATGGGATTTGCCACATTTCTGAAATTCGGTACCACCCCTCACGCAGATCCGCGGGGTCAGGGTCCAAAAACACATGGGATTTGCCACATTTCTGAAATTCGGTGCCACCCTTCACGCACATCCATCGCAAGGCGTGGTAACCCAAACTGCGAGAACTCCCTCGGCCCTTTAATCGCAAGGTGTGGTAACCAAGCCCGTAAACCATACACGTCTTACCAATCGCCAGGTGTGGTAACCCCTCTTGTGATCAGTTGGTTTTGCTGATTGCGAATCGGCTTCGCATTAAGTTTCGATACTGCTTCACGACAGCGCCAAGGCCTCATGACTTAGCTCTTCCATGGCCCATTCTCCGAGAGAGGGGGCCGGCGGCAGGGGGCGAAGCCCTTACGGATAAATATATATATATATATATATATATATATATACACATGTCTATAGCGAGTTCGCCAGGCAGTATTAACAATCTGGCCCGTCGCCAATCATAGATTTTCAAGACGCACTGATCATCTCCATCCCTGTACCACTCGAAAAATGGTCGGATCGAGTTCCCATATATTACGTTCGTGTGTATATAAAATCTTGCTGCGGACCAGGGCGAATCCTCGAACGTGAGGTTCCACAACACGTCCACGCCTGGCTGTAGCAACTCGTAGCTGGTCTCCAAGTGACGCTCCAGCATGCCGATGATGGCCTCCGTTGGGAGGGATAGTACGGTGGACGGCACAAGTGCAACCGCTGTTACGGAAAGTAGAAACGCCATCCTTGTGAGTTGACTCCGTGTGTGATTGCTTCACGGCCTCGAGCCCGCTGCCCCTTGCCTGCCCGCAGCTGAGCATCGGCACACGCGGAAGGGCCCCACAGTCGCACTTTTTCGTGCTCCGTCGGCTGGAGCCCACCACGCGCACTGCGCCCAATATAACGGCTCGCGCCGGGCAAAGGCAAAACCACGTGTTGGCAAAGCTTGGGGGCTGGGGGGGGCGCCATGCGGACCCCGACGGTGAACATCCAGGTACGTGCCAGGAGGGACCATTACGATTACGAGTAGGCCCACGAGCTGTTGCTTCTCGGTGTTCTTCTGGGCGGGCGTGGCAGGACCCAGACGAGCACCGAACACAGCATTAATGCGGCAACGGGGCTGCTCTACAAGAACAACGCGAACATGCAGACGCCAGGCAGCCTCGTTGGGAGCAACTGGGTATGGAGCACAGCTCGGGAAGATCGCCCGGTGACTTGGAGTGCACCAGAGGAAGAGAGGAGAGGAAAAAGAGAAGGCAACAGCAAAAGCAAGCAAACGATCTGCACTATCTGCATTGGTCGCGCATGGGGCTTGCACCTGGCACCTCAACACGTATGCTTTGAGCACATTCCGCTTCTGGGGCTTCCAAATGTTACGTTTCATGCTGGAGATGCGCCAGCGGCCTGATGAGACCCGTATGCCTTACTGCGGCAAGATTCTTACCCATTTCCCCAGCCCTTTTCCTCCGCCTCCTTCTCCTCCTTCTCCTCCTCCTCCTCTTCCTCCTCCTCAAGAGTTGACCCGCGACCTGCCTCGACCAAGAATCTCGATGGGAACCCCGCGGAGACGACAAGCCTCTTCACTTAGTCAGCAGAATGCGTCAACATCCTGATCCTCGAACCTCTGTCACCCCCGAGAGCCCAAGACGAGAAGCCCCCCTCTGGATTCCCGCACACCTGCGAGGAAAAAAAGACAACCCCTCCCTCTTCCTCCTCCGCCGTCTCCCGGGCGGTTGCGAACGTGTCAAACGTGCGCCATCCGACCAGATACCGAGCACGCCCAGCGCGAAGCCGCTCGGATAGCAACGGCTTTCCTCCATGCTGCACGAGGGCCCACGGCGGGGTGCACTCACTCCTCCAGCCGAGCGCCGCGAGAGTGAAGGGCGGTCCAACTTACGTATCCGGACTGATCCCAAGACTGCTGGAATCAGCCCGACTACCAAGACCCACGACTGACACGACCACCCAAGCTCTGCAACCCGACAAGAGACACCCGCGAGGGCACCGAGTACTTGCGTGGTCAAAGGCTCGACGGCCGGGACGACGAGGGGCCGCGTCTCGCTGACCAGGGAGCCGTTCCTAAACCTGCACCAGCGGTTTGTTCTATCTATACATACTAGAGAAAAAATAAAACAATAAGAAACGACGCTATGGCGACGCAGCCCGAGGAATGGCTGCCAGACAGGCGCACCGAATGATACCCATGTCTAGGCCAGCACGGTCTGCAGTTCAGATACCGCGGCTGGCATGTACAAGCTCGTGGGTCTAGCGGGAGGGCGGTCATGTCTAGGCCAGCACGGTCTGCAGTTCAGATACCGCGGCTGGCATGTACAAGCTCGTGGGTCTAGCGGGAGGGCGGTGGGCGCAGGCACTGCGTGGCTCCCAGACCGAGGTCAACCCGATGGGGTCGGAGGGCATTGGCTGGGACGGGCGAGTGTGATTGGGGGGGGGATGACCTGAATGGATGGAGGGGGCGAAGAGGAGGGCTCCCAAAGGGCCCCATCTTGGCACTGCAGCGCGGCCCGGCCTCCACCCCTCCGCACCGCACGACCTCGCGGCGCGTCTCCGGGCTGGTGAACGTGAGGTCCTCCAGCCGCCTGCACGCCTGCCCGCGGGAGGGCGCCGCCAGCTCGCCCCGGGGGATCAGAAAGGTGCCCGTGCCCTGAGATCCGGCGTTGCGAACAAAAAGGCAACATCGTGACGGACCCCAACTTTCTGCGTCATTTGTCGGACCGGGTCGATCTGTTACAGTCCCAGGGCCCGGAGTTGGGCGAAAACGCCCAGCAGCAAACAATGCATCGCCAAGGTCTCAGGGGACCGCTACCATCGAAGCATGGTCACCAGAGGACGTGGGCCAAGAGCACGAGTCACTTCGCCGAAGGCCTCCGGCCCACGGAGGGACCCCGCAACGCAGGACGCTCCACGGTGAAGAGCCCGAGCGCGAAGAGCAGAGGGGTACCCCTCGAAGGCCAGGGTCGCTCTTAACCCTCGTGTTAATGTTGTTCCCATGGTGCTTGGGGACTGCATCCCAGAAATAGTTTCGAGCACCACGACAAGTATCGAAAGAGTGTCTGCCCGAGACGCTAGCCAAGTGTCAAACGCGAGTGTCGCCTCCCAGGGCCCGACATGTGAAAGCCCACCAGTATGGTTACTTCCTTGGTGCTCGACATTCTTGCTGGCGATCAAGGCTGAAGTAGATTGGGCGATCACACCCTCTTGCCAGCTGTACTCCGCGGACCTCTGCTGGGGTGCGCTCCTAGGTCACCCAACTTCGCACACCCTGCCCCGCGATGCGCCATGCGCGACTCTCTGCGCGCCCTCCGCGCCCCCCGGCGCCGCCCCCTCTGGAGAACAGGCAGTCACTCTGACCCAGACCGCGATGGCGCGAAGCGCGAGACTCCCTTCGCGCCCTCGGCGGCGAGCGGGGGAAGTGAGAAGGAGAAGGCCTTCTCAGCGGTCGGCGGAGCCTCTCAGAAGCCCTCTGGCCTTCCGAGAACTTGTCTGTCGTCGGGAAAGGCTTCGAGCACTTCTCGGAAGGACGACGGACTTCCGAGCCTTCGGAGAAGGCCCGCCCCTGCTCACTTCCCACCCGGGCTGGCCGCCGACAGAATCTCGAGGCGAACTCGGCCGTGCTGACGAGACAGGGGCAGCGGCATCGGCATCCTCCCCACCTCCTCCGAGACGCCCCCCGCCGCTGCCTCCCCATCGCTCGGACGTCCATTCCTCGTGCATGTCTCGGCATCGTGGGTTCATTTGTGGCAGGACGATCAATGCTCCTCTGGGGAGATCCAAAAGTACTGATACCGCCACTCCCCCGACCTCTCCCGGGGTGCGTGCGTTCTGACCAGAATTTCGAGACGAATCCGGCGGTGGCGACGAGAGCCTCCCAGGAAGCCGAACAAGGAGAAAACGGGCGAAAGGGTAGCAGTATGGGTACCTTTTCCCCCTCTGATCGCTAGTCCTCTCGGCAACGAGCGACGGGGGGAGGAGAGAAGGAGAAGGCCTTTTCAGAAGGCTCCGAAGCCCCCTGGCCTTCTGTGAAGAAACCACCGCCTTCCCCGAACCCCCCAAAACAACTTTTCAGAAGGCGCGAGGGCCTCTGAGAAGCCGGGCCGCCTCGTGAGAGGCCTGCGCACACGCCGACTCACAGTGCCCGCGAACTTCGAGCCCCGATCCTAGAACGATCGACAAGACAAACGGCGACGACGACGGCGGCGGCGACGACGACGATGGCGGCGACGACGACGACGACGACGACGACCTGGACGACGAAGACGACGGCGGCGGCGAGACCGGGAGCGCGCGGCCTGGGAGCACGCCTGTGCGTCGTCGGCGCGCTCCTGGAGAAGCTGAGAGGTCACCGTCGCCGTCGCCAGACCTCCAGGGGCACAGCCACATCGAGTCAGATGCTCTTCTGCGTCTGCGCCCTCCAGAGTCCTTGTTCGTTCTCCTCCCCTCTCCTCTCGCCCCAACCTCAGAGGTGGGTCCTCGCCCAGTCGGGGTGGGCCCTCCTCCGCTGCGCCATCGCCCAGTCGGGGTTGGCGCAGCACCCCTCCGACCACCCCAGTCGGGGTAGCTCGGACTGCGGATCGCCCAGTCGGGGCCCCTTGGGTTGTCCACAGACAGATGTCAGGATTCTGAACATCGGGTGCTGGGGAAGGGGTCCAGAGATCCAGGGTCCCGAGACTTGCACATATCGAGGCGTCCTCGGACCTCACCGTCGACGAAGGCCTCGTCGAGATGCCCGCCACAGCCGTTTTCGTCCTGGTGGTGACCGTCGTCGTCGTCGTCGTCGTCGTCGTCGTCGTCGTCGTCGTCGTCGTCGTCGTCGTCGTCGTCGTCGTCGTGGTCGTCGTGGTGGTCGTCGTGGTGGTCGTCGCCATCAACGCCGTCGTCGTCCATGGCGCCGTCGAGATAGTCGTCGCGGCTGCACCCGTTGTGGTGGGGATCGTCGTCGCCGTGGCCGTCGTCGTCAGATGGTCATCGTCGCGTGGTCGCCGCGAGCGTTGTCATGCCGGCGGAAGACGCCGAGCTCCTGGAGGAGCCGGACCAGCGGCTGAATCTGGTCGACGCTCGCCTGGTCGGGGGCGCGGCCGGCGCGGGCGCTCTCCCGAGGCCGTCCTCGCCCTGCTCCCTCCACGTCGTCCTCGGGGGCAATAACGAGGCCGACGGGCGACAGGGCTGCAAAGCAGGGCGGGATGATGTAGCCTCCTGTTTCTTCAGCTAGGGGAGGGCAGACCGATGTCAGATTTGCGTCTCCCAGGCCACCTGGAGGCTTGCGGTTCCTTGGCAGTGCGGCGAATGCTCGAAGAGCTCCCGCTCATTTGAGCGCCCTCCTCCTGGGCGCTGCGAGAACAGGCTGAAAGTAGATCCGAAGATGCCTCGCGACCATGGCCGTATGTATTGTGGCCGACTGCAGCGACGGCAGCTGCGTGTGTTTCTGACAACTTTGCTTCTTGTAGACCTTTGCCGGGCAACTCTGAGGCTTGGGGGACCCTTGCCTTCATAGCCCCCTAAGATGCGTCTGCTGCCCCTCGTAAGTACCCCCAAGCTCAGAGTTAAGAATCTTGTACGCTGAAGAAATCGGCTTCACTCCAAGCGCTTCTTTGAACAGTAGTCCAGGCCCAGATATACGAACATTCCACGAAGAATAGAAGCTCCAAGACAACGCCCAGGGTGCAATCCAGATTCTTGATTTTCTTGAGCGAGTCTTAGAGCCCACGAGAAGTTACGCTTTTGTTCAAACTTGAAGGGGCCCAAAGACACACCAATAAATACACACACACATCCCAAGATCCCCCATCTTTTCTCATATGTTCTGGGTGTTCGCCGTCCCCCCCCCTCCACATATTCTCCAATATTTTCATGGGAATCGACGATTCATTGTGTCTGTGTGTGTGCTTCCCCCTCCTGGAAAAAAAAACTGCCTGATGGGTGTCTAAGAAATCCTAGCCCCTGGGCACTGCGAGACGCCAGGAGGCTCGGCCCGGGCTCGCGGCCCCCGTGGATGTGGACGTACATCACTGGATGTGGATGTGGATGTGCAGGTGGAGGTGGAGGAGGGGGATGGGGAGGTGGAGGAGTGGATGTGGATGTGGGTGTGGATGTGGATGACCCTCGCCGCCCTGGTCCTCATGGTGCTCTACGTGGCGCGCCCTCGTCCTCTGCCCTCGTCTTCGTCCTCCGCCCTCGCTCTTGCCCCGCGCCTCGCCGCCTCCTGTTCCTCCTGCTCCACCCGCTCCTCCTCCTCCTCCTCCTCCTCCGTAGCCATTTTGGCTCAAGCCATTTTGGCTCAAGCACATGGAGCCCAAGGCGCGTTGATCCCTTTTGGCTCAAACGCGCCATGGGTCCGGCCTCGTCGCCTCCTCGCGGCGTGCTTGGGGCTACCCGCAGCTCCGGAATGTCCGACGGGACGAGGGTCGGCCAAGGGTGAGGCGAAAGTGTCGGTGCCGGGGCGTCATCAGCTACCATGTTGGCATCTCCCATCTCCGCCTGGGGAGGGTATGTTGTCTCTCTGGTGGTTGGAGCCCAATTGTTTTTCAATTCTGTGGTGGGCTGTCAGTTCTGGTGCTTATTGTTCATCAATGGAACGTTCAAAGTGCTTTCATGCTCACCGTCTTCTTCCTTGTTCGGCAGCCGTCGGGCGCGGCGTCTCACAACATTCAGTGGGAATGGTGTGGTCTGGCAGTTAGTGTTGTGTATCGAGGGACCTGCAATAATGGTGAAGTCACAATCCTGTCAGCGCTGCCGAGCTGTTTATCTCGGGCCTGAGTGTGCAATGGGTTTGTCTCAGTTTCGGTCGACATCGCAAAACACAATATTGGTGGAATTCTCAGTTTGTCAGTTCATGTATTTCGTATTGTTCGCGCTGTGGGGCTTCCTCGTCTCGTCCGTCTTCTGAGCAGGGGAGATGGCTTGTCTTCAAGACTTTGTCTTATGGTCATGCTCATGCTCATGCTTATGCTCCTCCTCCTCCTCCTCCTCCTCCTCCTCCTCCTCCTCCTCCTCCTCCTCCCCCTGCTCCTCCTACACCTCCTCCTCCTCCTCCTCCTCCTCCTCCTCCTTCCTCCTCCTCTCTCTCTCCTCCTCCTCCTCCTCCTCCCTCCTCCTACTCCTCCTCCTCCTCTCCTCCTCCTCCTCTCCTCCTCCTCCACCTCCACCTCCACCTCCACCTCTACCTCCACCTCCTCCTCCGCCTCCTACACCTTCTCCTCCTCCTCCTCCTCCTCCTCCTCCCTCCTCCTCCTCCTCCTCCTGCTCAGCTCCTCCTCAGCTCCTCCTCAGCTCCTCCTCAGCTCCTCCTCAGCTCCTCCTCCTCCTCCTCCTCCTCCTCCACCTCCTCCACCTCCATTCCTTTCCTTACAGCTCATCCCTGTCGCGCCCAGAGAACGGTCGGAAGGGTGGGCATGTCGTTTCGCCTGAGACTTCCTAACCATTTATGATCCTGAAACTTAAACATTGGCGACAGCTTCACAGATGGAGGGCGCGTGGTTACGCATTAGCGCCGCGCACAGTCGTACTGATGCTGCTGCTGCTGCTGCTGCTCCTCTTCCTAGTCCTACTGAACATCCGCTCCTGCGTGCTCCCTCCCGTCCGCCTACTCCTAGTCCTGAGGACCAGGAGGACAACGAGGAAGAGTGGGCCGGAGGAGAAATCGAGGGCGAGGACGAGCAGGACGACGAGGACGAGGACGACGAGGACGACGAGGACAAGGTGGACGACGAGGACGAGGACGACGAGGACGAGGTGGGGGGCGAGAAGGGCAGAACCCACGCAAGCCTGGCAAGCAAACCCAGGATGGAGGATAAGCGTGACAAAAGAGCGAGCGAGCGAGCGCGCGTCCGTCCGTCCGGCCCCACTTGTCAAGGAGCCGCGACCGAAGGGGCGGAAAAGTCTGGCCACAGCCCAACGTAGAGGAAATGTGAAACCATGCGCGCGTGCTCTCTCAACTCTCACTCACGCTGTGGGATCTCAAACAAGGTAACGGAGAAGGGGGAGGAGGAGGTGAAGTCCTCCTCCTCCCTCTTCCCCCTCCTTGTCCCCCCCCCCCCCGGCGAAGCCCTACTCCTCCTTGCATTAGGCAAACATGTGCGGCGAAGCTGTTGCGCTTCCGCCTTCCGCCTCCTCCTCCTCCTGCTCCCCTTGAAGCCCTCCTCCGCATCCTCTTCCTTCTCCTCCTCCTCCTCCTCCTCCTCCTCCTGCTCCTCCTCCTCTTGCAGCTTCTCCCAGTGGAACCCTCCCGTCTCCTCCCCTCCTCCTCCTCCACCTCCTCCTCCTCCTGCTTCTTCTCCGCCTCCTCCTGTTCCTTCTCCCCATCCTTCTCCTCCTGCTCCTGTTCCTGCGAATGCTTATCCTCCTCCTCCCCCTCTTCCTCCTCCTCCATTCCTTCATCTATGAACTTTCCTTTGTGGCGCCCCCAGGCGTGTCGGTCGGGCGGGCCGAGCGTGTCGCCTCAGACTTCCTCACGGCTGTACCAATTTCAGCGTGAGATTTGCCACATTTTTGCGGATGCGCGGTGGGTGGTTTTCAAAACGTGGTTCTCGTTTTAGCGCAGTGCGCATTCGTTATAAACGTTCTGTCACTGCTTCACTGTCGGCGGAGTGTCCCGTCTCAAAATACGCCTCTCGCCTCAGCGCCGCGCACATCAGTCATCAGTCTTCAAAGTTGCGACATTTTGACAGATTCGTGCGGAAAGGTCCCAGAAGCGGTAAGCTGACGCAGCTCGGAAATGCCAGGACGCACCAATCACGTTGTTTCAGGGTGTTGAAATACTAGAGATGGTGTTCTGGCGCGGTGCTGGGTTGTCAGGATGCGACAACCACGATGATACGCAGAGCTGAAGTCCCCGGCACTGTGTTCTGGCAGTGTGGATGGTTCTCAGACGCTGGTCTTCTAATGCGCCACTTTCCGCATTCAACAAAAAATGTATGCACAGACCTATGAAATGGGAACTTGGAGGATAGGTTGATTGCAACTTCGTTAATGCATCTTGGGTTCCTCCACCTCCACCTCCTCCTCCTCCTCCTGCTGGAAAGGCCCCTTGGCTTGGGCATTGTATACCGAGCACACACTGCACATTCCGCTTTCAGTCGTGACCTTACTACCAGCACTCCGGAACTCATAAACATTTCGATGTCAGGAAGTTGGATTGCAGTCTGCTTGTCTTTCTTGCACTACCCGTTCCAAGAGCGGCACGCGCCAGTTCCCGCAAGTTATTCATGAATGGTTTGTCTACTTTGCAGTAGAACCCTCTCTCCGCTACCTGCGCAGTGAGATTGCAAGAGATCGCGAGGGCGGCCGCCAACGTGGCTTTCGCGTGCCTCAACGGCACGGGCGAGCAGCAATTCGAAAGAGAGTTCGCGGCGCAATGGAAGAAGCTTGAGCCAGACAGATGGTGTATTTCATCCGGCTGGCGCCGCGGACCGCCCACCGACAAGTCTGCGGGATGCGCTCGTGTTCTTGGTAAGAGAATCTCGCGACGCAGCATTCCCAATACTTGGACTGGTCCGCCCACTGGGCGCGGTTTAGCTATCAGAACCACAAGCAAGAGAGATGATTTTGGCGTTTCCAGCGTGTGCTTCCCACCTCCTCCTCACTACGCCGATCAAGTACGGCCTTATCAAGCAAAAAACTTGCGACATTATCACCCGATGGCTTCGCAGCTGACCAATATGGGCAGCGCATCTATGTCCACCGATAGTCTGTCTAGATCTGAACTCAAAATTCGGACTTCAACGGCGCGAAGGTTCTGAAACATGGAGTCCTGTTGATTCAGAACTCACTGGTGAACAGATATCGCAAGTTCGACAAAGATGCGCAGCATCTGCACTACTCACGATTATGGGGGGACTCGATATGCGTTCTTAACGCAGTTCCATGGAGCTGGTGCAACATATTACAACAAGTTTGGCAATGGTTCGCAACTTGATTACATTCAGGTGCCAAGCTGCATGCTCACGTCTACCGCCACAATTGGGCCACTGCGGCGACTCGCTCGTGAATTACCAGTTAATCGGATCTCCATTGCCGGGTAATCATATACCAGTCCATGCCCGACTGCATCATCCCTTTGCAGACGCTATTGGGTTACCTAGCCGTATCGACGAAGACCCTCGCCTCGGTTTCTATCCTCAGGCTACCCCGCGGCATCGCGAATCATTGATGGACTCTCTCAGGCGCGGCACGAATCGAGCTGATGTCCAACAAGCAGTTGAGCGCCGTCTGGCACAGGAAGAAAGACCATTTGTCCAACGTCGGGATGGGTAGACCCCTAATGCTGAATGGTGACTATGTTTGAAAACTGTTGGCGCAGGGTGCAAGCGTTTTTTATTAAAGAGCACCTGCACCGCGCCCAGGGCATCACCAGCGGGCACAGCAAGTCATTGGGTTCATTCAAGCTCGACGCAAAGTTCGATTGCAACTCGTGGACGCAGATCCCAAGTTAGAAGCTTCTCCTGCTCAACAAAACCAAGGCGATGAATAACTCATTTCGAGGCATGCGACGTCAAACTGTTCGCGGATGGCGCCGGGAACTCACGCTGGAACTTCTGCAGGCTGATCGGTTTGGATAAACCGCTGAAGTTGCACGCCTATCTCGTTTACTATCTGCTCGTGACACTTGGCTTCGTCGTCGTAGCGATCGCCGAGCAGTCAGCGTTCCCCCGACAGCCGACGATCTTAAGCAACGATGTCAAGTTCGTTCTGGTGAGAAAGGTATGAATGCTGAGATCATTGACTGGTGTTCTCAAGGTGGTCCACACATATTTGGAGATGGTGGAGTTGGGTCCGAAAACAGCACGTCGCCGTGCACACAATAAGGATTAAAATGGTCTATGCAAAGTACCCGCCCATCGCTCAAAACTTTCGTGCGGCAACAAAGCGCAGGACATCGCAACCATGGTCGCTGCCGCCGGAGATGTTTTGGACGTCGTTTCACCCCTACCGGCGAACTTCAACAGGTATCGAGGTCTCGGATATGAAGCGCCTGGAAGTGATGTGCGAAAGGTGCGTTTTTTCTAACATGTATGATGCGCAAGATTTAAAGAACTACCGAAGTACCGCGGGTCTGGGCTCCTTTCCCATGGCGCGGCCATTGCGCGCAATGGAGCCATTCATGCATTATACCCGTTCGAACAGATCTTTCGTTTCATCAAGTCTATCACTGGCTCAGCTTAACATTGGACCTCTTTTGTCCAACGCATGTGTAGCTCGCCGAAGGAGGGGGGCCCCATGATGGTACAGCAATCCCTTGGATGGCGTCTAAGACGTGACGAATGCATTCAGCAGCGCATCATTCTCGGCACTCTGCGAGGCAAGCCGAACAATCATGCGGGATCTCGAGACTAGATTCGGCGAGCGACGATTTCAACGCGCAGCGGCTTGCTTCGAGGGGCCCGATGGAATCTCTGTCGCACGTCCTAGGGTCGAGCCTTGCAAGGGGACCCATGGGCAGTCAAAGCTTGTACCGGGGACATGGGCGCTATATCCGAGGAGGCGCAGGAGTTGTTCAGGCAATCTGGGGGTATTACAGCTAGCTGGTGTATTGTTGACAATCCGATTTCCAATTCTCCTATCGAGCTAGATTTCAGCTTTCATGGCGATGCCGACGATGCCACTAAAGTTACTTGTCTCAGAGGGGGAGGAGGGCGATTTCGTCGCGAGCACAGAATTAAACAACGCGTCAGTGACGTACGAGCGCGTGCTTAGCACGCACATGTTCGAGCACAACTACAAAATAATCCCCGCCAAGAACGAAACAGTAGTAGCAGTATCCGGAGCAGGTAGTAAGCATGTTCATCAAAGATGTCGACCAGGTCAGTTACCAGCTGCTGGTAATGTTAGTGATCGTGCGCGGCTGCTCGGAGGTGTTCTCTGGGCCGGATCTACGTTTCAGAGCGAGCTGCTTTGCCGTCTCCCAGCAGTCGACTCAGGCCATGCTGCTATGGGCCGCACTGGTACCAGCCGAAGCTGCCACCTGTTGAAGAAAGGGCTGTCTTGATCACTCGTGTTATTGGCCCCGCTCTGTCAGGAATCGCAAGTTTCGTTCCCGCTGCTGCTCAGATTCAGAAGCTCCAGACTCGGGTTTGAGAATATGCTCGCAGGGCTTTGAGGGGAGCAGCCGCCATTGATAAAACTGAGCGCCCGCTTTCTCTTCCCAGCTCCCAGGCATTCAGATACCGGCGCTTCGCGCCATTGGGAGTGGAGGCGAGGTCTCGACGTATTAAAAGGCATCAGGCTTGGGTCTCTGCGCCTGATGGGCGCACTCCCGAACGGGGAGCCCCGTTTGGCTGCATGCGCATCGAGATCGAAAATCAGCTTCACATCATCGATGACCAGGGAAAACTTACCAGTGCGGCCCGCCCATGGGCCCTTCGTTTCGCGTCGGACATCAACTCGCTCACCGGCACAAGGGACGAAGAGTACGAAATGACCGCCGAGTTCGATAATACACCGCTCAACTTATTTCAAACTTCGGACTTAGTTGAATGGCTCACGCAGTCCGAAGCAAAACAGCTTCGGGCTCATTGGCTTAGTGTACTTATACCTCCACCTGGTCATCAACCTGCTCCCCAGGCAAATAACACCAACACCCAGGACCAGGACACACAAGGTGAACATAGGTGTACGGCACGAGGCCGCACCAGCACGTTCCACACTCGTCGACGATTTCTCACGCATCTTCATAATCATCACGGGCTGCGGGCAATATTACCGCAGGCAGTTTTTACTAATCAGTGATTTGTGTGGGGGTCGCTATTCGAGAACACTGACAGCACGTACAAGCAGCTCGTTCGCTCGTTCAGGACAAGTACGTGTACCGCACCCAGAAGCACAACATATCAGGTTCGACAAGATGAATCGTCATACGGTTGCCCTTTGTGCCAGGCCCAAGTTCACGACACAACTGAGCTCCAGGTTCATCTCCGGCCGCACTTTCATACACTCCCGCTTGTCGACGATGGAGGTCGGTCGAGGCAACACCAGACTGGCTCAATATCAAGCGCAAGGCCCCCGACAGCGACAAGCCAGACAAGGAGGGCGAGAAGGACAGCAAGCTCCCGAGGCTCAATAATCAGGTCGAGAGCGACACCGCTGGTGGCAAAGTGGGCCCCCCTGGCTGCACTCATCACGAGTTTCGCGAAGCTGTGCCTCAGCAGCAGTCGCGAGCTAGCGGAGCTTATCGGCGCCAACTACACCTGATTCTTGCTCCCCGCAACGGTGGCAATCGTGGCTATTCTCAAACAGGCGGGGGTGGATTACAATGCGATGTGCAAGTCCGAAAGCAATGGCCATCAGAACGGACCTCCCTGGCCACACATATTCACGGCGCTGGTGCAGCACATCGTGACATCGACAGACACCAGCCTCCCAGAGGGCCCCAAGAAGGTTCCAACCGCGTGCTGGAACGTGGTTGCCAAGAAGAGCAAGGAGGAGGGGCTCCTGATGCTACAGAGTCACATCCACGTCCTCAGGCTCAGGCAGTGCTATTACGACAAGCAGAAGCACGACAGCCCCCAGATGTACAAACTTCAGTTCATGGTCTTGGCGCAGCAGCAGGTGGTGATGATTAGCGACAGCGACGCGAAAGATATCATGCCTCTTCACGACGCGCTGTGCCACATCATGCTGCACCTGGGAATCAAATGCAAGGCTGGCAGCGCACCACGGGGAGCCCTCGAGCGCGACGCGGAGATTCTGCTAGCCAAGATAGGCATCAGCAACAGGAACGTTCAGGATCAGGTCAGAGACTCCAAGAAGAAAAAAAAAAGAAGGGGCGCAAGGCCAAGGAGGCCGACTGAACGATGAGATAGAGAGACACTGTAGGTGAGGTTTTTCCGATGTTTCATGTTTCTGGCGAAGCTGTCGAAACCGACTTAGCATTGGAGGATCTTCAAAGTAGAGATGCTAGAGCTCAGACCCGCGCCACGGATCTCCTCCTCGCCCCTGTCGTTTACCCTTCTCCCTTCCCGCTCCTGGACCCCTCTGCCCTCACGAATCCAAATCCCACGGAGCAGGGAAATACTTGTAGGATAGCGAGTTCATGACTCGCTTCCTGGTGCTTCTGGAGGTCGGCCTAGAGGCTTCCCCACAACGGTCGTCCCTCTTTAAGCCAGAGGAGTTCCCCAGCGAAGCCGCTTGTAGGCGCTATACGGCGCAACACAGAGCCACCCAATATTACAAGCCTGCTGGCAGGAGTAGGTCGTTTTTTTTCCCACAGGGTTTCTGACCCGAAACCATGGCTTGCAAGTGGTCTGATCTGATCCTCCTGCTGCTGCTCCTCCTCCTCCCCGCGCAGCCCTCCTCCTCCTCCTTCTCCTCCTCCTCCTCTTCCTCCTCCTCCTCCTCCAACACGCGGAGCCCTCCCCCTCCTCCCCCTCCCCCTCCGCCGCCTCCACTAAGCCTCCTCTCTCTCTCGCAGCGGCGTCTGCCATCCCCGCTCCACCCTCCGTGCTGCCGCGCGCCGGCGCGGGCGCGCCAACGGCCACGCGTTGGCAGACCCGATCCAGAGACGAGGAAGGGGGAAGAGGGAGGTCTCCTTGCCACCATCCGTTCTCCTGAGGCCCACTGGTCCTGCTCCCCCTCCTTTTCGATGCTAGGCAAACTAGAGGCGACAGCCTGGAGCGTGCATATCCTCCCCTTCTCCTCCTCCCCCGCGGACGCGGCGGCGGAAGCTCGCCACGCCCGCGGCGCCGCCCGCGGGGGCGGCCGGCGGCGCCGGGGCGTTCCGAGGTGCGCCCGCCTGCCGCGCTCCAGTCGGGGGGGGGGGCGCGCAGAGGGCCGCCGAGAGTCCCACCCGAAGCCAATCGAGAACTCACGGCGGACTTCAGCCAAGATCTTGCCGTGACGCCACGCACTGGTCGGGGTGGGCGAAACGGGGGGCAGGATAGCAAAGGGTAGGATAGAGAATCAGCTCACGTGGCTGGGGTTCCTGCGGCCTCCTGGCGACAGGGAGGCGCCCAATGTTCGAGGAACGGGCCCGGCGGCGGGGCCGAAACCAGCTATGTGCAGCAGACTTCGTGAGACCCCCTTTCCTTCTCCTGCTCTCGCGTCAGGCCCGAATTGGGCTCAGGCCCCTTCCGCAGCTCGTGGCGGCCACGTTTTCTTATCGCACGTTGCCTCTCGCCGACCCTGCAACAAAAAACAGTGCACGAAGGTGATGGGCAAATGTTCCACCAGCACTGCCGTATGTAGGACGGGGGAGACGGGAGGATGAGGAGGTCCTCCTCCTCCTCCTCCTCCTTCTCCTCCTTCTCCTCCTCCTACCCGTGGTAGTGGTGGTGGAATATGGGCCCAGAAGAAGGATCTGGTTTTTGTTGGGGGGGAGGGCGCGGAGGGCCGCCGAGGGGGGCGGCGCCGCGGCGGCCGCAGGCGCGGGCGCCGTTCTTGTCCGGCGAGGAGCCGCGCCGTGGCGCGCAGCACAGGGACGGGCGGACACAGGAGACTACATGGGCCCAGGGACACACACACACAGACAATTAGACACAAATCCCAAGATGTTCCCAGAGCTCCCAGATGTTTTCAGGGTGTTCGCCTTTCCCCCCCCCCCCACGTCCCGTCTGTTTTTCGCCTATTCTCCTGGGAGTCGACGATAACCACAGTGACTGCGTATGTGTTACTTTCCCCTCCTGGAGGACGGCGGCCGCGGAGGAGGAAAAGGGAATGATGGGCAACATTTCCATCACCACTACCATATGTAGGCCGGAGGAGAAGGGAGGAGGAGGAGGAAGGAGGAGGAGGAGGAGGCCATCCTCCTCCTCCTCCTCCTCCTCCTCCTCCTACATATGGCAGTGGTGGTGGAAAATGGGCCCCTCAGGGAAGGCTCCCGCCCGAGACGAGGCGAGGCACTCGGCGGAGGAGGGGAGCCCAGGCGGCCTCCCTCGGGCACCAGAGCGTGTGTGTGTGTGTGTGTGTGTGTGTGTGTGTGTGTGTGTGTGTGTGTGTGTGTGTGTGTGTGTGTGTGTGTGTGTGTGTGTGTGTGTGTGTGTGTGTGTGTGTGTGTGTGTGTGTGTGTGCGTGCGTGTGTGTGGCACGAGCGGGGGGAGCAGGAGGAGCAGGCCGTCGAAGTACAGTAGGGGCTCGACCGCAAGAAGGGGGAGGGGAAGGAGGAGGAGGGGGAGGAGCAGGATGATGATGATGATGATGATAATGATGATGATGATGATGATGATGATGATGATGATGATGATGATGCTGATGATGATGATGATGATGATGAGGAGGAGGAGGATGTTGTTACTGATGGTGATGATGATGCTGATGATGATGCTGATGATGCTAGTGATGATGATGATGATGATGATGATGATGATGATGATGATGATGATGATGATGATGATGATGATGATGATCAGGAGGAGGAGGAGGAGGAGAAGGAGAAGGCCGTCGAAGTACAGCAGGGGCTCGACCACAATAATCAGGGGGCCCAGGGACACACAAATGAATAGACGCAACGCCCAAGGTTCCCTCTATTTTCTGATATTTTCAGAATTGTCGTCTTCCCCCGCCTCCCATATTTTACTATGTTTTCCTGGGAACCGACGATGCATTGTTTCTGTGATTATTTGCCCCTCCTGAACGAAGCCTTCCACCAGAAACCCATCCCTGAGACCCCAGGACGCCCATTTGTTTTGGGTGTGGGGACGCCACGCTCTCCACAGCAGAACCATCGAAACCCAAGACGCCCAGGGCAGCCTGGAGGCGAGCAGGGTGTTTCTCGGTATGGGTCTCCTCTGTCTGTCGAGGGCGGCTAGGCGAGAGCCTGAATTACGCGATCGCCACACGCCAGCACAGCCGAGGGGGAAAGGGGGAACTAAGGAAGAGGGGCACGACCACCAGCAGCTCGGAAGAGTGCCCGGGGGGGGGTCCTCGCGCTGGCGGGGTGGTCCCCCCCCCCTCCCGTCTCGAGGGGACCCGCACCCCCCGCTCGGGGAGGCACCGTGTGCCTCTTCGCGGTGGTGGCGTCGGTATTTTGGTCCTCCGCCGAGTGGGCGTGCCAGAGTTTGGCGATGCTTGGGGGGCAATAAAATAGTGCGGGGATGGGGCCAGTTTTGTGGAAATCTTCGACCACAGCCCAAATCATTTTGCGGGTTCGGGGGCCGAGCTTTCTTCTCGCCTGTTGCCGCATGCGGGGTCGGGCCCGCCAGCATCCGCCGAGGCAAAGGTGTCGACTTCTTTTAGGTCGGGCGTATCCTCCTACATGGGGGGCTTTGGACGACGAATGACATTCGCCAAAAAATAATTCAAATATGCTCAAAAATATGCTTAAACATCGTCCACAGACAATGCTTTTAACTACTGTCCGATATTCCTCCTGTAGACGGACACGTCCGACTTAACGCCAGCTTCCGCCGAGGCAAAGGTGGCAACTTCTTCGACCCTCGAGGACGGAGCCTATCTTCCCTGGGCCGCCCCACGTGCCGCCCCCCAGTGCAACTCGCCCGGCGAGATGGCGCCGAGGGGCCGCCGAAGGGCGCCGCCGCCGAGTTGGCCGGGGGAGGAGCGCGGCCCCGAGGAGGAGGGGGGTCGGAGACGTCGGCGTCGAAGGTGTCAGCGCCTCAGTTTCGGGGGCGCTTCCTGCGTGAATGGTTCGCAGATGCGGCGCGGGCATCGGGGAAGAAAGGCCGATGGGTCATGGGCCCAGGGCCTGGGAGCCAGTGGCACGCCGCGTGAAGTTTGGCCACGGATATCACCGACGCCCTCGTCAGATAAGGCCCCCCAAGGTCTGAAGCTTCCTAGGTACACGCCTCAGCGACGAACGCCCCCACCGTCTTCACCGCCACGTCTAGAGGGACCAGCAGCCACGTCTCCGGGCTGGGGTATCCGCGCCGCGGCGGCGGCTAACGTTCGCACACAGCGGCGATCAGAAGAGACGGTCTTGGGATGACAATGAAAAGCCTCGCCCCCAACATGACTCCAGTGAAACGCATACATGACTGGCGCATGCTGGAACGACGCACAGCAATTCAGCACGGGCTGAAAATGAGAACACGGACGGCGGCACAACTCCCTGAGTTCTTGGCGGCTCGTCTCCAGCCCACAAGCGGGGATCAAACCATGCAAATCGAGGTACAAAGTACAACAAAACACATGTTGAGGCAGCTCGACAGAAATCAAATCCAATCTGGGGAAATCGTGGAAGCCTGGGCTCAAACCGAACCGAAGGACACGTGAAAACGCAAAGTGGGCCATTGACTACCAGCGCACCTGCCCGCGCACGCTTTATAGGGAATCGAACTCTATACACCGACGCTCCTTCTGGCACTGCACCAAAATTTGCACTGGAGAGCGGATCCTGGTGTATACGGAACCCTGGTGTATACATTTTTCGTTGTTTCCCCGGGACATCGGGGAAACAAGTATACACCACACCACCCTAGCGTCGTCCTCGACCCTCAAGAAATCCTGGGATTGAAAAACAGCCCGCCACTGGTCATGTATATGTTCCAATCTCCGACTTTACTCCTCCGCGGCGACGAAACGGCGGCCGGCCATCCACTAGGGGAGCCCTCTTCGGCCACAATTGCAACGTAAGGTGTGCCGCTTGCATTCACACCGATCGGGCATTGTTCAATGGGGGGGCAACAAACGGGTGGATGAAGACACGTGCGCCTGGCGTGCACATTCGAGGTTCCAGGAGGCCTCGTTCGGGCCTTTTTCTGACAATCCCCGGTCCCCTCCATGTACCCATGTGCCGCCCCCCCTTACGAAGCGGCCAGACCGAGACCGAGTAGTTCAGCTAGGGTATTACAAGAAAAATGGTGCAAGAAACAATGTAAAGTGCAGGCCTGATGCGAGTCGCTTCTGGCGCACAAGGGTTTCTGGAGAGCGCTCACTTCTGACGGCCAACCCGCTGTGTAACCCGTGATTGTGGACGCAAGACGGAGGGGGGATGTTCTATTCCACCGCAGAACAAACACATCCACGTTCGTAGTCCGCTCAGGTCGGGCGGCGGGGGGCGCGCGGAACTCAGAGGAAGAAGAACCGCAAGAGAGCATGACCACAATGCAAGAGAGGCAGCAGGGGGGCGAACAAGCTGGGGATGCCCTGGAAGGACGGAGGAGGATGAGCCCGCCGGCGCGCCAGAGATGGCATGGCCAAGGGGGGGGCTACCCAGCACTCCTGGAAAGCAGCGGGGGTCTTTGGGGCTCTGGGGGCGCTCCCGTCAACAATGCATGCCCCGCATACCTCGGGTCGGGCGGGGAGCGCGCCTTAGAAGGCCGATCTTCTGATCAAGCTCGTGGCTGAGACACTGTAGCGGGCCGCACACTTGCTGGCCTGCCTGCATGCCTGTTCGCCTGTCAACCTGCTCCGCCCGCTGCCTGCAGGGCCCAGCATCCGATGTGACAAATATCCTGACGAAAGACCCAACCATATGCACTTGTGAGTACCGCGTTGTGGTCATCGCTTTCGGTGGAGCCCCCATGGGGCAACGAAGCGTGTGATGGGTGTGCCGAGATGGGTGGGGAACCGTATGCGACCTGCGCTACGGAGGCACTCGGTAGAGCTCCATATGGGGCCACGAAAGGTGTGAGCGGTGTGCCGAAAAGAGCGTGACACCCACATGCGAACTGCGTCACGGGGGCACTGGGTGGAGCCCCCTATGGGGCCACGAAACGTGGGAGTGGTATGCCGAAACGGGCGTGACGCCCACGTGCGAACTGCGCAAAGGAGGCACTCGGTGGAGCTCCCCATGGGTCCACGCAACGTGTGAGGGTTGTGCCGAATCGGGCGTGACGCCCACATTCGAACTGCGCTACCGTAGCACTCGGTTCAGCTCCCTGTGGAGCCACGAAACGTGCGAGGAGGAGTGTACCGAAACGGGTGTGACGCCCACGTGCGAACTGCGCAACGGAGGCACTCGATGGAGCCCCCTATGGGGCCACGAAAAGTGTGAGAGGTGTGACGAGACGGGCGTGACGCCCACATTCCAACTGCGCTACAGTGGCACTTGTTTAAGCGCCCTGTGGGGCCACGAAACGTGCGAGGGGTGTGCCGAGACGGGAGTGACGATGGAGGATGGAGGAGGGGGAGGAGGAGGAGAAGGCGTGACGTGTGGCGCTGTCTCCTCAAAACGAGGACCCAATACCACAAGATAGTTGGGAAAAACATGACCACATGGCACCCTGAAGAACCGACGGGAGACCCCCGAGACCCCACCTTCACGAGGGATCCCCAGGACCAGGCACGCCCATCACCAGGGCCTCGCGAGGCCCGAACACGCGGGGGGCAAGACAGCGCGTCGTGAGTCTTGCGGCGACGCCCTCTCGCGCGCCACTCGCGCGCGCGCGACTCGGGGCGGACAGAGCCCCCTTCAGCAGGTCACCCTCCCGTGAAAACGACGCTGGACCAGGGCCCGGCGGGAGCAGGCCCGCAAAAAGGGCGGCTGCAACACCCCGCCGAGAGCCGACAGAATGTAACAAGTTGCGCTGCAGCCCAGCGTGCTGCCACAAGGAGCGCCAACTCAGGAGCGATGAGGCTTTTCGACAGGGGTCGACTCCTCCGAGTGCCTCTGAACTTTTCTGGGGTCGGGGATCTACCCAAGACATGATCGTGCCGTGAAAAAATCAGGACGGGAGGCTGTTGACAATTTACAGCCTCAGGGGGCCCTCGCCGAGCCTCGGAATCATCAAAAACGACTCAAGATGAAAAACCGGACCCAGGGAAATGGTCGAGACTTCCAGGGACCCCGCATTGAGAAAATCAAGACGTCGCATGTCTGAAACTGACCCGGGTCAATCCAATCCGAGCCAGTCGGGCCTTGCAGGATCCTGCAAGATCCTGCAGGACCCTGCAGGATCCTGCACGCGAAACGGGGTCAGTGCAACCCTGGCTCCGCGGGATCCTGCAAGATCTGGCGCTCTGACTGACTCCCCCCTTTGCATTGACCCCCGTCTTAGCGACCCCTCTGGGGCTGCACGGAAGCGCTCCCGGGACTCTGGGGGACCACACAGAGGCCTGGAGCTTCAGCACTGGCTCCCGAAGGCCTGTTGAGGTCCCCCAAGCCCCCGCGGCGTGGCCACAGGCCCTCTGATGTGAGAAGGAATGCAGGGGCCGTCTTGGGGTCCTCTTGTGGCTCTCTTGTGGCTCTCTTGGGCCTTCTTGGGGCGGTCTTCGGGGCCTCTTGGGACGTCTTGGAGCGTCGGGAGCTCCTACAAAGGCGAGAACCCTAAAAACATTGAAACCGCAAGGCGAATCAATGAGAAAGGAACGAACCCCCCCTATGGCCCCCCGGGATCTTGTCTGTACCCCGCCCCCTCCCTAAGGTTGCCCTTGACCTGGTTTCTACTTTTCGGGCTATAGGCCGGGTCTCCCGTGTCCGTTCGGGGCGATTCGGGCAACCCCGGACCGCCCTCGGCGAGGCGCAGCCGCGGGAGAGCGTCCCGAGGAGGCCAGGAAACCTCCGAGGACAGACGTCGACTGCCGAAACACCTCCCGCCGTGATCGCGATGAGCGCTCGAGCGGCGCGGCGGCGGGCCCGCCTCGGGCGCGGCCCGGAGCTGCGCCTCCAGGGACGCGGCCCGGGCCTCCGCCGCGGCGGCCCTGGCCTTCAGCTCCTGCTCCAGGGCCCCGGCCTGCCGAGGAGGGGGCCGTCCCTGGCCCTCTCGGGCCTCGGAGGATCGAGGGCGGTGCGGCTCCTGGACGTGTCTCGGACGCTGCCCCGCGCGTGGCCCCTCGACCGCCGCAAAGACGGGCCCAGAGGCCCGGCACGGGAGCGAGTGGCGCAGTCCACGTTTCCGAGGGCGAGCCGCCACCCAGTTCCCCACTCCTTCGGGCCCGCAGGGAGCCGGACGAGGCGCCTGGGGCGCGTGTGGCGCGTGGGGGCCCCTGGCCCCACCCTGGCCTCTCGGAGCTCGAGGCCCCTGGGCCTGCCTGCAAGGTCGTGTGGGCATTTTTGGGGGGCGCTGCCTGGGTCTCCTGAGGCCTGCGGGGGCCTCCGGGGAGAAGTAGTCCTGGGGTCCAGATCCGGGACGGAAGCAGAACTCACCACCACCACTCCTCGCCTCCCTGGGTCAGATCCGCATTCCTCTCCGTCGTCCTCTTGCTCTTTCTCCTGGTTCTCATCAGAATCCTCCTCGTCTTCCTCTATACATCGCTTGCTCCGCCTCCTAGTCGTCATCATCGTCATCATCAGTCCGCCACCGTTGCCCCGTGGCACCCTGGAGCGTGCCAGAAGGCCAAGTGCTGTCTGGCAGGCTTCTGAAATGTTCTGAGCCCTGCCTCCTCCCTTCTCCCCGCACACAGCGGCATGCACCAGCCCCTCTGCCCCACGAGGCTACAGCCCCTCGAACAATACGACAGGTTCGCGCCACCGAGGCCCAAGTGCCTCCAAGACGGCCCAAGATGGCTCCAGGCAACGTTGGCCTCAAGACGGCCCAATCTGGCTTCAAGACGGCCCACGAGGCCTTCGAGGCGTTCCACGAGAGCCCCACGAGCCGTTCCAGGAGGGCCTCGAGCAACAGTCAAGCATTCTCGATCGGTTTTGCCATGTGCTCGGGGATCTCGCCTTGTCGAGAGTCCCGCGTCCCAAGACGATCCGTAGGCCCCCAAGACTGCCCTAAGACGGCCGCAGCCCAAGAGGGCCCCAAGACGGCCCCAAGAAGGGCCCACGAGGGGGAACACGAACAGACAATTCGAGCCTTCCGCCCCAAGAGGCCTCAGGAAGCCCTAAGAGGACAAAAGAGGCACCCAAGATGGCCCCGAGAGACACATCATTGACTATATTTTTTGTTTGTTTGCATTTGTGGGTCCTCGCCGTTTCGAGCTACCGACGCTCCGGCTCAAGAGGCCCCCAAGAGAGCTCCAAGACGGCCCAAAGAGGCGCGCAAGACGGCTCAGGAGGGCCCAAGACGGCCAGAAGAAGGGCACCGAGGGGGGAAGCACGAACCAACAATCTGAGCCTTCCGCCGACGGAGGCCCCCAGCAGGCCCCGGGCGGTACAAAAGAGGCGCCCCGAGGGCCCCGAGAGGCAGAATGAATATACGCCCCGTCGGTTTTCAAAGTTTGTTGGAAGTCTCGCCTCTTCGAGCTTCCCGCGCTCCAGGACGGCCCAAGAAGCCCCCGAGACTGCCCCAAGAGGGCCCAGGAGGCCCCCTAGAGAACACCAAGACGACCCATCAGGGTCGGCCACGAGGGGGGCGTCCTAGAGGGGGGGCAGGGGGGGGGGCGCAAGTCATGGCCAGCGGCATGTGCGAGGCCCAGGGGGGGGGGCCAGGGACGTAATGAAATAAGAAGAGGCGCCATGAAATCTGAGGAAATATCATGGCCCACGCCATGATATCCACCCCCCCCCTAGACATCACCCCCCTCTTTGCCGCCCCCGAACCCAGCGGGGGGCTCCAGGGCAGCCCTCGGGGCGCCGAGAATACGCCCACGACGGCCCCCCAAGACGGCCCAGGAAGCGCAAGGAGAGGGAGCACGAACCAACAAATCGAGCCTTCCGCTCCAGGAGGTCTCTCCAGGAAGCCTCCAGGAGGCACAACAGGTGCCGCGAGGCTGCCGGAAGTGAGGTCCATGGGGATCTCTCCTGGCGCGAAGGCGAAAGGTGTCACATGTGGCGGCGTTCCATCCTCCTCCTCCTCCAACTCCTCCTCGTCCTCCTCTTCCTCCTCCTCCTCCTCCTCCTCCTCCTCCTCCTCCTCCTCATCATCATCATCATCATCATCATCATCATCATCATCCTCATCATCCTCATCATCATCAGCAGCATCATCATCATCATCATCAGCATCAGCATCAACAACATCGTGATCATCATCATCGTCATATTTACCCTCGTCCTCCTCTTCCTCTTCCACATCCTCCCTCGCATCATCGTCATCGTCAGCACAGACAGCACGACAATCATCAGCATCAGTATCAGCATCATCATCAGCATCGTCATAATCAACAGCAGCAGCATCAGCATCAGCATCAGCATCAGCATCATCAATATCATCATCAACATCAGACTGCTCATCATCATGGACATCAGCAGCATCAACATCATCATCAACATCATCATCACCCTCATCCACCTCCTCTTCCTCTTCAGCACCATCATCACACCCCGCACAGTCCGCGTCCTCATTCTTATCACCACCACTGACATTAACGTCGTCATCATCATCATCATCATCATCATCATCATCATCACCGTCGTCATCATCATCCTCATCATCCTCCTGAGTATCGCCATCGTCAGCAACACCATCATACAAAATCACCAGCACCATCATCATACGATCCTCATCATCACCATGGCCCCTGACAGGCTCTCAGACTTGAACGCGCATCAACACCCCAAGTCCACCAAGGTCCCACACGTGACGGCGTCAAGCACCTTGCTCCCATAACCGCCCGAGACGGTTCTACAAAAAGCGCGCCACGAGTTGCGGCTCTCCGAAGTCCGGGGATACAAGATGGCACACGTTAGGACTTGCGTGCTCCCTCGCGCACAGACCACCGAGAGAGCCGGGCTGGCACGGTGGCAAAACTTGCCGCAGGCATCTAGCTATTATCACCCTCATGTCGATCATCAACCATCACCACCATCTTGCCACATGCATCGTCCCGCTGCTGTTCCCGCTCTCATCCCCTCCCCACCTCTCCTCCTCCGCCCCCTGACAGTCGCTGGAGGTCCTTGCTTGCGGAGGTCTCCAAAAGCCTCCACTGACAACAAACAATCCAACAAAGATGGGAGAACATGCAAAACATAGATTCTCTTCTCCTGATCTGTCTGTTTCTATACAGTCGGCCACGCAACTGAGCAGCGGGGATTTACTCATAACCGTCGCCTGGGGGATCGATCTGAATTCGCCCCCTCCATATCAACCGCCCGCCGAGGCCAACCGGATCATGCAATCTCACGCACGCAGCTTAGGCACGAATGTCGGCGCAGTCGAACCCGATCATCTGCGTCGCTTACCTGCCCCCTGCTGTCGCGGTGCCTCCCTGAAGATGGGAAGGCTTGAGCCAGGAACGAACAGGGCGCTTCTGGCCACGACGAGCCTCGACCACGAGGCGGCTCCCCGAGACCCAGGTCTGAGGAGCAGCCCAGAAGCCCAAGCCCCTCATGCAACTAAGGTGGTCTTTGTTTCAGCGTCTTGGCTGTGCTCTTCTTCCTGCGCCCCCCTCTCCTGCTCGGGTGCTCCTCTCGCCGTTGGGGCCTCTGGGGTGGCCGTTCTCGGGCCCGTGGGGCCGTCAGCAACCAGCCCGCGACCCTCGACGAAGGGCTGGGCTCGGAGACGGGGGTCGAGAGCTGAAGAACACAGCTTCAGGGTCTCCGTCTGTCGCCGTCGCTTACCTCTGCTCTTCGTCGTCCTCTGCTGCTGAGAGGACTGACCATGGCATCGCGGAAATGAAGAACTTGTTTCGTGAGTCACAAACACTCGGGTCCACGAAGCAGACTTCAAAATTGAATGCACATGGCACCGCCTGTACACTCAGAACGGGCAGTGGCAACGCAGGCTTGGGGGAGCAAGTCCCTGGGAAATTGACACAAGCGTGGATGCCTCAAGCCAGAAAGTCTCGGAGCTGGCAAACCAATTCGGCAAAGGATGGGCCGAATACGCAATGATGCAAGGGAACACGTGCTGAGGCTCTGTACCCAGACTGCGGCGTTTGACTGGACCACTCTGGCGCCGAACATGCTCAGTCCTCCTGGGAAGCCCCCGCGGAGGTAAGCCTTCGGCAGGGTCGACTGTCGGTTCGAAGCGGGTGGGTGCCTCGACTGCTGCTGGGTCTCTCGCAGCGGTTCCCGGTGATCCTCTGCGTGGGGAGACCCCGCGGAGACAAATCCTCTTGACACCCTCGGCAGGATCGCCTTTCGGTGCGAAGCAGGCCTGCGCCTCGCCTGCTGAAGCGCCGTGGCGGCTACCTGGTCGGGGTGCTGCTACTCTAACCAGCCTTGAACGTTTCCCTACCCCCAGGATTGACAGGCCAAAAAACGAGGACAATCTTAGGAACGCGCCCTCAAAAACGGAGGAAACCCCTGAGATCGGCATCGAGAAGAGGCGATGCCAATCATAGGGATAGGGAGATGTTCCAGGCTGGTGATACTCGGCGTGGGAAGACCCGCGGAGGCAAGCTCGGTGCACACCTTGAGCCTTCGGACAGGTCGGCGTCCCGTTCGAAGCAAGCCTGCGCCTCGCCTGCCGGGGCTCTCGCAGCGGCACCCGGTGATCCTCGGCGCACCATGGACTCGGCGGCGAGCCCTGCGGGGACGTGAGAAGGATAATGCCTTCTCAGAAGGCTCAGAAGTCTCAAAGGGGTTCTACGCCTTCCCCGAAGAAGCGGGAAACTTCTCAGCAGGCGCGAGGGCTTCTGAGAAGTCCCGCCGCTTTCAGAGAAGGCCCTCGCCTTCTCACCTCCCCCCCTCGCTCGCCGCCGATAGACGTCCGTAATTATGAGGCTCCCGAAATCCGAGCTCACACTCTGGGATCACGAGCGACAGCCGTGCGTCGACACCGCCCCCGGCCAGGCCCATCGTGGGCACAGGATCGATGTAATCACATGGATACCTGGCCTGGCCAGGAAGGCACATGCGACGATGCTGGGCCCATCTGATTGACGACCTACCAGACCACCCCAACCCAACCAGAAGACCCGAACTTCGGTTTTGAGGGGGTACGGGCTTCACATGTGTTTGTTCATGATCCCCGACCCCCCTCTGACTGGGAAATGAAGGCAAATTGGGGCCTTCGGGTTGGATTGGGGTGGCTTGGTAGGTGGTGACTGATGGGTCTGGCCAGGGCTGCTGCAGGAGTGCAGCTCACGCCCTCCGAATACGAAAAGCCACGCCCCGTGTTCGCACAGCCTGGCCTCCAAACGCATCCGTCCACGTGGCCCTCCGCAGAGACCCGGACCCTCCAACTTGAAGTCGTCCAAGGGATCTGCACTGGTTGGGACCCCAGAGTATCAGTTAGGAGAGAGGATGAAGCCAAATCCGGTCAAATTCGGTCCCCAGACCCTTCCATGGGTCCTTCTGATCCACCTTGACCCCTCGGAGGCGAGACCCCAGACGAGCAGGAACGAAGCACGGTGCGTGTCTGCGAGGCAAAGATTTATACATCGCCGCTGGCTGGGGGAATCGATCTACGGGGACGTCGGGAGGCGGTGGGTCTGGATATGTCCCGGCACTCCCGGGGCCAAAGTACATAACCGCTGCCTGCACGAGCCCCGAAGATCGATGCCCCATGCGTGAATAATGGATCCGCCACCCTGCGTTGTGCACCCTGAGGCGACGAAGATCGCCGCCAAGGTCTGTCTGGAAGGGCTTCTGCATTCTAAAAAAAACTCATGGACGCTACCGCCCCCTATCCGCGTCCAGCCCCATGCACTGCCTCCCCTTCCGAGGCCACGCTGCCTCCAGAAAACTGAAAGGTCCGCAATCCTGGCGCCAAGATCCTTCGTGAAAAAACACTGTGTCCGCGTCCCGAGCTTCCCAGACGGTCCAGGCAGACAGCCAAGGACAGCAAGATAGTCCAAGATGGCTCGAGGACGGCGTAAGATGGCCCCAAGGCGGCCCAGCATGGCTTCAAGGCGGCCCGAGATGCCTCCAAGAGGGCCAAAAAGAGCCACAGGCGGATCTTCGAGAGGGTCTGGAGAAGCCAAAATCAGTGATCCTCCTTTCTGGTGTGTGATTGTTCGCGTTCTCTCCTTTTCGGGTCTCCGTCAGCTGAGGACGGAACAAGGCGCCTCCACGAGGGTCCCAAAATGGCCCAAGCGAGTCCCAAGATGGCAACAGAGATCCGACTTTGGCCCAAGAGGCATCCAAGACGGCCCCAAGACGGCCCAAGAGGGCCTCCAGTGGGACCCAAGACGGCCTTGCGACGGTCCCAGATGGCCCCCGACATCCACCATATGGCCAAGAAGGCTCCAAGACGGTGCAAGATTGCCCGAAACGGCCCAAGAGGGAGTTCCATGATAGCTCCTCAAAAAAAGAAACCGAAAGGTGTCACATGTGATGGCTTTCCTCTTCCTCCTCCTCCTGCTGCTCCTCCCCCTCCTCGTCATAATCATCATTATAATTATCCATCACCACAATCAGAACACTCATCACCATCCTCAACCTGATCATGCTTATTAGCGTCATAATTACCACCATCATCACCATCTCAATCACCATCGCCATCGCCATCGCCATCGCCATCACCATCAACATCACCATCATCATCGTCATCATCAGCATCACCATCACCATCATCATCATCATCATCATCATCAGCATCATCAACATCATGCTAACCATCACCATCACCATCACCATCACCATCATCAGCATCATCATCTTCATCTTCATCATCAGCATAAACACCGTCAGCATCAACATCATCATCAACCTTCTTACCATCATAACATCATCATCATCATCATCGCCATCACCCTTATCATCATCATCAGCATCAACATCAGCATCATCATCACCATCATCATCATCATCATCATTATCATCATCCGTACCATGAACATTGCCGCCAACACCATCATCAACAGCAACATGCTCATCATCACCATCACCAACACCAATAACGTTGTCATACGAATTATCATCAGCATCACCACCGTCATCATCACCATCATCATCATCATCATCATCATCATCATCACCATCACCATCACCATCACCATCACCATCACAATCATCATCCTCACCAACACCATCACCATCACCATCATCGTCATCACTTTCATAAGCCTCATCCTCGTCCTCGTCCCCATCCACAGCCTCATCCTCATCACCACCACCACCATCAACACCACCACCACCATCATCGTCACCTCGGCTCTCCCAGCCCTGGAGACACGAGGTGTCACGCGTGACGGCCTGACGCGCCCCCTCGAACCATCGCCACCCAGAATGCTGGGAGACGTAAGACTCGGGTGCGAGGGACTCGGGTTGGCCTGGGTACGAGCCCCCATCTGAAACTTGACGCGGGCTCCCGCTGCAGGCATCCCACGGAAACGGGACCGCCAACATCCAGGACGCGCTCGTCAAACCACTTCGGGAAACCCGAGTTCCCGCTTGCTCGAGTCTTACGCTTCCCCGACAGAATGCCGGGCCGGCCCGTGGTGCCAGTCTGGCGGCGTGGGCCGCGCCTCCGCGAGCCTGCCCTCCAGCGCGGCTGCCTTCGCGAGGGCCTCCGCCAGCGCGGCCTCCGCGGCGGGGCCCGGGCCCGGCCGCCGACGTCCAGCGGGGTCCCCAAGGAGCGGCGAGTTGGCTCCCACAAGCGGCCGGGCCAACGCAGAGGGCTCCCCAATCAGAAGAAGGGAAAACGCCATAAACACAAACTTTTGGCGCTCCGCGCGGAGTTCTTGGATCTGCGCTGGACCCCCTCCCCGGCGCGCGGAGCGCGCCAGGGGCGGCGCCGGAGGCGCGCTGAGGGGGGGCCCAGCGCGGATCCAAGAAATGCCCGCGGAGCGCCAAAAGTTAATGTTTACGGCGTTTTTTCTTCTTCGACTCTTCGACCAATGGGGTCCGAGTCGATGGCGTCGGAGGATCGCGCCGCATCGCCGAGGCATCTGCAAAATGTATCACCGATGCAATGGCGATGCCTCGGCGGCGTCGGCGGTGCATCGCCACGGTGTCGGCGTGGAGAGGCACACTCGGGCTCCACGTCGAGCCGCATCGCCGATGCATTGGCGATGCGGCGTGATCCCCCAACACCAACTGCTCCGACACCATCTTCAGAAGAGGAAATGGTACCCATACCTCTACCCTTCCCTGGTGTTCCCCTTTTTGGGCCTCCTGGGCGGCCCTCGTCACCACCGCTGGACTCGCCTCGAAATCCTGGTCAGAACGCACTCCGAGAGAGGTCAAGAGAGTAGCGGTATCGATATCTTTTGGTTTCCCCACATCTGGGAGACCTGAACTACAGGCGGGACGCATCCGAAGCTAGGTACAGCAAAAGCCAAGGAGGGGCAGGAGGGTTCCATCGACGAAAGCACAACAGAAAGACGACTGCTCACTCACGCGGGCCCACGTCGCGCTAACGCCGGCGTTCGATTCCGACACCGCGCAGATCTGCTTCAGTATTGAGCGACCGCGGCTTAGCGACAGCACAGACGAATATTGACAGAAGGCCATTTTGTAAAACGCCCGTTAGTTGAACGCTGCCAGGGGCACTCCACGTGCGCACGGCATCAAAATCCGAGTGGGCCCCAGCGGGGCAGCCAACCGACGTCTAAACACAACCGAATGTATCCAGCGAGACGCACGTCGATTAGCCAAATCGACTGGTGACTGCATGACCTTAGACGTTCTTAAAAGCACTGGGTTTTTTTCCCCCCCGTTTTCAAGATCGACGTGTTATGTTCTGTTTTGGGCGCAATTTGTTTTCCGTGTTTGGATTGCCGTCTCGCCGTCTTCGGCTCGTTCTACGATTCGTTATTTTATCGTTGTCAACTGCCGTTTTGTGCCCGTTTGCGTCGCGGCGTGGCAGCATAGTTCCTACCTGGGGGCGTGTAGTTGTTCTGGTTTGGCTCTCCGATCGTTGTTTCCCAACCACCCTGTGGTGTTGGGTCCTCGTTTTGAAAAAACGGTGCCCCGCGTTCCTCCTTCCTCCTCCCTCCCCCCGTCCTCTCAGCATCATCATCGTCCCCGCCGCTCATTTCGGCACACCCCTCACACGTTTCGGGGCCCCATAAGAGATCCGCCGAAGGTCCCTGTGGCACAGTCCGCATGCGTCCCCGCCACTCATTTCGGCCCACCCCTCACACGCTTCGTGGCCCCATAGGAGCTCAGCCGAAGGTCCCCGCGGCACAGTCCGCATGCGTCCCCGCCACTGATTTCGGCACAACCCTCACATGCTTCGTCGCCCCATAGGAGCTCCGACGGAAGTCCGAGTGGCAAGGTCCGCATGTGCCCCCGCCAATAATTCCGGCACACCCCTCACACGTTTCGTGGCCCCATAGAACTCCGCCGAAGGTCCCAGCGGCACAGTCCGCATGCGTCCCCGCCACTCATGTCGGCACACCCCTCACACGTTTCGTGGCCCAATACGAGTTCCGCCGAAAGTCCCGGTGGCGCAGTCCGCATGCGTCCCCGCCACTGATTTCGGCCCACCCCTCACACGTTTCGTGGCCCCACAGGAGCTCCGCCGAAGGTCCCAGTGGCACAGTCCGCATGCGTCCCCGCCACAAATTCTGGCACACCCCTCACACGATTCGTGGCCCCATAGGAGCTCCGCCGAAGGTCCCAGTGGCACAGTCCGCATGCGTCCCCGCCACTCATGTCGGCACACCCCTCACACGTTTCGTGGCCCAATACGAGTTCCGCCGAAAGTCCCAGTGGCACAGTCCGCATGCGTCCCCGCCACTCATGTCGGCCCACCCCTTACACGCTTCGTGGCCCCATAGGAGCTCCGCCGAAGGTCCCAGTGGCACAGTCCGCATGCGTTCTCGCCACTCATGTCAGCACACCCCTTACACGCTTCGTGGTCCCATAGGGAGCTTCGCCGACGCTCCCACTGGCACAGTCCGCACGCGTCCCCGCCACTCATTTCGGCCCGCCCCTCACACATTTCGTGGCCCCACAGGAGCTCCGCCGAAAGTCCCAGTGGCACAGTCCGCATGCGTCCCCGCCACTCATGTCGGCCCACCCCTTACACGCTTCGTGGCCCCATAGGAGCTCCGCCGGAGGTCCCAGCGGCACAGTCCGCATGCGTCCCCGCCATTCATTTTGACCCAGCCCTTCCCGCGTTTCGTGGCCCCATGGGAGCTCCGCCGAAAGTCCCAGTGGCACAGTCCGCGAGCGTCCCCGCCACTCATTTCGGCACACCCCTCACACGTTTCGTGGCCCCTTAGGAGCTCCGCCGAAGGTCCCCGTGGCACAGTCCGCATGCGTCCCCGCGGGGGACTCCGCGCTGCGCTGCGCCCGCAGCCTTGGACTTTTGAGTGCGCGGGCAAAGAGGGAGTAAAAGAAGGGGAGGAAGCGGGCGCGATCCTCGCGGGGTGGCGCGCCGACAATGGCGTCGCGGCGCGCGGGCGATGCCGTCGGGGAGTCCCGGGAAAGCTCCTTGCGGCGGCCACGCGCAGCGTCACGAGTACTCAGAGGCAGTTCTTTTCAAACTATTGACATTCATATACAAGTACACCATTCTTTGTCATACTCGCATTCATGCACGTAGACTCGCTCGCACGCAGATTCATTCACAGTCAGACACACTCGCGCTCAGATTCACCCGCGCTCAGTCTCTCTACGTACTCAGATCAATAGTTTTCGTTCGCGTTGTGTACCACGCAACTGATTTTGGCACACCCCTAGCACGGTTCGTTGCCTCATAAGGATCACCACCAAACAAGTGAATCACAATTGCGGTACTCGCACCTGCATAAGGTTGGGTCCTTCGTCAGGCTAATATGTTTTGGGCCGCTGTTGTTTTTCTGGTTTGGTCCCCGCAGGTGTCGTTTTGCTTACGCTTTTGGTTGCCATGTTTTCTGTTTCGTCGGATGAAAAAAACGCCCGCAGCGTTTGTAAGAACAGCTAAGTGCACGACGACACACGATTGCCAATGTCGAATGAACCGGTTCAGATTTCCTGAGTCGGCTTGTTTGCGTGGGCGAACTCTCAATGTCCGACGCAATCTCTTCTATGTCGTCTGACTCTGAGCCACCGGCGGCGTTCAACCTTGAACGCCAGTACGGTGGCCGTCGCCGCGTCAACGCAGCGAGGACTTGCAGCATCTTGGCGACTTCCAAGATCAACCGCCCGAGGAGCTGCCAGCCTGATCTGTATTGGGCCCCTCGCCGTTTGTCGTTGCCACTTCCGCTGATCCTTGTGTTGCGAGGCCAGCTTGCGACAACAGGTTGCTTGCCGACGCTGCTCTGCGGCTCCGACTGTTGCACGAAGACACAGGAGCGGGAGGCTTGAAGATGGGCACCAACACCAGCACCAGGGTGCTGCATCCACCACCAGGGTGCCCCATCCACCACCCGGGATCCTTTGCCCTCGGTGGAGGCACACCGCCGAGGTTGGCGTTGGTGTCGACCTCTGGGCCTCCGCAAGCGAGGCTCATGGAGGGCCCTCCGGCGCCCCGGCAGCCCCCCTCCCCCCTCCCTCCCCCGCCTCGGGGCGGACCCGCGGCCCTCCGGGCGGCTGCTCCGCCGGCGACGGAGAACGCTGCAAGAATGCGCGCGGCGGACGAGCAATGGTTCCCCGACGTCTCCCGGGGCAGCCCTACTGCCGAGCAGTGCTCCGGGGCCCTGGACAGCTCAGAGGGACCATCCGAGCGAGGTCTTCGGGCACTCGGAGCCCTCTCGGAGGCCTCCGCGGCGGGAAATAAGGAACGATCGGGCTTGCACTGCCGCGAATCAAGTTCACGTTCGGGGTGCGCGAGGTGGGGGAGGGAGGAAATGGGCCTTCTTTGAATCTCTTCCCTGGCGAGAGTCCTCCATGGCCCTGACTGGCTGGGTGACCGACCTTGGAACTCCAAAACTCAGACTGCAATGCAGACGATCGGCTTCTGTTCTCGCAGACAGCCCCCTGTGATCGCACTGGAGCAATGAATCCTCTTCCTCCTCTGCCAGTGCTGTCCTGTCTTCTCCTCTTATTTTCTCCTCCTACATTCATTCTTCTCCTCCTCTCTCCTGCTCCGGATCCTCCTCCCTGTCTCCCACTTCTCTGTCTGCGCTGGCCTTGACGATCCCAGAACTCCCCTGGACCCAATCCACAAGTGCAGGCGGCGCTCCCGGGGGGAAGAGGAGGCAGGCCTGCTCAGAAGGCAGCGGGGCTTCTCAGCAGCCCTCCTGCCTTCGAAGCAACCGTCCCTGCCTTCGGGGAAGGCGTAGAGCACTTCTCAGAAGGCGGGAAGCCTTCTGAGCCTTCTGAGAAGGCCCACCCCCTCTGCATTCCCCCATTAGGTTCGCCGCCGAAAAGGTGGCCTCCTCCTATGTCATACATGTTACTCCTACGTACTCATTATCGTCCTTTTCCTCCTCCTCCTCCTCCTCCTCCTCCTTCTCCTCTCCTCCTCCTCCTCCTCCTCCTCCTCCTCTCCTCCTCCTCCTCCTCCTCCTCCTCCTCCAACTCCTCCTCCTCCTCCTCCTCCTCGTCCTCCTCCTCCTCCTCCTCCTCACACTGTTTTTTTCCGTTCCCTCTCCCTCCTGCTCCCTCTTCTCTGCCCTTCCCGTCGCCGACCGCCGATGGATGCGCTAATGGCGAGCCCCCTCCCCGGCCCCTCCCCTCCATCCTCCTCGGAACGCATCTAAAGAGGCCCAGGGGCAAACAAACAAGTTGAACGTGTGCCATGGCTCTTGCACGCACAGGAAGGGGGAGGAGGAGGTGGCGGAGGAGGGGGGAAGAGGGGGCCAGACATCGCCCCTCGGGGCCCGGCAACGGGGCCCAAATCCCAGGTGGGGAAGGGGGGGGAGGTGGTGTGCGTCGCGACGCGGAATAAAGTTCTCGGAGCGGAGGGGGCACGGGGCGGAGGTCCCACTGGGGCGCCAGGGGCGCGGAGAGGAGGGGGGGAGGCGGTGTGCGTCGCGACGCGGAATAAAATGGTCGGGGCGGAGGGGGCACTGGGCGGGGCTTGGGGCAGAAGGTCACGGGGCGGGGGTCCAACTGGGGCGCTGGGGACGGGGAGGGGAGGGGGGAGGTGGTGTGCGTCGCGACGCGGAATAACATTCCCGGGGCGGAGGGGGCACGGGGCGGAGTCCCCACGGGCGCTGGGGACGCGGGGAGGGAGGTGGGGGATGTAGTGTGCGTCGGGACGCGGAATGAAGCGTTCGTGGCGGAGAGTGCAGTGGGCGGGGCTCCCGCTGGGGCGCTGGGGACGCGGGGGGGCTCGGGCCAGAGAGCCACGGCGCAAGGGTCCCACTCTGGCGCTGGGGACGCAGGAAGGGGGGGTGCGACGCGGAATAAAGCATTCGTGGCGGAAGGGGCAGTGGGCGGGGCTCCCGCTGGGGCGCTGGGGACGCGGGGGGCCTCAGGGCAGAGAGCCACGGCGCGGGGGTCCCACTCTGGCGCCGGGGACGCGGGGGTGTGTGCGACTGGAATAAAGTGGTCGGAGCTCTAGACGCCCTGCGCAAGATAAAAACAAACACGCAACACATAATAATCATGATCAGCATGATCATCATGATCATCATGATCATCATGATCATCATGATCATCACCATCACCATCATCAGCAGCATCATCATAATCGACAGACTCAAATCCATACTACTGCTGCTGCTGCTGCTGCTGCTACTACTACTACTACTACTACTACTACTACTACTACTACTACAAATACTACTACTACTACTACTACTACTACTACTACTACTACAACTACTACTACTACTACTACTACTACTACTAC
>CAUYUJ010017013.1:34267-127304 GCA_963575745.1 Prorocentrum cordatum | reverse complement strand
GGAGGAGGGAGGAGGAAGAAGAAGAGGAGGAGGAGGCATGCCTGGTATCGTCCGGCAGGACGGAAAAGGGGGAGAGGGGGGGGGGGCCGGGTCAGGATACCGCCCCCCGGGTCCCAGGTGGTCCCCGGGGGGGGTCGCCAACGGGGGTCCCCTGGGTGTTCCCGCCTTCAGGCTCGACGGCACCAGCCGCGAGGCCTGCGCAATGAATGATATGTCGATGTATCGATATATATATATATATATATATATATACACGGTTATATTTATATGTATGTCTATATATTCATATATCGATCCATATATATATATATATATATATATCCATCTATCTGTTTACACAAACACACACACACACACACACACACACACACTCATGCAACGGGGGAGCTCTTCTTGGGCCTTCGGGTGCCTCGGGAGGCCTCCGGAGGCCGCCAGAGACCCCCAAAATCCAGCGCGGGCCCTGACCGTTCAGAATGCTCGAAGTACCCCATCCAGAGCTGTTGATCTATCTGGACTACCTGAAGCCTCGACATGAACGTGGGCTCAAAGGTCAGGGGGGGAAGGGGAGGCTCATTGGACAGTTTTGATGCATCTGGTCCCTATAGGGTCACGTGATTGGGGCGCTCTCCTCCCCACGGTTGGGCCCGTCTCTGCGATCCTGACCAGAGCGCACCCCAGGGGCCACAGGGCCGACTCTCCTGAAGCCAAGGGACCAGGCCGACCACAGCCAAAAAAAATCGCGCCAGAAGGTTTTGAAACTTCTGGCCCGCGTCCGAACCCAAGCTGGAAGGAAACGAAACAAAGCACGGGCAAAGACGTCTGGTGCGACATTTTTGGGCCGCATGAGAAAGCCAAGAATCCACCCCAAAAATAACCACCCCGACAGGCGAAGCCGTTTCGGAAACGCACCCAAGGAAGGAATCGCACAGGGCAGGGCTGTTTAGTAAACGCCCCCGTCAAGGTCAAGGTCAGGTCATGTGCGGCGTGCGCAGAGGCGCGCCCTGCGCGGGCTGCCGCGGACCTCCTCGCCTTCTCACGCGCGCTTTCTCGCAACCGCCACCTTCTCACACCCCCGCAAATCAGTCAGCCCATCTCTCGAATGGCCTTCCAACAGATCGAAACCCAGGCGGCACCCATCGTAGCGCAAACTGCCCCCACCTGTGGCCACTGCACGATTGTACCTTCTGGTATAAACGTTATGTTCTCTCTGCTTGCGATTCAAGCCAAGCGGGCAGCCCGGTCTTTGAGTATTCCTCCACTGCCCAATGGGTTGCTCTCACAAGCCAGTCGACATATGGCTCGTCATCGAACCTGCGTGCGCCAGCCATTTTCCGAAGCATTTTTCGCATAGTCGCGTTGAGTTGTTGCTTTCGTGCTGCAGTGAGCGTCCAGGCAGCACTTCCAAACAGCACCGTGGAAGACACGACTGCGTCGAACAGCCTCAGTCTGGACTACAAGAGAAAATGTCGATTGCACAATTCCGATCTGAACTCTCCGAAAGCAACCCACCCCCTCGAGATCCTGTGATTAATCTCCACGTCGTGGTAATCACTGAACGTCAACTGTCTGCCCAAGTACTTGGTGCTGCCCTCGCACTCCAGGACTTCGACTCTCCTGTCGCCAACTTCGACGCCTCTTTGTCGCAGCACTCCCTTGCGGTCTGCCACGTTGGACAGGATGTCTAGCCCATATGAAACAGCAAACCAGCAGAGCGCACCTTCTCGCTCAAGCCTGCCAACACCCGTCGCACTTGCGCTCTGCTGGTTCCAAGCAAAAGAACGTCGTCAGCGAATCTCAAGTTGCTTCCAATAACGCGACTCCATCTAGAGTCCAATCCTGTCCTTCCTCCACTTCCTCTTGAGGTCCCGCATGATTGCTTCAAGAATTGCGTTGAAGATTATTGATGACATCGGGTCGCCTTGCTTCGTGCCCCTTTCAATATTGAACGCCCGGCTCTCCCGATCCGACACCACCTGGCCTGTTTGCCCCGCATACAATCATCTCAACACTTGAACGTATGCCTCAGGAACCCCTTGCTGGCGCAGGGCATGCCAGATAGCAGAATGGCTCACGGTGTCGAAGGCTTTCTGGAAGTCCACGGCAGCGACCCAGAGCTTCAACTCGTACTCTCTGGTACTCTCGTAAATGAGTGCCAGGGTCACCAAATGGTCATCGCAGCCAAATCCCTTACGAAATCCAGCTTGGTCCACAGACTGGTTCTCGTCAAGGAATCTCGCCAGCCGTCCATGGCGAAAAGCTTGTGCAGTATGGGGTCGTTCGGCAAAGGGCGATTCTCGGGCCAGGGCCGTTCAGTAAAGGCCGATTATCGGGACCGGGTGGTTTTCTCTTCCCTGCACGCAGGGGCCACGACGAGTGCGACCTGGAATCGAACATCGGTCCAGGGAAGGGGCCGAGAGCTCGAGAAGCCAGCACCATCGGAAAGCACAGGTCCTCGGAGGTCTGGGCCCCTGGCTCCTCCAGGCCACGTTGACCCTCGCGTCGCGGGGCGATGGCCAGTGAGAGGGGACACGAGGTGCCCAGCCACTGTCCTTCGGAGTCCGCCCGCAGCGCCACCGACACCCATCCGGCTCAACCGGGCTCAACCCGGAGAACGGCGAGAGGGAGAGTGGGGAGCGCGGGAGGGGAGACAGAGAGCGGATGCCTACCCTGGCTCTCGGAGTCTCCTCGGCTCCTGCAGGAGAAGGATGGAGGAGGGATAAAGAAGGTTTGGGAGGCTTCAGGATTTAGAATGCTCTGGGGGGTAACATCTAGCTCTGAGGAGTTGTGGAAGAACTTCCTCATCCACCCCCAACGTGGACCCCTGCAGGTCGGGACCAGATTCCCCATCCCGAATCGCTTTATGACAGCCCCACGGCCCCGGAAGCCGAAAACCAAAACACACTAAAAGCACGTCGTGTTTCACGCTGCGAGAAGCCCTGGCCCCTCATGGGGTGCACTCTGACCCGAATCTCGAGGCGAATCCTGCCGTGGCGACAAGAAGCTCTCAGGAGGCAAAAAAACGGTCCAATAACTGAAGTCCCCCGGCCTTCTGAGAAGTTTTTGAAGCCTTCCCCGAAGAAACCAAAAACTTCTCAAAGGCTGGAGGGGCTTCTGAAAGCCCCGCCGCCTTCTCAGAGGGCCTTCTCCTTCTCACGTCTCCTCCTCGCTCGCCGCCGACAAAAACACGGTTCAATAAATGCAGGGGGCTCGCGTCCTCCCTTGAGTAGGGCTGGGGGGTCAGGTCTGCAGAACACCCCAAGCGGACGTCAAGGGGCGCAGCCAACCTGTTCGATCAAACTGAAATTGACGCACCACACCTGGCGTCAAGCCAAACTTTAGACATAAGCGAATGGCTTGACTTTTCACATTTTCGTCGGCTCAACTGGCGAGGCGCGTTTGACCACCTTGACGTCCCATGTTTGGTGGTCCTGCAGAGGAAAGCGCTCTCTGACCCTCGGCCCGACTCAAATCCTCCCCACTGCTGGCCAGGCCGCAGCGGCGAGGCGAGACGGCAGGGAGGCGAGGCGAGGAGCGACGGCACGAGAGGCAGCGGCGCCGCGAGCGGAGGCCTCCCCTCTCGGACCACCGCCGCGTAGTGGCCCACGTAGCGGATCTGGGACGGTATCGTGAGGCCCTCCCAGGGGGTCGGCGGCCGCCTCCCCATTCCCCCGTCCTCCTCCTCCTCCTCCTCCTCCTCCTCCTCCTCCGCCTCCGCCTCCTCCGCCTCCTCCTCCGCCTCCGCCTCCGCCTCCTCCTCCTCTTCCTCCCTCTCCCTTTCCTTCTCCTTCTCCTTCTCCCTCCCGCCCTCCCTCATCTTCCTCTCGTGTGTCGGCGGGCCTGGCGCTTATGCCGACGGCGTTGCGTCGAAGGCTGTACCCCCCAGCCCCGCGACCGCCAGGATCGTCATTTCCTCACCCGCAGAACTTGCCATAGTGAGGAAAAGAGAAAGTTGTTGCGGTGAACAAAAATCGTCCCTCATCTTCCGCCCCCTCGCCCTCGCCCTACGACAGGCTCGTCTCGTGACGACGTCGGCGTTGATTCCTGACACCGCGCCGATTGTTCAACCATAGACGATCGCGCCTCTCCGATGGCGCCGACCGTTCGGTGCAGGCCGATTCCGGGCCGCTGTCGGCGTTCAACACCTAACGCCCGCGCTAAGGTCGCCACCGCGTCGACGCGGCGCGAGCGTAACCGTACAGCAGGTTCGTGTCGGGGATCGTTCAACCTTGAGCGATCGGCCGTTTGCCTCAGATCTCTCAACATCGACCGATTCTGGGTCGCCAGCGGCGTTCCCAGCGGCGTTCAACGTTGGACGCCCACGCTGGGGTCGCCACCGCGTCGGGGCGGCGCGAGCATCCCGTACAGTCGGGGTTGATTGGGGCGGACACGCGAGAGGACACAAGGGCCTTCCGAGGGCCACAGTGCCATAGGCACGCAAGAGGCGTAGGTCGCGAAACACAAGACGCAAGGGTACCCTCGACTTGGCAGGGTCGACCTACATGTCAGCCTCGACTGTGTGCGCACCTGCCCCCGCCGCGCCTTGCCGTTGAAGGTCCTCATCTTCCCGAAGTGTTCGATCGCGTGGTCTGCGGAGCGGGTCCTGCGGGGCGAGGGGCATACGGCAGGAGGCCCCGCCCCTTCCCGCCCCTCCCCGTCGTCGTCGTCGTCGTCGTTGTCGACGTCGTCGTCGTCGTTCGTCATCAGCGTCGTCGTCCATTCGTTCGTTCGCTCGTCCGTCCGTCGTCGTTTGTCGTCTCGTCGTCGTTTGTCGTCGTCGTCCGTCATCGGTCGACGTCGTCGTCAGCGGCGGTCATCGTTTCTCGTTCATCGTCGTCGGCGCAGCCGACGTCGCCATCGTCGTTGTGGGTCTCCTCCGCCCGTTGGACCATCCAGGGAGGGCGGGGCGGGTCGCCTGAGACTGTCAACAAAGGAGGCACACCGCAGCGGCGCACGTGCTGGGCAGGGAAAAGGCAAAGAGCGAAACACATCCACGCATATCAGGAATAAAGGGGCAGGGAAATGAAAGAAAGGGCAACCGCGACTGCTGTTGCATCCCCCGCGGCATTTCCCCCCTGTCCTCTTCAACATCGCCTCCCTCATCATCCTCATCATCATCATCATCACCATCATCACCATCAGCATCAGCATCATCATCATCATCATCATCATCATCATCATCAGCATCATCATCATCATCGTCATCATCATCATCGTCACAGCCGTCAACATCATCCACCGAATCGAAATCAACAACCTATCGTCAACGTCATCGATATCACCGTTGCCATCATGAACAGAATCCTCATCAACAACATATGAACCATCAGCGTCATCAACATCACCACCATCACCATCAACAGCATCATCTACATCGCCATCTGCATCACAATACATGTCAAAATCGCCATCACCAACCTCATCACCACCACCACCACCACCGCCATCCGCAACTCCATCATCAGATATATGTGTATATGAATATACATCGAAATGGTGGTATACTCATACATATATAGCTGAATGTGTAAATATACAGTGAATGAATTGGCATGTACACACAAACAGATGTATATATCTACACATATGGATGGAGATATACATACATATGGCCATAGACATATACATTAGCACATACACTTACTGATACATATACACATACGTATCATATATCCACATATACATATACATATATACAGATGCATAAACAAAAACATAATCATTAACACAAACATAAACACGATCATAAACGTATACGTGTCCACGTACACATACACATACATATACATCTGCATATACATATACCTACACATATACATGTACATACGTGTATGTATACATAGACATGCACACTTACAGATACGTACCACACACGTGCACATATACATATACATACACGTAAACATCCACATATATATATATATACACGCATTCCTACAATCATATAAACATATACATATACATAGAAATATGCATACACGTATACATATACATCTATATAGACGTATACGTATACATACATCCCCAGGCCGAACATCCCACCAGCCCTTTGGGCGTGAGTGGTTTAGAGAGCCCCCTCTGTCCTCAACCCCCCAAGCCCCCTTTTTCCCCTTCGGGGAGGGGTTTTCAGAGGGGGTCTTTTTCGACGCCTGGGAGGGCCAAAAAACGACGACCCTCACGAGGATTCTGGCCCCGACGGGGGAGCGCTCTTGTAGCCCCCTCCTCTTTTGTGAAGCCAAAAATCATTGTTTTTGCCAGGGTTTTGGCCCCATTTTGGCCTCCCGAGGGGGCCGCGCTCATCTTCCTCCCTAGCAAAACCATTCATGTTACGAGGGTGTTGGGCTCATTTTGTCCTTCTCAGGGGGTAGCGCTCACTTGCGCTTCTGAGGAGGTCGCACGAGGCCCCCAAGAGGCCCCAAGATGCCCCCAGGAGGCTCCCAAGAGGCCTCCAAGAGGCCACCAAGAGGCCCCCAACAGGCCCCCAGAGGCTCCCAACAGGCCCCCAAGAGGCCCCCACGAGGCCCCCAGAGCCCGCAAGAGGCTCCCAAGAGGCCCCCAAGAGGCCCCCAAGAGGCCCCCCAAGAGGCCCCAAAGGTGTGAGTCGTGTGAGTCGTTCGGGTTCCTCGTGGTGTGAGTCGTTAGGGTCCCTTGTCCTGGTGTGAGTCGTTCGGCCCCCTCCTTGTGTGTGAGTCGTTCGGGCCCCTCGTGGCGTGAGTCGTTCGGGCCTCTCGTCCTGGTGTGAGTCGTTCGGGCCCCTCCTTGTGTGTGAGTCGTTCGGGCTCCTCGTGGTATGAGTCGTTCGGGCCCCTCGTCCTGGTGCGAGTCGTTCGGGTTCCTCCTTGTGTGTGAGTCGTTCGGGCCCCTCGTGGTGTGAGTCGTTCGGGTCCCTCGTCCTGGTGTGCGTCGTTCGGGCCCCTCCTTGTGTGCGAGTCGTTTCGGGTTCCTCGACGTGTGAGTCGTTCGGGCCCCTCGTCCTGGTGTGATTCGTTCGGGCCCCTCCTTGTGTGTGAGTCGTTCGGGCTCCTCGTGGTGTGAGTCGTTCGGGCCCCTCGTCCTGGTGTGATTCGTTCGGGCCCCTCCTTGTGTGTGAGGCGTTCGGGCTCCTCGTGGTGTGAGTCGTTCGGGGCCCTCGTCCTGGGGTGAGTCGTTCGGGTTCCTCCTTGTGTGTGAGTCGTTCGGGTTCCTCGTGGTGTGAGTCTTTCGGGCCCCTCGTCCTGGTGCGAGTCGTTCGCTTTCCTCCTTGTGTGCGAGTCATTCGGGCTCCTCGCGGTGTGAGTCGTTCGGGCCCCTCGTCCTCGTGTGAGTCGTTCGGGGCCCAGACGCATACAAAAAGAAAGAACCATACGTCCCAAATTCGACAACATTTCCCCCTTTGTATACACTGACAAAAAGACACCCCCCAGGGAAACCCTGCAGAACCCAACTACGCGCGTGCGCTCCACAACGCCCGATTGAAGCCACTGGCTCCCCCTTTAACCATCTCGTCTACTCCATACGCCTCTTATCCACCGGCACGGCACGGCGGCGGGGTGGGCCGGAGGCCATTAGGATACTCCCAAGGGTGGTGGGCGGAGGCGCCAAAGGCTTCGAAAACCGCGAGGGAGGGAAGGATAAGGGAGAAGAAAAGGACGGAGAGGGAGGGCTCGGAGGCCCTTGGAGGGGGGGATGTGCCCATCCGAGGGAACGGTGCACCCCCCCCTCCCCGTCATGAAAACGAAGCACCAGCCGTGGCAACGACCCCCCCCCCTATCCCCCCCCGCGACCTGAGGAGACCACCCAGGCCAGCGGAGGACGTCATAGGGGGCGGGGGTTCTGACTTCGATGAAAGAAGACGGAGGAAAGCGGGGGGCAAGGATCAGGCAGACGAAAGCCCTTTTAGGCTGTACCCGGCGTGTGGAAATGCCCTTTTTGTGCTTCAGCGGGGGCTAACCCGCGCGGTCGCCCGCAGGCGACAGGGCGCCCAGGCCCTCTCCGCGCGCGTGCAGGCGCGTGGCAAACTACATGCGCACGATCGTCCGTGGAATCGAATGGAACCGTCCGCGGCGAGTCGTCCGCGGCGACTCAGGACCACGCCGCCCTGGAAGAAGAGGCGCTACAAGGATACATTCTGTGACGCTGGAGATCCTGATGCGACGAGGACGCTGCAGAGAAACATTCTGCGCGCGTACGCACGACCTGGAACGACAAGCACAATACGGGAACAAATTCGGTGACGCTGGAGTCCCCGATGAGACGAAGAAGCTGCAGAGACACGTCTCAAGGCGCAGCAACACCGAAGCGACGCAAACGCACCCCGCGACACAACAAGGACGCTGCAAAAAGAAACTCGGCGACGCAGGAGTGCGTGGAAGCTACAGAGGCATGGAAAGGAGGCTACGAGGAAACTACACAGCATTCAAAGCGTCTCGACGACGAGGAAGCTACAGAGGCATCTTCTGTGACACTGGAGCTCCACCGGACAAGTGCGCACTGAAACCCCGAAAAACGAAATCCCACCAGCCCTTTGAGCGTGAGTGGTTTAGGGAGCCCGCTCTGTTCTCAACCTCCCTTCTTCCCCTTCGGCGAGGGGTTGACCCCTCCCCCTACCCCCTACCCCTGGACCTGGAAGGGGCCTTCCGCGGATCGTCAGAGGGTCCTTTGTCTTTCCCTGGGAGAGCTAAAATCCCACCAGCCCTTTGGGCGTGAGTGGTTTAGCGAGCCCCCTCTGTCCTCAACCCTTCTTCCCCTTCGGGGAGGGGTTTACCCCTCCCCCTACCCCCTCCCCTGGACCTGGAGAGGGAGTTCCGAGTGGTGTCAAGGGGGCATTTTTCGACTCCTGGGAGGGCCAAAAAACGACGACCCTCACGAGGATTCTGGCCCCGGGGGACGGGGAGTTTGGTGCCTGAGCTCGTCTTTGAAGCAAAAATCATTGATTTTACTACGGTGTTGGGCCCATTTGGGCCTTTTGAGGGGGCCGCGCTTATCTTCCCTCCTAGCAAAATCATTAATTGTACGAAGGTTTTGGGCTCATTTTGTCCTTCTCAGGGGGCAGCGCTCACTTGCGCTTCTGAGGAGGTCGCAAGAAGCCCCAAGATGGCCCCAAGAGGCCGCCAGGAGGCTCCCAAGAGGCCTCCAAGAGGCCCCCGAGAGGCCCCCAAGAGGCCCCACGAGGCCCCCAAGAGGCCCCCAAGAGGCCCCCAAGGGCCCCACGAGGCCCCCAAGAGGCCCCCAACAGGCCCCCAAGAGGCCCCCAAGAGGCCCCCAAGAGGCCCCCAAGAGGCTCCAAGAGGCCCCCAAGAGACCCCACGAGGAGCCCGAACGACTCACTCACACCACGACCCGAACGACTCACACCACGAAGAGCCCGAACGACTCACACCAGGGGCCCGAACGACTCACACCAGGACGAGGCGCCCGAACGACTCACACCACGAGGAGCCCGAACGACTCACACCACGACGCGCGCCCCGAACGACTCACACCACGAGGAGCCCGAACGAGTCACACCAGGAGGAGGGGCCCGAACGACTCACACCAGGATGAGGGGCCCGAACAACTCACACCACGAGAAGCCCGAACGACTCACACCAGAACGAAGAGCCCGAACGACTCACACCACGAAGAGCCCGAACGACTCACACCAGGAAGAAGGGCCCGAACGACTCACATCAGGACGAGAAACCCCAAACGACTCAAATCACGAGGAGCGCCTTCTCTCCCTCCTCCTCCGCCTCGTCCTTCTCCCGCTCCCCCCACAAGGAGGATTCACAAGGAGGCGGGAGGAAGGAGGGACAGGGGAGATATACGGAGCCCAGCGGACACACGCCTGAAAAACACAACTGTCGACCTGCTTCGCGAGAGTTGCTGCTGTGAGATGGGCTGGTGGGGATACGCGAAGCGTAAAGAATTCTTTCCGTTTGGACTAAAAATATGAGAACACCCATGGATCCAATTGGATCCCTTTTTCTGGTGTGGGAGAGTTTCGTGGATCCTATTTCTGTGCTGCGCGGATCCAGTTTCCTGTGTAGAAAAAAAAAGGTGGATACATTTATTTCCCGGAGATATATATATATATATATATATATATACACACACGTATAATAATAATACTAATAATAATAATAATAAACATCCGGGCAGGGGACATGGGATCCGCGAAGCACCGCAAGTGAAGCACCATGCTATCCACGGAGCCGTGGATCTGCAGACCCATGCTATGATTCTACGGGGGAAAGGGGGGTCTTTCCAGGATGAAGAGGGGAAGGATGAGGGAAGAGGCAAGAGGTGGGAGGAGAACCGAAGGGATCGGCGCGTCGCTTCCGACATGCGGGGCTCAAGAGGAAAATCTTTCGGCCTGCGTAAGTATACACACATCTATACATATAGACACGTTCATCCTTACCGTCCGAATCCACCCTTTCTCACAAACCTCCGCTCCCTATTCTTCTTCAATCCCCCCCCCCCCCATCATCGGCAGCAGCATTGTCATCAAAATGTTGTCCTTCCCTCGTCGTCGCCCCGCCACTTCCTGCTATTCCTTCCCGTTTGTCCTCCTTCACCCCTCGACCTCACCCACCATTCATGTATCCACCACAACTTGGCAATTACATGAAATGAAAGAACGAACCCTGCACGTCTGCTTGGGTGACTGCTTCAAGATGCAAACAGGCGCCCGTCGAACACGCAGGCTGTCGCGCCTCGACTGTGGTGCCAGCGAGGGGGCACGGCTGTACCAGCGCTATGGATTTCAAACACGCTGGAGCAAATTGGACTCAAACCAACCCCAGTTATCACGATCATAGCATACAGGCATGCTCAGCAGGGGGCCAACATTGGGGACCACAACGCCTGCTTGTCAACAGATTGCGGCAGAATGGCGGCACGAGCCTGCGGGATGAATGTCTCCCACTGAGGACATGGGACTGGCCGTATGTACTGACAATGTAAGATTCGCAACACCAGCTTGAACCCCCAGCTACCCTGATAATTCATCGATCTGTCATGCTCAACAGCGCCGCGAGCCGAACTTGAAGAATTACATTTTGTTGGGATACTTCTGACGACCACCTGGGAGATGCGCTTTACTAACCATCACCGCGCATCCCGCTGAGCGCAATACCCCCGAATCATAACTTTACTGGTTGAGACGATCACGCCCCTGGCGGCGAGCATTTGCGCCGGGATCTCGCTCGGGACAGCTGATTGATGGGGCGAGGCGCCCCCTGCTGCAGCGGTTGCAGGAGCTGGTCCTCGAGTGCGACGTCATCTGGCAGCAGTGAATGCCCGCCCCAGTGACACGTGAGTCTTTTCCTGGGTCTTTTCCAGGTCTGCCAAAGTTTGGCAGGCGCGTTATCTTTCGAATCCAATCCGCCACGCCCATCGGCGCGCCCTGCCCAGGCATTATTGACAGCCGCTCGAGCACTCTCGAGCATCGCAACCTGCGCCCCGACATGCCCACGAACGAGAAGATCTCTAAAGCGACCAGAAAAGAACAGAAGCCGCGGAAGCTGGACGTTCCGACGCCCCCATCCGGGTTCACCTCGCGTCTCTCGATGAGGTGCCCGCGCACATTACCACCATTTTGCACGTCGGGCTCTCAATCCGCACCACCGCTGCATACAGCGCCTGATGTTCCAGCGTTCGGGCGCGAGCGTCGGGCTGCGCTAAGAGCAATTTCAAATCGGCATTGCCCTGTGAAACTCCTCGCCCCATGTCTACTTCCTCCGCCCCTTCCTCGCCCGCTCTGTCCTCGTCTGGCTTGCTGCGGCCCAATGCTACAATTGCGAGGCTCGCACCTCTGGGCCGCGCCAGCCAGCCGCCCACTGGTCTCGCATGGAACACCACTCCCCAAGAATCATTGCTCTCCGAGAGCCGTTGACTGCCAGTCTCGGGCGCCGGCGGCCCCGACGATCGGGCGCGGAACCTCTGCGGCCATCAATTTAAGTGAAGATCCCTGCAGCGATTGGACAAATCGCATGCTGCGTCAGCTTCGCGCTCGCATGATGGCCAGTCTAGACAAATTCGCACCCCATCGAACCCCCACGCCCTGTGGACAGCAACCTCTTCTCGAAAACTGCCATCGCACGTCGCCGTGCCCTTTGCGCCCCCCTCGCAACAGCAGCGCAGATTGGACGCGCGCTCATCATTGTTAGTATTGACCCCACATTAACTCTACCATGCGACCCCCTTTCCACATTGCGCTCATGAGGCCTAAGTTGTGACTTAGTACCCCAGCAATACGGGGGTTGCACCATCCTCTTTCGGCGGCGCACATTCGAACCCCCCACCAGCGGCACTCCGACGTTGGCAGACGGATCTCGTCGAAATCGAACTGCCCAGAGCCCCTATGGCCACGTGCACGTCGAAAATGCTGCGCGCGCGTCCGGAAAGCGCGCATTCCCCAGCCTCTTGCGCGATGAGGGAGCCGATCTCTGCCTAGAACTGCCTCGACCCTGGACGCGCCGCGGGAAACGCTCGACCCCGCTCGCCGAGGGGGGCCCCCGCCCCCCACCAGAACCGCAAAACGCACTTATAGGCAGCGCCCGTTCTCCGCCCTGCCCCGCGCCACGCCCCTCGCCCGCCTCAGCCCCCGTGATCCGCGACTCCAGAAGCGATGGCCCCACTCGAAACTCACGATGAATCCCCTCCCGCGGCGCGCGAATGGCGCGCCCCGCCCGAGCGCCTCGCGGCGCCGCTCAAAATCGCCCGGCGCCCCTCGAAAGCCAACCCCTGCATAGGCCGCGAATCCACGGCTGCAGCGGACAGCGCGGTCGCGCTAGTTCCCCCGCTACACTCGCCGCTGCGTCGGCGAGCAGGCCCCGGGCCACCCTGATCTTGAATCTGAACGTAGCCGAGCGATAACAGATCTTGCCCACGCTGAAAAAGGCCGCACGCAACGCTGCAAGTCTCTTCGACACCTCCGGCGTCGACGCAAAAGCTGCCCGCAATCCCCTGGGGCGCCGCGCGCGACGCTTCATCGCGCCGTCGAGAATCCCACCAGCCCTCTGGGCGTAGGCGGTTAAAATGGTGCCCCCCCCACCCCTCCCCCTTCCCCTTCGGGGAGCCCCCCCCCGCCCCCCACCCCCTGGACCTGGGCGGGGCGCGCGGCGACGCGTTGGAGCGCCCACAACGGCCTCGGCGAGGAAGCCAAAATCATTGATTGCACTAAGGTTTTGGCCCCACTTGGGCCTCCTGGGGGGGGGCCAATTGAGGGCCCCCCCTTCGTTGACCGATCTCCTCCTAGACGGCTCCAAGAAACACCCAGGAAGCCCCAAGAGGCCCCGAGATGGCCCCTCGATCAGAGCCCCCCAGGATCGCCAAGGAACCCCCAAGACGCCCCAAGAGGCCACCGAGAAACGCCCAAGAGATACCCCAAGAGGCTCCGAGAGGCATCCAGGAGACCTCTGGCCCCTGTGCTCGCCCTCCCCCCCCTCCCTCCTGTTCCTCCTTCCTACTCCTACTCCTTCTCTCCCTCCTCCTCCCCCTCCTCCGCCTCCTCCTCATCCTATTCATCCTCCATCTTCCCACTCCCTCGTCCATCCATCCATCCACCTCCCCCATCTCCTCCTCACTCCTTTGCACGGTTCGGTCGTCCTCCCCTTTGCTGCCGCACTTCCCTGCTCACCTCGACTCGCCCGGACATCGCTTCTGGATGGGCTGGCGGGGATGCGCGAAGCATCTAGAATTATTTCTTCGTGCTGGATACGCCGCGATACTGCGCGCGACCCTGCGCCTCCGCGGCTTCGCCCCCTCTGACCAGCTGTTTCACGCCGCCCACCCCCCCACGCCCACCCCCCCACACCCCCCCCCTTTCAAAAATAAATGAACGGCGAACGCCCGCGAGACACGCCGCGCGCCCCAGCCCGACCCCCCCCCCCCCCCCCCTCCAACGGCGCACTCGCCTCATCTGCCACGGGCCAGCCGCCCCCGACTGCTCGATCACACATTGTCTGAGACAGCGGTTCGCTGAACGCCCGCAAATAGCAGCGCGGCCCCCAAGTCTCCCGCAAAACAACACTCCCCTTAGTCAGAGACAGCGATCTTCAGGCTCACCTAGAAAACGAACAGGCCTCGCGCGATACGTCCCGCATAATCTTGCCACCTTGCAGTTCGCCATGGACACGATGGGCCGCGCTCTATCCGCGGGGTGCAGCGAGAGGCAAAGCGTCGACTGCGCCGCGGCATCTCATCATGCGACTGACGCCTGCATGGTACACTCTGCACGACGTCAAAAAAACTGCAGCCCCACTGCACTACCCCTCCTCCCTCTGAGCTCCCCATATCCGATATGGTCGCGCCCATTCGGGTCGCGTTCGTATAGTCGCGGCCCCATTCGTGCATCTCCCCAGCGATCGCATTACAATCACCACCCTCCCTCCTTGCAATCGTTCTTGTCGGTTTCCCAACGCATACGCGCAGCCAGTGACTCGTGCCATGCTGCGGGGGCGCGTCGAAGACGTCTGCACTCAAGCCTAGACGACCGAGAATCGTGAGCGCGGGGGCCGGCTCTTCAAACCAGACACTGCGCCCTGCGCCCCCCTGCACTGCCGCTCGGTGGGGGTTGACTCACTTCGGGAAAGTATGCGGCGCAACGGTTCAATTCGCACGCTCCAGGCGGGCCCTCCAGTCCCCCGATGCAGAGCACAATGCTTCATTAAACTCGTGCTGGCCACTGTCCCCTGCTCAGTTCAGGTCGCATGTCATCATCAAGTGTGCATGGCATTGCTGAAACGCCTACCTGTGACGCTAACATATGCATTCTCAATGCCCACTGCGATGGTGCAGATGATGGCCCAGGTGATGCTGCAAGTTGTCCCTGGCTCGGTATTCGACGTCTGCTGCAATCAATTCCCGCTAGCTCACGCATTGGATTCCCATTTCTTTGTTTCAACGCCTCCTTGAGTTCCTCGCGCCTTCTCTCACTGGTAGTATCCCAGTACTTCGTTGCGTGTGCCTTCAGCTTTCACTCAAAATCTGGTACTTGCTTGCAGAATTGCCAATTGTCGTTCGTCCTGATGCTCGTGGCTGCCAGCTCGCAACCATCGTCTGAGTGGCAGTGGTCGCCGAAGCTCTGCTGCGCTCCGACGTAATATCCCTGTGCGAAGCGGGCCCGTACGGAAACAGCCGCGCAGTTACTCATTCAGAACGTGAATGGATACATTGTTGGGTCCGTCCACACGTATTCCTCCACCTCTACTTTTCTCACTGCTGCTTCTCATTCCACACACTCGAAGAGCTCCTGGCTCTGAATCCTGCCTGCACGCATTTGCGCAAGGATTCGATACCTGCGATCGGTCTTATCTTGATTGGCTGCGGCGGCGAAAACAAAACCAATGTTCTCTGGATCGATCGAGGATATCGTGCAAGCACTGTGATATGCAGCTCTAACCGTTTTCCAAGCCTTTCCAAATGCACACATTAAACTGTCATGAGCCATGACATGATCAATAAACGGAACTCAAGTCTCTCCAACGTAGTTGCCTGGACTCTGGAAATCTGCAGTATCAATTACCATGTTCCACCCGCTGGACAGCGGCAGGTCATTGACGGTGACGCATTCCCTTGCGCAAAGGTCCTGCAACTCAACCAGCGCCTGTGTAAGGATTTCCTAAATGCAGGCCGGTGAATATAATGATTGTCGCCCGTCCCGAGCTGCGTGATAATTAGTGAAAACGCGGTGTGTAGCCACCCTAGGAGCATGTTCAACGTGCGATCATAGTTGGCGCGTTGTTTTTGTCATCGTTGGCGTGGGGGTACACACATCGATAACAATCCCGCTAGGAACTCACCATTTGCAATCAGCACAGCAGCCGCGCGTCCCCAGGGAAGTCGGGGAACCGGTACCACATGGTTCATACTCTGCGTCCGAAAGTGGGAGCGTGCACTTGCCCTTCCCATGTCCATGCTCCAACGTCCAATACTCCTCTACCGCTTTACTATCTGAAACTGCCTAGCCGTGCTGCGCTGCTTGGTACCTACGCAAGCAAACACATCACGGGAAAGAATGTAATTTACCATGTCTGTCGTTCTGAGAATCGAACTGCACGCTCAGGGATTGTGTCAAACTGATCGCACAAACCACGACATCTGTGATGGCGGGCCTGCTGTCGGGGGGGACACGTTGCCGCCTCCGTACAACAGACACGAAACTCCACCGCGGGCCCGCGCGTGCTTCGGGTGGTCGAGTCTTCATAGCTGATGCATGTCAAGCACCGCGACACTCGGGCGAACCAGCTCCCCCATCCCACCCTCTTCCTTCTCGTCCTCATCCTCCGACTTGGAGTGAACCCAGTCAGAGGAGAGCAGGAATGTAGGAGAATGAGGAGGGACGGGGAGGGCGGGAAGAGCAAAGGAGAGGGGGGCGAAATCGGGTCGGCCTGCGGACGCTCGACACAGCTCCAAGGCAGGATGCGTCGGCATCAAGCAGGGACAGCGGATCGAACCGGAACGCTCGTCGCATCGAGACACATCTGCGCATGGGGCTGCATCGGCCCTCGGGCCGAAGTCGACTTGACCGGCTTTGGCTGCTCAGGCCTCGGCTCGCCGTGGAAGGCGGTCGAGGTCCCGGGTGTGTACATCAGGCGTCGGAGTGCCGTGGGGCCACGGACGGAGGACGGCGGCCGCCCGCTTCCTTCTGGATCACCGCCACGAAGCCTCCGAATGCTGCGGGCGAAGCGACCTCCTCGTCCTCGATGCTCCGAGGGAGGAGGGACGAGAGGCAGCGGAGCGGAGGAAGACCCAGACGGACCGGGGGATCTCCAAAAACCCAAGTGGGGTCTCCGCTGAAGTAAACGAGCGCCAGATGCGAGGGGTCAAACACGACATCAACACAAAGACAAAATCTGATCGGTTCGGCTGCGCCAGGATACTGCGGGATCGTGTCGTGTCGACCTGGGCGTTGGTTCCTGACAACGCGGGGATCGTTCAACCTTGAAGGATCGGCCGTTTCCGAAACATCAGATCGTTCAACATCGACCAATTCTGAGTCGCAAGCGGGGTTCAACGTTGACTGCCGGCGGCGCGGTCGCCGCCGGTCGACACGACACGAATTGACCATACACAACAGCGCCATGCGCAAGTATCGGGGATCGGAATGTCGGAATCGAATCGTATCGAGCCGGTCGGAATCGATATCGATTCAAATCGACTCGATCGAAATGGGCCCTGCAGGGTTGGTGAGGGGGTCTGGTACATGGTTTTCGGATGCTCGGGACAATTCCAGGGGTAGGAGGGCGAAGAGGCCTTGGGCGTAAAAAGAAGGAGACGTTATCCCCCGCTCGCCCGAACTTCTGCCTCAGGGAACTGCTATGCCGGCACACGCTTCTGCCAGTCGACAGGCACGCCCGCCGTAGACAAACTGTATGGGCGGCGCCTCCAGAACTCCTCAAGCAAGAGCTGTGTAGCTGTCCTAAATCCTGAGACTAGCAAAACAGCGTCCCAAACAGCAGAACAACTGCAGAGTGAGATTCGCTTTCCAAGTATAGCTCGGGTGGTAGACCGAGCCCAGGTCTCTCGCGAGTTCAGCGCGAAGCTATCTCTCGTGCCTTCCCACGACGTCGGATACACGCAAGAGTGACCTTGGGTAAGAGTGACCTTTGGTGCGCGGCTTTTGGGGGGCCGCGGGGGGACCAAACGCAAGCACGCAAGACGCTTACATCGCATCGCGTTCGGCGATCGGGGGACACCAATGGGCCCGTACCGAAGCTCACTCCAGCGAAGGGTCACTCTTACGTGTAGTCGACGATGTGATGCGTCTGGCATGAGAAGCCGGCGCAGCCAGCCCGAAGGAAGCCTTCCGCCGCGCGGCGCGCAGCATCCGGAAGCAGCAGCTCCACACCACCACCACCACCACCACCACCACTGGCTAGGGCAAGCCTGGGCGCTGGGGCGGTGTACGAGGCAGGAGAGCTTTGCTTATGTTGCTCCCATCGCACTTAAGGACCACATCCCAGAAGTAAATGCGAGCACCTAGAAAAGAATCGAAACAGTGTCGAGCGAGTATCGCCTCCCAGGGCCCGACACGCGAAAACCCTCGAGTTTCGGTACTTCCTTGGTGCTCGAAACTCTTTCTGGCGATCAAGGCTAAAGTAGACTAGAACATCATAAAACTATGCACATACACCGATTTCGACCAGGCCAATCCCGATCCCAGGACAGGTGCATACGCCCTCCTGGCTTGGCCAGGGAAGCATACACACACACACACACACACACACACTGGTCCTGGGCCCAGGCTGTGAGCCTGGCCAGGACCTGTGCAAATGCATGGCTCTCTTCGCCCGAACAGTCTCCGGGGCTCGACCAGGAGGGTCTATACTCTCTTGGGGGGGGGGGGAGGGGGGCGAAAGGGCAAGGCAACAAAGGGCAGGGCAGAGAATCAGCTCGCATGGCTGGCTATCCTGATCCTCAAAGCAGATTTCGTACCCACCCCCTTTCCCTTATCCCCCCCTGTCGCTCGGCCCGATACACCAATCCAGGGCCTGGCTGGGGACCATTGCGGTTTGTCTGTGTAGCTGCTTTCCATGGGTATAGAGCACGTCTCCATAGACTACTCGACGGACGGTGCGCTGCACGAACGGCGGGTCCAGCCAGCGACTGGTCAGCAGCGCCTCTCAATTCATCTCCGCCGGTGGGGCGTAACCACGACGCTGGGACAGCGAAGACCAATATGAAGATCCATATTCAATGCGCACTTGGCGTCCGACGACGCCGGCAGAGCCGCCCACTATGACTCCGCGTCGCGGCAAGGAGGGAAGTGAGAGGGGGCAGGCCTCAGAAAACGGCAGGGCTTCTCAGAAGCCCTTCGGCCTGCTGAGAAGCCCTCTGTGGCTTCGGGTCAGGCTCGGAAAGCTTCTCGGAAGGCCCGAGGCCTTCTGAAGTTTCGGACACGGCAAGCCTCCTCTGCCTTCCCCCCTGGGCGCGTCGCCGAATGGTAGAAACGGTCTCGTGCGCAAAGATCCCCTCCTCCAACACGTCGTCGAGGCCGAGTCGGCCAGGGCAGCCTCGGCTCTCACGGGGCCGCCTGCGCGATGGCGAAAACGTGCAGCGCGCTCCCGCGGCCGGAGCAGAGCCGCAGGCAGCGGCAGGGCTGCGCCAGCTCGGCCCGGGCCACCTCTGGGGATAAAAAACAAGGAACCGACACCGCTACAATCATCGTGCTGTCATGAAGGAATGCAGAGGAGGGAAAGAGAGCCTTTTTCTGGCCACGGCGAGCCTCGGCCACGAACAGGTTCCCCGACCTAGAGCCCCTCAAGAGCCCACGGCGGTCCTTCTTTCGGCGTCTTCGCTGTACGACGGGCTCGCGTCGTGGGCACAGCGGCGTTGGTCTCCGACACCGCGTGGATGGTTCGGCCTCGAGCGACCGGCGGCTTTCCGATAGCTGGATCTTTCCGTACTGGGTCTTCAGCCCTAGCCAGCCAAGTTGAGTCTTGCACCCCCTCCCTGGGTCCGAGGGGGAGAGTCTTGAAGATTGTGCTGGGCCATGGTGGGAGAGGAGGGGGTGGGGTGGGTGTGGGGGGGGGCGTCTGGAGGTGGTGCGGGGGGGCCGGGCCACTGGCGGCGTGCAGCTTTGAACGGCCGCGGCCGAGTCGGCGCCGCGTCGGCACGCCGCGAGCCTACCATGATCCACGGACCTCTCCGGTAGGGAACCCACACAGGACGTGCGCGCCCAACCACGTACATAAACGCGGCCTCTCAGTCCGAGAGACAGGCCGCGTGGTACGAACGGTCGCGCAACGCGTACTCTCGAAACCCACGTGGATTCATGTACGTGTACGTCCTTCTTTTGCTCCTGATCCAGGGGTGCGCTCGCACCAGAGAGTGGAGGCGAATCCAGCCGTGGCGACGAGGGAAGGCAACAGCCTGTGGCTTGGAGGCGGCAAGGGGGTCTGAACTGGTGGGGACCCCGCGAGGCCCGGCCTGAGGAGCGGCCCGCCCGCGCATCGTATTCTGTCTCAATGTCAGCCTGCTTGGCCCTACGTCGCGGACGGAAACATCTCGGGGCGCCCAGCACCCCGGTCTGAAAACCGGTCGAGACAGAGGCGGGGATGATGCCACGTCCGCTCAAGATCGGTCCCCGGACCTCTCCCGGGGTCCGTGTGGTGTGGGTCCGTTCTCCACGGCCCCGGGGGCCCGAAAACGGCCCCCGGAGGCCGAGAAAGGCCGAAAAAGGTTTCCAGACAAGCGCGTTCTACTACTCGCACAGGAACTACTCGCAAATGGCCTGGATCCGCCGCGGCGGATTCACGATCAAACTTATCGAGGAAGACATGTTTGTGTGTTCGGACGTTGCGAGTGGGCACTTTGCGAGTAGTGGAACGCGCTCAGTTCCCGAACCCAGAACCTCGAACGTGCCCGCCCTTCCTGCTGGCCAGCACCAATGCTGCAAGAGAGCCCAGAATCGAATCGATTAGTCGGATCGGCGATCGAAATTTGTCGGATGGGCGGAAATCGCCCGCCGAGTCGAGAGAAGTCGAATCGGCGGAAAATTCGGCAGGCTAGTAGGCCTCCGTGAGGAGATCGGAATCCAAAAACGGAATCCAACATCGAATCGGATCGGAATCGGAATCCATCGAAATCGAATCGAATCGAATCGGAGGAATCGAAATGAGCCCTGGTACTGGGCCACCTCAGACCCCCAGCCGGCTCCAACTCTCGCCTCCCTCTGCGAGGGCGAGCGCCTGGGTTGTGAGGGAGCGGCTCGGAGATGCCTCGGGGGGGGGACAGTCGCAGTCGAGCGGGCGGAAATGGGGGGTGATTCAAATAGGGGGTGAAGAAAAAGACCCTAGAGGGGCCCTTCAGGGCCCCGTCTGGGCCCCTGCCGGCTCCACAGGGGGAGCCCTAAGAAGGCTCCTGGGGGCCCTTTTCTTCACCCTCTGTTCAAGTCATCCCCCATTACCACCAACCCGAGTCTGGGCAGCGCACGCACCAATCCCTGGGCCCGGTCGTGAGCCTGGCCTGGATCGGGGAGGCGGTCGGTCGACGCCACCCGGAGGATGGCCGTCCGCTGCATGGCGTGCTGACCTCAGACCCTCAGACGGCTCCAACAGGCGGCGGACGAAAAGGAAAAGCGAAAAGGAACGGACCTTCTCAGAAGGCTCGGAAGTCCCACGGCCTTCTGACAAGTCTTCTAAGCCTTCCCCGAAGACCATGGAGACTTCTCTCAGAAGGCGCGACGGCTTCCGAGAAGTCCCGCCGCCTTCTGAATAGGCCTTCTCCTTCTTACTTCCCCCCCTCGCTCGCCGCCGATCCAACCCATGCCAGTGTCGACGTCTTCTCCGCCTCGGCACCTCGGCGGCGGCGGCGGCCAGCGACCCCGCGGCGACGGGGTCGGGGCCCCCCCGGGTGGAGTCGTGGCAGAGCCAGGCGCCGTCGCGGCCGCTGGCCGCCAGACAGTACCTGGAGGGAAAGAAGAAAGTGGCCCAAGGACGGTCGATCCTCGTCCCTTTCGAAGTCGATCCTCGTCGATCCTTCGACGATCGACTTCGACAGTACCTGGAGCGCCCTCCCTCGTCGATCCTCGAAGGTCGATCCAAGAGGGTCGAACCTCGTCGATCCTCGTCGATCCTCGAATGTCGAGGGCAAAACGTCGCAGGATGCCGACGCTTCCGCGTTCAGTCTTGGTCGAGTCATGGGCCACCACCAGGGAGGCGGTCGGGCGTTCTTGGCATCTGTGCTGTCTTTGTTGATTGCTGGCCCCGCGCTGGGGCGAGGGCCTGGGTACGTGTAGGCCAGGGGGAGACGGGGCAGGCCACGCACCGACCGGGGAACGACTGAAATAGAGGGCTGCGGGGCCAGAGGGAGCGAGGTGGGCTGGGGCGAGGGGGCTGGGGCGAGGGCCAGGGAGCGAGGGGAAAGGGGCGAGGGGCCAGGGGCCCTCGTTGGGGCTTCGTTGGGGCCAGGGACCCTTCACCCGCCACCTTGGCCGCCGTCGGTCCATGGACGCTCCTTGCGAATGGGCGACAGCTGGCACGGACCACGACCAAGACCGGCGTCGACAAGCTCCCGCGACACCTCCTCTGGCGAACAAACAACACACACCCACACCCACAGGGGGGACAGAGGGGGCTTTCGATGCGTGTTGTCGGACGGGGGTCCCCGCTCGAACGGGAGCCGATCCCGCAGTCCGACAACCCGCACCCATGCATATAGCCAGTCCTCCTCCCAACGTTCCCCTTATGGGTATGGCTGTGTGTTGTTCGTTCGTCAAGTCGATCATGGCCAGCGTGCCTCCCCACCCCCCGAGCACCAGTGCCGCCCGAGGCTCCAGCGCGACCTGCGGTTCAAGAGCAATCCGCGGACCCTCGGCGCGGCGTCGCCCGCGGCGAGCTCCCCCAGCTCCCGCTCCAGCCGGTCGACGTCCCCTCTGGTCTCCACTGCCCAGTGCCCTGCTTGGCGGCACGCCCAGGGCGGGATGCATGGGACGCAGAAGGATATGCCGGTACTGTGTGTTGTCCTCGTCGGAGGCGTGCGTCCAGTCAGATCATATAGTACAACCATCTTACTAGTATATCGTTACCCCAGCGGTATGGCCAGAAAGCACCCGCCATATAGCATACACCACAAGATTTCTGAGCGCGCGCGTCACCCCTGTGGGGGCGACGCAAATCCAGCAGAAGCGTGCTTGGGAGAAGCCGAAGGCAGAGGGGGCGGGCCTTGAAGGCTCAGAAGGCCTCCGGTCTTCTGAGCAGCTCTCCTTCCTGAGAGGCCCCGCCACCTTCCGAGAAGGCCTGCCCCGTCCCTGAAATCGGACGTCGCGAAAAAAATACGGCATCGCACAAGATCACGACCAGAGTTAACCCCCAAAACGACCGAATCCCTTCTGAAGCCCTGCCGAAACCATCGGAACAGCCTCCTCGAACCCTTTCGGGAGGGTTTTAGGATGGTGTCGACAGGGTTTCGGCCATTTTGAAGAAAAACAGCCCCTCGAGAACCATGGACTTTCTAACCCTAGACCCGATCTTTCCTGCTGCACTTTCGCACTGGATCGAGCCGCGAGGGTCCCGGGGCCCTGAACATAGCGAAATCGCTTGTCGGGGGCGTGCAGGAGTGGGGGGCGGGGGGCACAAATCATTGCCGACGGCATGTGCGCGGCCCAGGGGGGTCCGGGGAGAGATTTCGGTGGCAACACATGGGAGCCTCCCATACCATCGTGTTGGCTCTTGTGAATCGACGCTCATCGACGCTAAACGACGCTAACCGACGCTGAATCGACGCTCATCGATGCTATCCGACGCTAAATCGGCCCTATCTCATCGACTCCCAGACGCCAATCGACGCTAATCGACGCTAAAGACGGAATTGAGAGGGTACACCAGGCTCCCATGAGTTGCCACCGAAGGAGACATCATGGTCCCCGCCACGATCCCCCCCCCCCCCGAACTTGGCGTGAAAAGCTGCGACGCTGGGGTCTCGGGCCGCTCGCCGCCCCCCCCCCCACTCGGCGCGCCGCCGGCCTGCGGCATGGCACCCGCGGCGGTCCAACGCCGCCAGCAGCGCCTGCAGGTCGTAGTTCCCCCCCACCTGAAAAGGCGAGGGCCGCGCGCGCGGACACACTTCTCCTTCTCTCTCTCTCTCTCTCTCTCTCTCTCTCTCCCCCTTCTCCCCCCCTCCTCCCTCCTCCTCCCTCCTCATTACCCTGCTGCTCCTCCACACTCTCCTGTCCCCTCATCCCCCTTCCTCCCTCCTCCTCCTCCTCCTCCTCCTCCTCCTCCTCCTCCTCCTCCTCCTCCTCCTCCTCCTCCTCCTCCTCCTCCTCCTCCTCCTCCTCCTCCTCCTCCTGCTCCTCCCTCCCTCCCTCCCTCCCTCCCTCCCTCCGTCCCTCCCTTATGCTGCTAGCTCGTCGACGTCGTCGTCCTCATCAGAGGGCGAGGAAGCCCTGCCCAGGTCCCCCCCGGGCCCCCCCCCGGGCCCAGGAGGGGCCTCGCCGGGATCGCCGGCACGTGGGCGTCTCCCTTCCGACGCTGCGACTCTCGCTAGCCCGCAGGGCCCAGAAGAGGGCCCGGGCCTCCCCGGGAGGACGGTCTGCCGTCCCAGCTCCTTTCGCATCCTCCTCCCTGCGCCCCCCTTCTGGTCGGTCTAACTCCTCCTTCTCCTCCTCCTCCTCCTCCTCCTCCTCCTCCTCCTCCTCTCCTCCTTCTTCTCCTCCTCCGCCTCCTCATCCTCCGCCTCCTCCTCCTCCTACTCCTACTCCTCCTACTCCTACTCCTCCTCTTCCTCTGAAGCACCCCCGAGAGCTTCTTATGTTTCTTTTTCAGCCCCTCCAACGGCGATGTCCGAGGGGGGGAGGGGTCCATCTGGACTCCGATGCCTTCAGCGGCAGCGGCAGGCGGAGAAGGAAGAGGAGGAAAGAGGCAAGGGGAAGGGAAGGGGGCCCAAACATGCGGCGTTCCGATGGTTTGGAGCCTGGGTCCCCAGGGATCTGGACTCCTCCTCAGGGCCAGCTTTTCATCCTGAGGCGTTTTTTTGACGGTCCTGGGGCTCGTTGAGAGTCCCCGGGGGCCGGAAATGGGCAAAAACGGGCTGCTCAACTTTTGTTCGGAGTCTCGGATCTTTGAGGAGGAGGGGCAGGATGAGCGATCCCCAGACGACTTTTGTGCAAACGCAGCGGGCATGTCTCGCCGCCCGGCCACCGCCAGCCAGGCCGCGCTGGAGCACGCGTCCCGGGACGCGGGCAGGCAGCCCGAGCGAGCCACGCGGGAGATCTCCTCGGCGGTCGGCTCAGAGGGGAGGAGGCGCAGAAGGGAGGGGGGGGGGGGGGGGCAACGACAGGGAGGGACCAGAAGGGAGGGGGCGCAGAAGGGGGCTCCTCCTCCTCCTCCTCCTCCTCCTCCTCCTCCTCCTCCTCCTCCTGCTCCTGCTCCTGCTCCTCCTCCACCTCCTCCTCCTCCTCCTCCTCTTCCTCCTCCTCCTCCTCCTCCTCCTCCGCTCACGAACATATTTTGGCAAGTAAGGCTTCGCGGTATGCTTGAAACGATCTCCACCATTGAACTGTTGAACGTCGGTGGTATTCGATGATCTGCTTCACCAGGGAATGAAAGTTGCATCCACATCAACTGTCGGAGGTCCAAGCAGAGTTCTTGGATCTACACTGGGCCCCCTCCCTGGAGCGCGGAGCGCGCCAGGGGCCCAGAAATCGATCCAACAAATCCGCGCGGACCTCCGAGAAATGAAGTTACGCAGTGTTTGTAGACCGCTTCTATTTTTCAGCTATAACCCGGATTATCGGCTGGGGGGGAGGTGACGGCCGATAGTCTGATGTTTTCGCTTTGCGCAGCCCCGCGAATGCCCGCGCGCGCGAGCGCCAGGGCAGCGTCCCCCCTTCGGACCTGCACAACCGACAAGGTCAGGTTATCCTGGGAAGGAGGGGGGAAGGTATGGGCGGGCCCGAAAATCTGGGTTATCGCCAGACCCTTAACAAAATAATCGATTGTTCTTCGATGCATGAATTTTGAAGGCTGCTGGGGGTTCTGGACTGGACGGGCCACGAGAAAATCGTTCAACAAGGGATGATTACGGCAAATCCGCTCAGAATCGATCCTTCATGGGGCCCATCTGGTGCAAAACGGCCCCCGGAGGCCAAAAAAGGAAAAAACAACAAACAAAAAAAAAGCGCCTCGAATCTGACCGCCTTTCCTGCTGGCCAGAACCAGTGCTGGGCCACCTCAGAACCCAAGCCGGCTCCACGTCTCTTGTTTTTCGCATGAGCTCTCATGCGGATGCATCAACCCTTCGAGGTCGATGCGTCCCCCCCTTTGCCCATCCCCCCGATCGTTGCCCCCGACTCTTTCGTCCGACCCGGTCCTCCGCCAGCTGCGCGCGGGCTATGGCGCCAGCCTCCGCCCGTGGCAGGTGGCGGGGGGCGCCCGGGGGCGCCTGTGGCTTAGAGGGCCGAGCAGTGAGGTTTTCGAGCCTCGAGGATCGAGCATCGGGGACCAAGGCTTTCGAACTTCGAAGATCGAGCTTCGAGATCCGAACTTGCGGGCTCCTCCCTTCTCCCTCCTCCCAGCCCCCACCTCCTGTCGGGCTATACCGAGGCAAATGCCCCGCCAGGTTCAGCAGCTCCTCAACGGCAGCCGCCAACCTGCCGCATGCCTCTCTACTCCCCGATCGCTCTCTCTCTCTCTCTCTCTCGCTCTCTCTCCCTGGCGACGAACAGGCAGTCACGGCCGCATACCCAGGAGCGCTGTCCGAGTCTGCGCCTTCTTATGGGGCCCTGTTCAAGCTGCAGATATACGAGCACTACCACCTCTCAGGCGAGATCGGCCCGCTCTGGATCTTCGAGGGGCGGAGACTCGGACTTCTACTTGCGTGTCTGGCGGCCAAATGGAGAGACCTACCCATGTTCACGTTCAAGAACCGTCTCGAGGTTGGCGCTCATCTCTATCTTGCGACATAGATGGCGGGCTACTTCCTCAAGTCGTACCACCGCCAGCGCATGGCCATGCACCACATAGACCTGCACCTCAGGCGCCTACAATTACCCAGTGCACGGCGACCCCACATTCAGTTGCCAGCAGTCTTTCAGGACCAAGAGTACCGCCAGTGGGTAAGTTCATCTATCACGTACATGGCCAGGACCATGAAGCTTGCACCCGCGATAGACGTGTACGTGCAGCCGCCTAGGGCCGTCTACACCAAGACCCCTTGCTGGAAGGACAAAGTATCGGCCAGCCGCTACTGTGCTAACTTCACCTCCCAGGCGCTCCCGCACCTGCCCGAGGGGCCACCGTAGGCCCCTTGGCGCCTTCGGCGCCTGGGTGGGCCGTGGCGCCTACCGGTGTGGCCGCGGCCGCACAGGGCCCTCCAGGAGGCTCAGGCGGCCCTGGGCCGCTGGGCCGCCAAGGCGCGCATCCCCGCGCTGGTGCGCCGTCGTGACTGCAGGCACCTCGCCCAGTGGGTCTCCAACCGCTGGATCGTTCCTCCAGATCCGCCGCGCGCGTGGCGCGAGGTCGAGCAGGCGGTGAGCGATAGCTTGAAGGATGCCAACGAGTGTGTCATAATAGCGGATGATGAGGAGTGCGACAAGGTCTGGATGTGCGACGGCTGTGACATGATGCGGTACTTGCACCAGCTAGCGATCATCGATCCAGATTGGGCTTTACGATTAGATATTTCACCGCGAGACGCGGCAGTGTGGATGTGGGGCAGAGCGTATGCTGCGCTTCCTCCTCTGTCGGAGGACACGAAGCCGCCCTATGTCTTCCCGACAGTAAAGGCAAATGATTTTCACCGCAAGGCGAGCGCACATGCCACAAACCCTTCCACGGTTGCTTTCGTCGTGTTGTCCATTGTTCCAAGGCGCCTGGGTCATATGGTGTTCTAGAGCTGTACGTGTTTTGCTATCCAGAAGTAAAACAAGTTCCGAGGTCTTCAGCACTAACCATGCCGCGGATGAAATCCGCAACCTTCGCCATTCCCTTCCCAGTGAACTGTCTCACCTTGGTTGTCGATGTTCTGAGCCAATGTGTGATATCAGCATCGTTGTGGCTGATGCGGATCAGGCACTCGAGAAGTTTAGTCCCGTGCCTGGACAGGAGTTGCTACAGAGGTCGTAAAACGACTAGGAGTGGATGCCACATTAGTTAAGCAGTCACGGACTCCTAAGACCAGGCCCTGGCAAGGTTCTACACCACCTGGATGGTTGAAGATATCGGTTGCAGATATACTAAAAGCTTTGGTTGCGTGTTCCCGCATGTCCTTGGTATCGATCGGTGGTATCATATATGAAATGCGTGGCCTCCCTATCGGTGGGATGCTCTCGGGCATGGCTCTGTCAGACTAATGTGCTGGTTTGAACTTCAGGCTCCACATGATGGGGCTCGGCTGGGTGCTGCTCGGTTTCATCGGCTTCCTGGACTCCCTAACCCTCACCTCGGGCAACGGCGAATGTGGATGACATCGTCGGTATGAATACACATGATTGCCGTGCATGTACTCATGCCTACCTGTGTGCAATATGCCCCATACGCCTCAACCCAACATCGACGATAGAGGGTACTGCGGAGCCGTGTATCTGGGTAGACTTGGAACTCCGAGCTGTAGAATCTGAAGTCGTGATTCGCCCCAAAAAACCCTAATCGACCGTGGCTAGCTGGAGATACCGAGACCCGACCCCGTTCCAACATCATAAAGTGGCCAAGGCAGCCCGCACGGAAGTTCAATGGCGTTGTCTCGTTATTCACGAGCCGCTTCGCTCGTGCCCAGTATCTTAGCTTGTCCATAGGAGCCACCACAGGTTGGGCTCTCGAGTTGGCTTTGGAAATGTTTCTCATTGGTTACCCCTTTGATCTTATCGCCGCTGTTATCCATTCAGTGCCGTGGAGTATGTATGCTCAAAGGGTTCGAGCAGTTCTGCGCGTGTGGCGGTACCACCTTCGGTACACTGATCCTGCGTCTGAGCAAGCCATGGGGTAAGGCTATGAACGCCGCTGCGGCAATGACTCGTGAGGCGGAAGCCGTGGGTACGACAAGCAGTATGAACAAAACCGTGATCGTGACAGAGACCGTCGCGACCGCCGTGATTATCGTGATGACCGCCGTGATGATTACCGTGATGATCGTTATCGCCGAGAGGGCAAGGACCGTCGTGACTCCAGCTCCGATCGTGACCGTGACCGCGATCGGGATCGAGACCGCCGTGACCGCAGCAAGAACAGCCGCGACAAGTCCCTTCGGTCCGACAGCTCCCACAACAGATCGACGCCTTACGCAAGCAGCTCGAGGCCAAGGACACGGAGTACGCGGCATACCTCCACGACAAAGCCTGCAGGGAACGCGAGCAAGAGTTACGCAGGCAGGGCGAATACGTCGCCTCCGCTCTCAAGACGGCATTCGCGACCCAGACGGACGAGATCCGCAAGGCCCTGGCACCGCCAGGGTGCCCGCCGACCCCGCCAGCACGCGCACCATCTCCAACCAAGGGCACCCTGCTGTCCCGCTCGGAGCTGGGCTTGCTCAAGACCGTGGTCGGCACCAAGACGAAGCTCCCCGAGAGAGGAACCAAGGATGAGACCCAGGCTGCAGTGGCGAAGGCTCTCGCGACCGACAAGCATGCCACAGGCTCGGCGAAGAAGATCATCCTCTCCCACGTCCGCCGCAAAGAGATGCCAGCCTCTCACGAGGACAAAGCCGCGGTGTTGATGAAGATTGTTCTGGGAAAGTTAGGCTGAGTTGGCTCATTGGCAGATTCGCTGAAGCCCAGTCGTCCACGAGAAGGTGAAGTCTTTCGACAGAAAAGCTCTTTCGCTGTTTCCCCGTCTCGTTTGTGATCGGTATCCTAGTAGGCATCAGCTTGTATATAATCATCCCATCAAGAGGGATCCGTTAGTTTGAAGTTCTGATGTCATATTGGGTGTTGAATTGGTCTCGCGTGCAGGAGGCTTCTTTCATTCAGTCTGTCTTGAATGTGTACTCGCTGCCTTCCCATGTGTTCAATTCAGGGGAGAGTGCCTTAGTTCAGAGCGCCGTGTCAGGAGTCACGGGAGTGGCTCTCAGAAATGCAGTAGGGTACGCTCGCAGGGACGAGGGCCACCGAGCGTTGTCATCCCATCCCCGCTCCCGTCTGCCCCAGAGAGCTTACTATGGTGAAGCCCTAGAGGTCGATTGACCTTGCTGGCTGATGTGTGACTTCTCCCTGCCAGACCTCCCCCTCCTCCTAATGATGACGACGAGCATTAGGACGAGTACGGGACGATGGCTTGCTGCCAGGACGGTGCTCGAGGTACTAGGCAGGCGGCTGGAGGCCCGCCCAACCCCAGGTGTCAGAATTCACCACTTGGGGACCCCTCTCCTCCACCGCCCCAACTGGCTCCCGAGTGCCGTGCTTTGCCTGTCCAGGTGTGCCCCGCACGCGCGTCTTTCCGTTGTTTGAGTCTTTTTGGAAGGATTATCTCTCTCTATCTCTCTGTCCCGCCCTCACGCATCAACTGCATTCCCTCTTCCACGTCTGTGTGTATCCCCCCTTCCATGCCGCCGTCATTTAGGCTTCCAGGAGTGCACCATTCGCCCAAGACCGTGCTCACAGCGTGTGGTGTGACGGCCCCAGCATTGCTCGGCTCCAGTGAAACAGCGATGGAATTCGCAGAACAATGACTCTCTCTCTCTCTCTTCATGGGCCCACGTGAGCCCAGCCGGGGCACATGGTGCTCCAGTGAGCGCATCACACGTGCGAGGCCCTCTTTGTGGTACACCGAGCGCCCGACCCCTCCATGTTCAACACCTGATCAGCAGCCGCCAGCCTGCCGCCTGCCTCACTGCTGCTCTCTTGCCAAGGGCGAAGAGCCCGCGTGAGCCCAGCCGGGGCTAATGGTGCACCCGAAAGCGCACCACACGTGCGAGGCCCTACATGTGCCATTACGCCCTCCCCACAGCGCCAGGTTATGAACGTAGCTCCGCCCGCTCCTGTCTTTCTGATCTCTCTCTCGCTCTCTCTTTCTCTCTCTTTCCCTTTCAACGCGCAGATAACCGGCGTCGTTTGCCGCCGCCTCGCTTTGTATCGTGCGAATGGTGAAGAAACTTCCCTCTCAGGTATGCAGCGAACGGCCCCAGGGTATCTGCCAAATTCGGTCAACAGGCCAGCATGTTTTGCCTGCGTCTGCTCAGGGAACTCGTGGTAGGTACAACCATTTTTGGCATCTGCACTGCCATGCTCTGACGTCCCCGTGCAACCGCAGTGATGCGAGAACAATGAAAGGCGTGCGCCGTCGGCGCTGCAGTCCAATCGGGATTGGTGCTGCACCGTTCGCACTGCGAGACAACTCGGCCCTGCCGCTTCCTGAGAGTGCAGATAGCCGCTGATGATCCGCCATCGTCTCGTTTCGTGCCGTGACAGCCTGCTCTGACACTCAGCAGGTTGCCTGACCACTCGTGCTCCCTGCAAGCTGTTTCGGCCCGCGGGGAAGGGGCACATGCGAGCGGGTCACAAGGACTGCGACCATTGCCTGTCTTGCCTTCTACCAGGCTCTTTGTCAGACAGGTGTACGTTGGTGCCTCATGGCAGCCTAACCCCCTCTGCTCAGTTGTTCTCAGACCGAGGGAAATGTGTCCCAGCGTGCAGAGCCTTGCTATGCAAGGCAGTCTGTCGGTGTGCATGGTCAGGCGGGTCTGACGGCGGGTCTGACGGCGGGTCTGGCCGACTCCAAGCCCCATAGAGGGGAAACAGGGTGAGGTATAGACAGCTGTAGAGACAGGCTGGCGGTGTTCATGGTCAAAGCTGTCCGCTGGCGGTCTCGTCGCTGACACAGCCCTGTGGTCCCGTGCCCGCCCAGACTCAGCAGCAGGCGTTCGCCGTCGGCGCTACAGTCCAATCGGATGCGAGCCGCACAGTTCGACCTGCAAATACCAGTCTTTCTCCCCCAGTGCGCAGATGACCGCCGTTGTCTGCAGCCCTATTGCTTGGCGCCGTGCCAGGGGGAGACGATAACTTGCCCAGTCAGGTATTCAGTGCATTTTGGCAGGCGCGCCAGTTTGGCCTCCTGCACGATATTGGTAGATGTGCGCTGCGACATGCCAGTTTGTTTACCTCAGCCTGTTTTTGTTGCTTGCCCCGAGAACAGCGGTGATCATTCCTGCCCTCTCCCGAAGCGCACTGATAGCCGCCCTGTTTCCGCCTTCGCCTCGTTCTCGCCGTGCTGGGGTGAAGGTAATTAATTCTCCCACCCAGATACTACGAACGACCGCTAAGGTCGGCTGCGTTGAAAACCAGTTCACTTTACTGCCCAGCTGGTACTGCCTGCCTCGTTTACTTAACCTGGGTGCTCCAGCAGAGATGCTATCTCACTAATAATTCTGCGAGTTGCGTGCCGGCATCTGCTGACAGGCTCATTGCTTACTCAGCGTCGAAATCGAAAAATAAAAATAAAACTCTCCGCGCGGGAGGGCGCCAACTACACACCTGGCCAGGCTCATCCTGGGCACTCGATCGGCGCATACGCCCTCCTGGCTTGGGCAGGAAGGTTTGACGCAAGACTCGGGTTCGGGAGACTCGGGTTGGCCTGACGAGGTCGTCAGGATAATGACGCGACCCAGTCTGAAATTTGCCGCGAGCTCCCGCTGCAGACCTCCCTTGAAGACTGCACCGTCAGACATCAAAAATTAAGTTCGGTGCGGGGCCGTAAAAAAGCGCAGGCAAACCCAAGCTCTGGCTGACTCGAGTCTGATGATTCCTCCATTGTACTTTGAGGCGACTGGGGGGTCTGAACTGGATGGGCCTCGAAAAAATCGATCAAGAAGTGGGGGATATAGGCAAATCTGGTCAAAATCGCTCCGCAGACCCCTCCGGGCCCACGATCCGCTGTCCGGGGGTCCGAGAACGGCCCCCAGAGGCCGAGAAGCCTAAAAGCCTTCTCGAACCAAAGAACACAGGCCTCGCCCCCCCTCCTGCTGGCCGGAACCAAATGATGGGCCACGTTAGATCCAGCCGGCTCCAGGATGATCCACCGATCCTGGGCCGAGATCGGCCAGGCCAGGGCCCGAAGGAGCACAGAGTTAGTGCCGTTTCGGCGACTCCTAAGAGGTGTGGCTTGCCAAGGGTGCGGCTTGCAACCCGCACCATGGGGGGCGGGCGGGGACCTCGACCGAGTTCTCCGCCGCGCCCCCGAGGAGGCCCGACGAGGGCAGCGTGGTGCGCCCCCAGCCCCAACGGCGCCGATCGCAAACCACACCCCAGCGTAACCAAACCCTTTGTATCGGCGGCGAGCGAGGGGGGAAATGAGTAGAAGAAGGCCTTCTCAGAAGGCTCGGAAGTCCCCCCGCCTTCTGAGAAATTCTCTAAACCTTCCCGGAAGACACAGAAAACTTCTCAAAGGCCGGCGGACTTCTGAGAAGCCCCGCCGCCTTCTGAGAAGGCCTTCTCCTTCTCACTTCCACCCCTCGCCCGACGCCGATTGTAGTCGCCGACCTCTGACCGCCAGCCGCCTGCAGCAGGTTGTTCACCGCGTGCCTCCCGCACCGGCCGGGGCGGCCGACAAGGGGTGAGGGGAGCCTGGGGTCAGGTCGGGCCTGTCCTCCTACAAGCTGATTTTGAAATAAAATGAAACATCGTCCCCTGACTCTATTTTCTAAAACTATTTTTGAATGTTCCTCCTGTAGGGGGACATGCCCGACGTAAGGCTGGGGTAGGGGGTGCAAGGCGGGTCGGCACCGCCACATCGAGGGCACGCTTTGGGGGATGTGTCTGGCGCAGGCCAATGCTAGGGGAACAAGCCATGGCATAAACATAAAAACTCTGAGGACCGCGCGGATTCTTCGGATCGGCGCTGGACACCCCTCCCTAACGCACGGAGCGCGCCATGGGCGGCGACGGAGGCGCCGCCAGGGGGCTCCAGCGCCGATCCGAGGAATCCACGCAGACCTCCGAGTTGTTATGTTCATGAAATTGATTGCTCCCCTAAATACACTCGTCAGGACACCAAGGCCAGCCTGGTACTGGACCAGGACCAGGACGGCCAAATCAACCAGAACCAGAACCAGGAGGTTCATGTCGGGGTCGGTGGGTTGTGGTTGTGAGTCTTTGTTCTGCCCGGATGCCTGCGGTCCTGAGCCAGGAGAGTCTAGGATCGAGTCTATAAGTCGGGTCGGCGATAGAAATGAATAGGATCGGAGAAAATGCGCAGCCGCCAAGTCGGGGGAAGTCGAATCGGCGGAAATCGACAGGCTGGTAAGGCCGCCATTGAGAAACTGAAATCCAAATCGGAACCCGAGGTCGAATCGAATCGCAATCGGAATCGAGCGAAATCGAATCAAATCAGGCCTGGATGGAATCGGGTCGAGATCGGGATCGAAGACTGGGGATCGGACGCATCGGCTCGGACCGTGAGCAGCGCTGGCTGAGCATCGTTTCACCGATCCCTGTCCCCACTGGTTCGGCCTGGGCCCCGCTGGACGATTTACCCCTCTGGATGGGGATATGGGCTGTTCCCTTCGGGTGGTGGGATAGTGGGGCTCGGGATGGGGATGGGGATGGGGATAGGGTCAAGTCGGGCATGTCCTCCTACAGGCGGGATTTGGAAGTCAAATGGAAGACAGTCAAAAATAGTCAAACCATGAACAAATGATGTTTCATATGTATACAAATGTGTATAGCAATAACTACAGTGCATAAGTTGCTAATGTAACTAACATTTACATCACTGGAAATGCGATATGATACCATATACAAAAAAATATGATATGGCATTACATGAGGTGATGCAATATGCTAGGACATGTTGTGATATAACATGTCACAATATGATGTAATAGTCAACCTGCTATGGAATAGTACAATACGATATTGAAAAATATAATATACTATGGTGTGGTATGATAGAATGAAATATAATGAAATATACTATGATATATTACATCATGATATAATTAAACATTATATCACATATCACATTATAATGCAATAGTATATGAAGTAACATAATATAGTACCATGCAAGACAATATGACATAGTACAAAATGAGAGCATAACTTATAATGTAATATGACATGATATGCCATAATATGATATATGATGATAAGATATGATAGAATAACAATAGTACATCATACGGTAGACCATAAAGAACTACGATAATATACTAGCACTGACTAAAATACACTAGAATACCAATCATCATAATATATTATAACATCATATGTTATGGTATACCAGATCACAATAAAAAATATGGCATCCTATGATATAGAACTACATGGTGTAAAATAGTATGCTATGCTGTGATATGTTATAGTAGCATACAGTAGAATATAATATTCTATCGTATTGCATCATGTAATATAACAATCCCCCGATTATGTTTTAACTATCCTTGAGTATTCCCCCTGTAGAGGGACATGCCCGACTTACGGATAGGGATCGGCGACACGATACTGACTGGATGCGGTACTGAGCGGGACACGCTGGCCTTTCCAGACGGGGCTCGCAGCGCAGCGGGCGGCGCAAGGTGCCAAGAAAAACTCAGTTGAGCGACGATCAAAAACGGGTCTTACGCGAGATGACGTAGCGACCTTACGCGGTGGCTTAGGCGGGCCGCTGGCGCGGCACGCTATATTGGGAACGAGGGCGCTTACGCGCGAGTTTACGCGCCAATGTCAGCGAAGACGACCCCGTTTTGTTGCGTCGCTGTTGGCAATCTAGCCCAGAGAGCCGATTTCCCCGTACTGGGAGGCGAAGGGCAGACTCAGTCAGCATCGGAATCGCGAAATCGAATCGGACCAGAACGTGCACCGGATCCAGCTGCATCGGAGCGGAGTCAAAATCGAATCAGATCGGCTGCGCCAGGATGCACAGCAGCGCCATGCATGCATCGGACCGCATCGGATCGGAATATCGGAATCGAATCGGACCGAGTTGGCCGGAATCGGTGTCGGATGGGATCGATCGGATCGAAATGGGAATGGGTGTCACGAAAACTCTTGCAGGCAGCTGGCTTTCCCGGCGCCTCCCGGCGCCAAAAAGCCGCAGTGGGACAAAAAAACAAGGAAGTGGAACAAAAAGCAAGTGTGATAAAACATATAACAAATTCAAAAACAACAACAAAGTAATGATACTAGAGAAAAACCCTTAGTCAGAATCTTGTTAGGGCTACAGGTCTACGGGGCTATAGGGCTGTAGGGCTATAGGGCTATAAGGATCTGGGGCTGTAGGGTAATAGGGCTATCGGGCTATAGGGCTCTAGGGTTATAGGGCTATAGGGCTATAGGGCTCTAGTAGGGCTAGTAGGGCTATAGGGCTGTAGGGCTATGGGGCTATTTGGGCTATAGGGCTATAGGGCTATAAGGCTATGGGGCTATAGGGCTATAAAGATATAGGGCTATAGGGCTATAAGGCTATAAAACTATAGGGCTACAGGGCTTTAGGGCTACAGGGCACCCGGGCACCCGGGCACCTGGGCAACCAGGCACCCGCGAACCCGGGCACCCGGGCGTGCCGCCGAAATCGGCGCCACAGCTAACCAAATCATCTGAATCCGCTAGGACCCCTACAGAGGCTAGCTCTGATTGGGGAACTTGTTCGGAGTCTGTTTATCACACTGGTTGTTCATCACACTTGTGTGGGGGGTGGTACGACGAAAGCTGGTGCATGCAGCCAGCTTCTGCCCCGTCGCTGGCGCCTTCATCAACACATGGGCGCCTCTGGCGCCGGGAGGCGCCGAAACAGCCAGGATAGTAGATCCTGACCGTGGGGTGGGTTGCGCTTTAGGCATGGGGAGGTGTCACCACGCTGCAATACCACGCCGCGACACCACGCTGCGACTGACAGGAGCGCCCGGGCCACCCGGAGCACCTGGAGCATAAGGAGCACCCGAAGCACCCGGAACACCCGGAACACCCAGGCCACCCCGAGCACCCGGAACTCCCGGAGCATCCAGGACACCGGGAACACCCAGAACACCAGGGGCACCCGGGACACCTGCATGGAGAGCACCCGGAGCCAGAGCACGCAGGGACCCCCGCAGCACCCGGGGCATCCGGAACACCCGGATCAGCCCGGACTTAGAGGAATTGGGCGAAAGAGGAAGAGAGCAGGCAGAGGTTTGATGCACCCGTCTTCGAGAAGCCGCTCGCTGGAACGCAATTTCATTGCTCGGCGACCTTGGGTGGAGGATGGAAGGGAAATATTGTTATAGCAGTTTGACGGCACGCCTGCTCTGGTGCTCTGGCCGGCTGATCCTGCACATCCGGGTAATCCGGCTGATCGGCTGATCTGGGTGAACCGACTGATCCAGCTGATGCCGTTGATCCGACTCATCCACTTGATCCGGCTGAACCAGCTGATCCAGCTGATCTGGATGATCTGGTCGATCCCGTTGATCTGGTTCATCCTGTAATCAGGCTGATCCGGCTGATCCAGCTGGTCTGGGTGATCCAGCTGGGCCAGCGGCTCGGTTCCGCTGATCCAGGTGATGCGGCTGATCCGGTTGATCCAGCTGCTCTGGCTGATCTGGTTGAGTGGTTCAATGATAAGATAATCCTGGCCTTCTGTTCGATGGGAAATCGCCAGGGAGTTGCATGTTCGTAGGCGCAACCACGTGTCCGACCGTGCGGACAGTGCAGGTGAATCGCGCCAGACACCAGACACCGGACAACGGACACCAGACACCGGTCGCGAATCTGACACCAGCGTCGTGCAAGACGCATCAGGAGTCGAAGCTTGGGACGGCGAGCCGCCGCGGGGGGAAACGATGCGGGTGGTTGTACGCCTGCACGCCAGAAGGGTATTTCCTCCACCTGAAGGAGTACGCGGGCTCCGAAAGCTTACCGCAACGCTATTTCTTCCTGGCTGAGCTTGTAGATAAATCTCCCGCCATCAATGTGGTCAGGCATGGTGATGCTTGTCATTTGCGGAGGCACGCATCGAAGCGCAAGGAGCACGGCCCGTTGGATGACAGGCTGTCTTACCCCAAGGTGCAGTAAATCACGGACGGACTACATGACAAGAACCACGTCGACCCGTGCACCCAAGGCAGATTGCAACCAAACGTACATAGAGGGGCGCAATAGCCAAGTATGCGAGCATCTGTTTGGACGGATAGGGAGGCACAAGCTCGTCCTGCGTACCATGAACCGCTCGACTGGCGCATTCTTCTTGCGTGAGATGGCCTCCATGGTCAACGCAGGGTGGTTGTCCGAGAGGGAAAGTGGGCGCGCGGGGGCCGCGCTTGGGCCTGCGGGGGCGCCTGTCGTTCCAGATCAATAACCGACGGAAAGATACTCCCGACACGTGTTCGGGATGCCTGCGCCATTGCTTCTCGCAGCCACGAGGGGGCGAGGCGTTTCTGTGCCTGGCAGTTGCCCCGACGCATTTGCGCGCTGGGCCGCGTCGGGAATACAATACGCAGCTTGAGCGCTCACCTCGCGAGCAGTGGAATCGCGTTCTTCCTTGGCCTGCGATGTCTTAGCATTTGCCTCGCGCGTCGGTCAGCCAGCTCGGTTGGCCCAGCCCGTCGCTTCCTGGATGCTGCCTGCGTGCTCGCGCAGATATCCGCCAGCCCCCTTGTGGGGCCACCAGGCTGTAGGCCGAAGGTTCGCAGTTTCCTGTACCAGTTGCAGCTTCCAGTTTCCACTGTTACAATTCTGCGTTTTGCTGCTAACTGTTCCTTATTGATGGACCGCGCGAGGGGGGGGAGGCCCAAACGGGCAGGTTTACCACGCCCTAAGCGTATTGTCTGAATTGCTGGGGCGGATAAAAAAATAAACACCATTCACGCAGATCGGCCAGGTCAGGGTCCAAAAACACAAAGGATGTGCCACATTTCTCAAATTCGCTGGCGCCCCTCATGCAGATCGGCGGGGTCAGGGTCCACAAACACATGGGATTTGCCACATTTCTGAAATTTGCTGGCACCCCTCACGCAGATCGGCGGGGTCAGGGTCCAAAAACACAAAGGATGTGTCACGTTTCTGAAATTCGGTGACACCCCTCACGCAGATCGGCGGGGTCAGGGTGCAAAAACACAAAGGATGTGCCACATTTCTCAAATTCGCTGGCACCCCTCACGCAGATCGGCGGGGTCAGGGTCCAAAAACACATGGGATTTGCCACATTTCCGAAATTCGCTGGCTCGCCTCATGCAGATCGGCTCGGCGGGGTCAGGGTCCGAAAACCCGGGGGAATCTCAACATTTCTGAAATTCGGTAGCGCCCCTCACGCGGATCGAGGGTCAGGGTCCAAAAACACATGGGATTTGCCACATTTCTGAAATTCGGCGGCACCCCTCACGCAGATCCGTAGGGTCAGGGTCCCAAAACTCAAGGGATTTGCCACATTTCTGAAATTCGGTGGCACCCCTCAAGCAGATCCGTAGGGTCAGGGTCGAAAAACAAACAGGTCCCGACACTGGTTCACGGCGGCGCCCAGACCTCATGAGTTAGCTTTTGCATCTCCCATTATCCGAGACAGGGGGGGCCGGCGGCATGGGGCGAAGCCCTTACGGTATCAAAAGTGATCCCCATGTCCGCCCTCGTTGCCACAGCGGTGAAGTCGTCGTCTTGCTCCTCCTCCCCCTCCTCTCCTCCTCCTCCTCCTCCTCCACCTCTTCCTCCTCCTCCTCCTCCTCCTCCTCCTCCTCTCCTCCTCCTCCTCCTCCTCCTCCTCCTCCTCCTCCTTCTCCTCCTCCTCCTCCTTCTCCTCCTCCGCCGGAGCACCTGGAGCACCCGGGGCACCCGGAGCACCCGAAAAACCCAGAGCATCCGGAGCACCCGGAGCACCCAAGACCCGGGACACCTGGAACACCCGGAACACCCAGATCCGGAGCACCCGGAAAAACCTGGACACCCAGGCCCAGGGAGCACCCGGCACACCCGGAACACCCGGAACACACGGACCCAGAGCACCCGGGACACCCAGGATCGTGGGCGGCCTCAGGAAGGACTGGTATGCCCTGACCTCCCCAGAAAAAAAAAAATGTCCTTCTGGACCTGTACATGGACCGATCTGCACTGCTTCAAACCTCGACCGGAATTCAGACTCGCAGGTTCACACGGTGCCCCCAAAAAAAGTGTGGCGCGAGGGGGGCGGCATTCTACGGAGGCGGAGGTAGAAGGCAGGGGCATTCCTAGAAGGCCCCAGAGGCGGCCTAGGGGGCTTCTTAGAAGCACTGCTTCAAACCTCGACCAGCATTCAGGTTCACAGGTTCAGATGGTGCCCAAAAAGGGGCGGCGTGAGGGGGGCAAGGCGGAGGTAGGAGGCAGGTGCAGTCCCAGAAGGCCCCGGAGGCGTCTTCTTAGAAGCTGGGCGGGCTACTGCAGCCCCCCTGCCTTCTTGGAAGCCCCTCCACCCTCTTAGAAGCCAAACCCCCTCGCGGCACCCCCTTTACGGGCGCCGCTGATGTTTGAGCCCTCCTGGGAGGTCAAGGGCCTTGGACCCCTCACCAGAGACAACTGTGACAACGGCCGCCGTTACGCTTGGTCTTGCATGCCCAGGGGAAAACATCCCAAGAGTGGCGTGCCGCTTCACTCAGGGCCGCTGAGCGATGACGCCTAGTATTGGACGGCCCTTTTGTCACTCAGCCCCCCCCTGGGCTGCTGGTCTCAGGGCCTCAGAATTGCTGGAGGGGTGTGTACAGTGTGGTTTTGATGGCTAGCCCCCCACCGGACGTCCCGACCCGTTCCCCGGCACTGGCATTCCATCCTGAGTCACTTTTTACGGCCCCAGGGTCCGGCGAGGGCCCCCAAAGAACGAAACCATGAGAAAGCTGTCCGTCGTAATTTTCCACCGTCTGGGCTGGGAGGTCAAGGACCCATACCCGTCGAAGTCGAATCGAATCGAAATCGAAGTCGAATCGAAAAGAATCGGAGGAATCAGATGGAACTTGCCACTCGTCCGCCCCGAACTGTCACCCCCGTCCTGGCGCCAGACCCCCTCCCTGGCGCGCGCGCCAGGGGCGGCGCCAGGGGCGCGCCAAGGGCCCCGGCGCGGATCCCAAGAAATCCGCGCGGAGCGCCAAAAGTTTATGCTTATGCAGTCTTTTGTTGGCGGCAAGCGAGAGGGTGAAATGAGAAGGAGAAGGCCTTCTCAGAAGGCTCGGAAGTCCCCCGGCCTTCTGAGAAGTTTTCTGAGCCTTCCCCGAAGACACAGAAAGCTTCTCAGGAGGCGCGAGGGCTCCTGAGAAGCCTTTCTCCTTCTCGCCGCCGCTTTTTTGTCCGACGTACCCCCCTTCGTCCGCCCCGAACTGCCACCCGCGCTGCCGCTCGTGGTAGGGCTCTAGGGCGGGGCCCGGCATGGGAGGCCGCCTCGCCCCCGGGGACCGGCAGAGCGACGGGAGCGTCTGGTCTCAGGGGGGGGGGGGGGCTCGCAGGGCAGGGCCCGACGCACGTGTGCGGACGAGGGGGGAGGACGCGTTGAAAGAAGAGACAGGAGAAGAGGAATAACACGAAGAGGAGGAGGAAAAAGGAGACAAAGGAGGAAGGCGAAGAATAGGAAGAGGAATAAGAGTAGGAATAAGAGGAACCCTGAGAAGACGACTAAGTAGTAGAAGAAGAAGAAGAAGACGAAGAAGAAGAGGAAGATGAGGATGAAGACGAAGAGAAGAAGGAAGAGGAAGAAGAAGAAGAAGAAGAAGAAGAAGAAGACGTACAGGAAGAAGAGGAAGAAGACGAAGAAGAAGAAGAGGAAGGAGGAAGAAGAAGAAGAAGAAGGGGGCCCACGAAATCCGAGGCGAGTTCGTGGCCCCGGCCACGATGTGCCCCCCCCGAGCCACCACCACCCTCTTACACGCCCCCGAGTGGCAGAGAGGGTGCCCGCTGCCAGGGAGCCCACGCGCGCGGCCCCGCCCCCCCCCCCCCTTGGGCCAGGAGCTGCTGCGGAGGGGAGCTTCGCGATCTGCCCACCAGGCCACCCCTACCCAACCCGAAGACCCAAATTTCGGGTTGGGGGGGTACGGGTCCCGTAGATGTTTTTTGTCCAATGCTTAGAAGAAGAAGAAGAAGAAGAAGGAGAAGAACAAGAGGAAAAAGACGAAAAAGAAGAGAGCAAAAAAAACGACGAAGAAGAAGAAGGAGACGAAAAATCAAAAACATAAACTTTTAGCGCTGCGCGCGGATTTCTGGGGTCTGCGCTGGACACCCCTCCCTGGCGCGCGGAACGCGCCAGGGGCGCCGCCGGGGGGAGGGGCCCAGCGCGGATCCCAAGAAATCCGCGCGGAGCGCCACAAGCTTCTGTTTATGCCGTTTCTCTCCTTCGAATGCTCCCCGACGCCCCCCCCCCAACGGGGAGTGGAGGGCAAGTTGGGCCTTCGGGCTTGGCTGAGGTGGTCCGGTGGGTGGAGACTCGCTGAGCGGGCGGCAGCGCGCACGCCCAGGCGTGCAGCGCCTCGGCGACACGAGGGCGGCCCATGTTTCCGGTCCTTGTGGAGCGCCGGGAGGCCGGTGTGGGGCTGCGGAACTGTCAAGAGACGGTCCTGGACGAAAAACTGGCTTGGGAAAATAGGGGAACGAAAAATCCCACCAGCCCTCTGGGCGTAGGTGGTCTAACGATATTATTTCTTTCCTCTTCCAAAAACCCTCTTCCCCTTCGGGGAGTGGTTTACCCCTCCCCCTACCCCCCCTCCCCTGGACTTTCTGGGGGGTTTCGCGGGTCGTTGGAGCGCCCTTTTTCGGCTCCTGGGAAGGGCAATTTTTGACACCCCTCACGAGGATCGTGGCCCCCGAGGGGGGGGCCTAGATCGGGAGCCCCCCTCCGCTCCAGGGCTCCCAGGAGAGCCCCAAGACAGCCCCTCTTGGGCCCCAAGAGGGCCCCAAGACGGCCCCAAGAGGCCCCCGAGCGGCCTCAGCGAGCCTAAGAGGAACTCCAAGATGGCTCAAATAGCCCAAACTGGCTCAAGATGGCTCCCAAGATGCTCCAAACGGCCCCAAGACCGTCCAAGAGCGCTCCAAGAGAGCCCCAAGAAGCGGTTTTCGGGCTCCTGAGGGGGGAGCTGAGTGGGGACCCCCCCCATCCTGTAATCGATGGCCTCCAAGATGATCCCAAGAAGCCTTCCAGGGTTACTAAGAGGGCTCCAAGAGGGCCCCCAGAACTCCCAGAGAGCACCAGCAGCAGCAGCAGCCGCAAGAATACCTCCAGATGGTTCCATGAGTCCTCGTCCGCGTCGTCCTCATACTAGTCCTCGTCCTCCTCGTCCTCGTCCTCATCCGCGTCCTCGTCCTCCTCCTCCTCCTCCTCCTCCTCCTCCTCCTCCTCCTCCTCCTTCTCTCCTCCTCCTCTTCCTCCTCCTCCTCCTCCTACTCCTCCTCCTCCTCCTCCTCCTCCTCCTCCTCCTCCCTCCTCCTCCTCCTCCTCCTCCTCCTCCTCCTCCTCCTCTCCTCCTCCTCCTCCTCCTCCTCCTCCTCCTCCTCCTCCTCCTCCTCCTCCTCCTCCACCTCCTCCTCCTCCTCCTCCTCCTCCTCCTCCTCCTCCTCCTCCTCCTCCTCCTCCTCCCTCCTCCTCCTCCTCCTCCTCCTCCTCCTCCTCCTCCTCCTCCTCCTCCCCTCCTCCTCCTCCTCCTCCTCCTCCTCCTCCTCCTCCTCCTTCTCTTCCCTCGCCCCCACGCGGCCCCCAGGGATGGCCCGAAGAGGCCTTCCAAGGCCACCCCCTTGCTCCCAAAGATCTCTCGGTTCACCCCGGTTGCTCGCTTTGTTTCCCTAGACGTGTCTCTTCGTCCCTTTTCCCGTCGGCTCTCATGGGCAGGGCTTCTGAATGGGCTGGTGGGGATACTTTTTTGATCGCGACCGCAGACGGGCACCCGCGCGGCGTCGACAGGGCTGGTGGGGGCACTTTTTGGTCTGCGGGCTCGAGAAGCAAGTCGAAAGCCGTCCGATCACTAGCCGGGCCGCGACTAGGCAGCAAGAAAAGAGAGGGGCAAGCGAAGCGAGCGCGCGGGCAGCCACTCAGATATGAAACAGGAGCGGCACTCCCAACCTGGTGGCATGGAACTCCCGGTGGCGACAAACTGGTGGGGATACTTTTTCGGTCGCGTCCGCCAGCGAAAGCGCAAGCGGAGTCAGAAGCGTCCTGGGACACGGCAACGGCCTAACTAGCTAGTAAACGCGCCGCAAGCCGGCCGGCCCACTCACCAAGCAGCCGAGGGGCTGCGCGGTGAAGAATAGTTACATTACTCTGGCGACGTACCCAACCCATGGGCAATGCGGGGCAGGAGTAGCTTGGGAGATTTGACGACAAGGCGGAGACGTGGCATGGACGCATATACTTATGCAAGCGGCATTCGGAAGGTTCGCAGGCCCCCAATCAAGGGAAATACGATAAGTAATTAAGTGAACCCCTGAGTCCTGAGTCACTAAAGAAGACGCAAGGTCCAAAAGGAGACGGTGGGCAAGGGGCTTGAAACGTCCGCGGGGCAGCAACAACATGACATGGCCCCCAAGGACGGCAAAGCCCCGCTCAGGTCTGCGCAGTGCCTCACTCCGCTGGACCCACCAGCAGCCTTCGAAAGTGGCGAGCCCACCAGCAGACCATTTCGCAGATCGCAGCCCCCCGGGGACGGGGAGGTCCCGCTCAGGTCCGCGCGGTGCCTCACTCCGCTGGACCCACCAGCAGCCCTCCAAAGTGGCGACAAGTTCGCAGATCGCAGCCCTCCAGGGACGGGGAGGTCCCGCTCAGGTCCGCGCGGTGCCTCACCCCGCTGGACCCACCAGCAGCCCTCCAAAGTGGCGACAAGTTCGCAGATCGCAGCCCCCCTGGCAAGGCAAGAGGAGACAAGAAGGAGGGGGGGGCAGGAGGCGGGAGGCAGGAAGCGGGAGGCGGGAGGAGGACGCGATCGCCGTGCTCTCTTCAAAACGAATACCCAACCAAGGAGAGTTGGGAATAAACATAAAATCTCGGAGGTCCACGCGGTTTGGGGGATCGGCGCCGGAGGCGCCGCCAGGGGGTCCAGCGCCGATCCGAGAAATCCGCGCGGACCTCCGAGTTGTTGTGTTTATGTGATTCTTCGTTCCGCTAGGGAAGGGGTCGAGAGGTCCAGGTGCGAGAGAACTGCGTGTCTTCGGAACTCGGGTTCGACGTCCAGAAACCTGAGAGCACGGCATGCTTTTGGAAATCGAGTGCGGCTTCCAAGGATACGCAGTTCTCTCAAAACGATCCTGGGCGAAAAACTGGTTCGGGGGCAGGGGTCGAGAGGTCCAGGTGCCAGGCACTCGTCCCAGGGCGTGTCTTGGCGGTCCCAGGACCTGGCGAGGCCCCCAGGAGCCGAGTCGGCAAGAACCTCCAGTCGTGATGCCTTCCACGACGCGAGAAGGTACAGGGCGGAGCGGAGGCGAGCCGCTTGCCTTCCAAAAGGAAGCATCGACCCTCCCTGCCTGGTGATGAGCACCGCCTGGACTAGGCTGGAACTACTTGCGAGGCGGGGATTTATCCATATCCACCGCCTGGGAACCGACGTCCTGGTGCCCAACCGGGCGGTGGATATGGATATATGTTGCCCCCCCGGGGCCCGAATGGATCCATATCCACCGCTGCAGAGGTCCCCGAAAAGATCCTCCAGGCGTTGGTCATGTATAAATTCCCTTCTCGGACTCCTGGGCTGTAGAGGCTGCGGAGGAAAAAAGGGAAAACAGCCGGTTCAGGTGCGATCCGCCCAAGGCATCGCAGGTTGCATCTGAGACCCGGTGTGCTCCTCATTTGGCCAACAGCCGCTGCGGGGGGGCCCGCTGAGCAGGGCCAAGACCGTCCACGGCGACAGCACGACCGACAACCGACCGAGCCGACAGCGACACCGAACCCGACCAAAACCGACAGGCTGGAAGCAGCCTGGAGCCTAGAAGCGCGCAGCGACGCGAGAACGACGCAACAACAGACCGAACCGAACCGACGGGCAGGATCAGTCAGCGTCGCGGAGTCGCGAAATCGGATCGGATAGGAATGTGCGTCGGATCGGGCTGCATCGGCACGCAGACGAAATCGGATCGGATCGGCCACTCCAAGATGCACGACAGCGCCATGCAAACATCAGGCCGCTAACGTCGGACGCCGTGCGAAAATCTGCATTGTATCACGTCGAACGGATCGAAATAGATCCTGAAGGGGTGGGTAGCACCCTAGAAGAACACTGCGGGAATAATCATCCCACTAAATCAGCGGAATCGAGCCCAGGCCAAAAAAAGCGCAGAGCGTGCTTCCCCAGCAGCAGCAGCAGCAGCGGCGGCGGCGGCGGGTGCGCGCATCCTCTGCGTGTGGAGGAGGAACGAGCAGACCTCAGCGGACGAAAAGCAGCATATACGAGAAAGCATTGGAGAAACCAAAAGGTACTGATACCGCCACTCCCAGGACCTCTCCTGGGTTGCGTTCTGACCAGGATCTCGAGGCGAACCCGGCGGTGGCGACGAAGGCCTCCCAGGAGGCCCAAAGGGGGGAAAACGATGGAAGGGTAGCAGTATGGGTACTCCCCATTCCGTTATGAATTAGGGAGCAAGGGAGGTCGGATTTTGGGGGGGACTGATTGGAGTTGTCTTGGAGGGATCCATTGCGGTCTGGGCAATGCCGCCGTATCATGACTGGTCCGGGTGTCTAGAACTGCTGGGAGGGTGACTGCGTCGAGCAGCACCAGAGAAGGTATTCCCTGGTGCGGGTCGCCCGTCAGAGGCCGAAGGGGGCGTCGCTTGCAGTGCACGCCCGACACTGTGCCTGGCCGGGTCGATCCTGGGCCCAGGGCCCGTGCCCACGCCCCTCTTCAGTCCCACCCCCACCTCCCCCCCCTTCCCCGCCTCCTCCTCCTCCTTTTCCTCCTCCTCCTCATCCTCCTCCTCCTCCTCCTCCTCCTCCTCCTGCTCCTCCTCATCCTCCTCCTCCTCCTCATCCTCCTCCTCCTCTTCCTCCTCCTCCTATTATAAATATGTTTCCTAGTAGTGTGATTACTGCTGCTAGTTATGTATTACTCTTATTATTAGTAATGCTAGAACTCCGACTCGTGTTAATGATTTTGGTATAGCTTTCAATTTCAATGTTCTCTTCATAGTGTTATGATTCATATGCGTGGCAATATTAGTAGTCGGAATAGGGTGTTTGTTTCTTTGTGTTGCTGATATTATTACTCTTCTGACTATTAACAATTGCCTTAGTGTTGTTATTCGTATTATAAGTGTCAAAAGTATGACCTTTAGTAGTCGTATTACCATTAATAATAGTCGCATTATTATTATGAGGCGTGTTCGTTGTACTGTTCTTAGTGGTGTTCGCCTTAGGCGTGTTCATATTGTGTTTCTTCTTACTCGTAAGATTATTATTCGTAGTAGTAGTATAATGAATATGAGTATGACTGTGCTTGTTCGTATTGGTATTACTCTTATTGTTCGTGCGGTGAGTATTCTTGTTATGCTTCAAATATCTAATACTGTTATTACTAGTTTACATATTATTAATATTATTATTAATCCTCCTCCTCCACCTCCTCTTCCGCCTCCTCCTGCTCCTGTTCCTGCTCCTGCTCCTCCTCCTCTTCCTCCTCGATTTTGTCCTTGTACATGGTTTTCCCTGTCGCACCCCGAGACCGCTCGAAAGGGCGGGCCTGGCGTTTCGCCTGGGACTTCCTCACCACTAGTGGCCCTGAAGCTGAAAAATTGGCAACAGCTTCACGGATAGAGGACGGGTCGCTTTCAAAGTGTGGCTCTCGCCTGAACGCCGCGCACGTTCGTTTTAAAACTTGCAAGAGCTTCAAGGATTGAGGGCGGGCAGTTTTCAAACTGTAGCGCTCGTCTTAGCGCCGCGCACATCCGCTGTAAAACGTTGCAATAGCTTCACGGATTGAGGGAGAGTCCTTTTCAAAATGTGGCTTTCGCCTTAGCGCCGCGCACCTCCGTTGCAAAACGTTGCAGGAGTTTCACGGATTGAGGGCGGGTGGTTTTCAAAAGGTGGATCTCGCTTTAGCGCCGCGTGCAGTCGTTTCAAGGAATTGCAGAAGTTTCACGGATTGAGGACGGGCAGTTTTCAACATGTGGCTCTCGCCTTAGCGCCGCGCACATTCGTTTATTACAAAGTTTCACGGGTTCCCATGATCAACGTACCAGGGATGGTGTCTGGAAAGATTCAAGATTTCGCGGGCGCAACAATGACGTTGATTCGCGGTGTTGAAGTGCCAGTAATGGCGTTCAGGCGCGATTCAGGCTCGTCAAGACGCAACAGTCAGATTGATCCGTGGCGCTGGAATCCCGAGAACAATTGTTTGGCATGCGTCAGGATCTTCAAACGGTTGTCTTCTGGCGAGGCAATTCCCTCAGTGGAGATGAACCGTTGTAGGAGCCTAAGAAGAGGGAGCTTGGAGGGAGGGTGTATTCCAACATAGTTGATGGTTCTTGGGTTTACACTGGTCCTCATCCTCATCCTCATCCATCTCCTCCTCCGCCTCCTCCTCCTCCTCCGACCAGGACGGGCCCGTGCCCACGCCCCCAGGACTCGCCAGGAAGGTGGACAGACCGATCCTGAGGGCCTCCTCCTCCTCCGCCTCCTCCTCCTCCTCTGCCTCCTCCTCCTCCGCCTCCTCCTCCTCATCCGCCTTCTCCTCCTCCTCCTCCTCCTCCTCCTCCTCCTCCTCCTCCTCCTCCTCCTCCCGCTCCTTTTCCTTATAATTTTTCCCTGTCGCACCCCGAGGCCGCTCGAAGGGCGGGCCGGGCGTTTCGCCGGAGACGTCCTAACCGGTTATGACTCTGAAGCTTACAAATTGGCAACAGCTTCACAGATAGAGGGTGGGTCGCTTTCGAAGTGTGGCTCTCGTTTTAGCGCCGCGTACTTTCGTTGAAAGAATTGCAAGCGGATTGAGAAGGCTGATTTCAAAATGTGGCTCTCGCCCTAGCGCCGCGCACATTCGTTTTAACAAATTCCCAAGGCTGGCCAATGCATGCCCTGCGGGTGTCGGGCTGCAGACGCCGGCAGGAGGCGCACTTGTGAGCCTTCGGCAGAAGTTCCTCAAATAGAGGCCTCGCAGATGAACCCCGAGTAGATGGGTTCGGAGGATCGCGCCGCATCGCTGATGCATCGCCGATGCTTTGCCGATGCAGTGGCGATGCATCGGCGATGCATCAGCGTTGTCGGCAATGCATCGGCACCGTTGGCATCTGGCTCTACATCGAGCCGCATTGGCGATACATCGGCGATGCGGCGCGATTCTCCGACCCAATCTACGTGGACCCCATCTGGGAGCCTGGATCACAACAAAGAGTCCTGCCACCGTCGTCGTCCACGTCGCCGTTAGTTTCTCGTCTGCCGAAGACCACCAGTCCCGTGCGGCCCTTGCCAGCTTTGCAGTGCACGACGACCACGTTGTCCTCGTGCTGGCGCTGGTACTGGGCCATGTCCTCGGCCCGCCGCTGGGGGAGGGGGGCAGGATGTCAAGACGTGCGTGGGGGTGCAAGGTCTCCGTCTCCCTCTCCTCCACCTTCTCCTCCTCCTCCTTCCTTCTCCTTCTCCTTCTCCTCTCCTCCTCCACTTCCTCCTCCTCCTCCTCCTCCTCCTCCTCCTCCTCCTTTACATCATCCTTCTCGTGCTCTTCATACACCTTTACCTCCTCCTTCTCCTGCTCCTCCACCCTTCTCCTCCTGATCGCATCCCCTATCCTCATCCTCCTCCTGCTCCTCCTTCTCATCAAAATCACCATCCTCATCGTAATAGGCATCATCGCCATCATCATCGTCGTCCTCCTCCTCCTCGTCAGCATCAGCATCAGCGTCGGCATCGGCATCAGCATCAGCATCAGCATCAGCATCCTCATCATCATCAGCAGCATCAGCAGCATCAGCATCCTCATCATCAGCATAATCATCATCAGCAGCAGCGTGAGCATCGTCACAAGCAGCATCAGCATCAGCATCATCAGCATCACCATGAGCAGCAGCAGCAGCATCATCAACTTCATCATCATCATCATCATCATCATCATCATCATCATCATCATCATCATCATAAGCATCATCATCACGATCATCATGAGCATCATCATCATCATCATCATCATCATCATCATCACCGTCGTCATCATCATCACCACCATCATCATCAGCATCATCATCGTCATAGTCATCGCCATCGTCATCGTTATCGTCTTCGTCTTCGCCTTCGTCGTCATCAGCTGAAGCATCATCATTATCATCCTCATCCTCATCATCATCATCATAATCGTCATCAGCATCATCGTCATCATCATCCGCAGCAGAATCGTCATGATCATCACCATCCCCAGCGTCATCATCATTACAATCAGCATCATCAGCATCTTAGTCATCGCCATCGTCATCGTCATCGTCATCGTCTTCGTCTTCGTCATCGTCAGCTGCAGCATCATCCTCATCATCATCAGCATCATCATCAGCATCATCATCAGCATCATCAGCATCACCATGAGCAGCAGCAGCAGCATCATCACTATCCTCATCATCATCGTCATCATCAGACTCATCATCCGCAGCATCATCATCACAATCAACAACATCACCAGCGTCATCGTCAGCAGCACCATCATCATCATCATCGGCATCATCAGCATGATCATTATCATCATCATCATCATCATCATCATCATCATCATCATCAGCATCATCATCATCATCGTCACCATCATCATCATACTCAACATGATCATCATCATCGTCCTCAGCATCATCAGCATAGTCATCAGCATCAGCATCACGATCGCCATCATCATCATCATCAGCAGCATCATCATCACCATGATCATCATCGTCATCATCATCATCATCATCATCATCATGATCAGCAGCAGCATCAGCATTATCATCGTCCGCATCATCAGAATCCGTCATCAGCAGCATCATCATCATCATCATCAGCATCGTCATCCTGATCGGCATCATCATCAGCATCAGCACCATCATCATCGTCATCATCAGCAGCATAACCATCATCATCATCATCAGCATCATCAGTAACCTCACCATCGTTATCATCCTCAGCATCATCTTCGTCCTCATCATCAACATCATCATCACCATCATCATAGTCATTATCACCATCATCATCAGCGGCAGCAACATCATCTTCATCCTTATCATCATCATCAGCAGCAGCATCATTATCATCACCATCATCATCACCATCACCCTCGTCATCTCCATCGCCATCGTCATTGTCACCATCCTCATCAGCAGCAGCAGCATCTGCATCAGCATCATCATCGCCATCATCATCATCATCATCATCATCATCATCACCAGCATCATCATCATCAACAGCATCATCCTCATCGTCACCAGCATCATCAGCAGCAGCATCATCGTGAGCAGCATCATCAGCAGCAGCACCATCATCATAAGCAGCATCAGCATCACCCTCATCATCATCATCATCGTCATCGCCGTCATCAGCATCGCCACCATCATCACCGCTATCAGCAGTGTCGTCATCATCACCATCATCACCACGACAACCATCCCCACCACACGCATGTGCATTGTTCTCATGATCGGCACTGTCATCGACATCGACATCATCATCACCATCATCATCAGTACCATCATCATCAGCATCATGGCCATCATCATCATCAGCAGCATCACCATCATCAACAGATCGCCATCGCGATCAGCATCACCATCAGCATCTACATCATCACCAGCACCATCAAATCGCCTGCAGCATCGTCATTCTCAATAGCATGTTCAACATCACCAGCCGCATCACCATCGGAATCTTCCCCTCGCCATGCGTATCACCATCATCTGCAGCCGCACCAGCAACAACATCAGCATCATCGTCGTCATCATGCGTCATCCCTCCTCACCCTCCTCCCACTCCTCAGCATGATCCGCCTTCCCCTCGCCGAGACGGCGCTCTGGGACAAGGACGAGGGAGGAGGAGGCGGCCCCAGGGAGAAGGTCTGACCTACTGCGCCACAGGTTGTGAAAGCATCGCGCGTCGGAGGTCAGGATCTTTCACCTCTCCACATGCACACTCACGCGCGCACGCGCACACGTGCACGCGCACGCGCGCTCGCACGCGTACGCTCACGCGTCTGGCGTCGCAGGCGCGGTCGGCAAGTGGAGGTGCCAAGTGCGAACGAACTTAGTCGAACGCACCATGACGAAAGAATCCAGTCACGGCCGTACAACGTGGAGGTGGAAAAGCGGGAGGCGCTGCAAGGCCAAAGTGCAGCAGCCAAAGAACCCGCAGGACGAAAGCTCGACGCGGGAAGTTTGAAGCGAGGCGCAAACACACACACACACACACACACACACACTGCAGTACTTGTTCCCCGTATTGGGCCCCGTCACCGCCCGTGGGTGCCCCGGCGCCGCGGCCCAGCTGCTGCCACGGTCTCCGCTGACGGGGCAGGCCGCGCCAGCTCACTCGGGACGGAAGTCAGCCGCCTCTGAGTGGCCCCGGCTCTCTGCCCCCTCCGCGGCCACCCTGTCCGTCCTCTTCCCCCTCCTGCATGATGGCCAATTCGCTCTTCGGTGCCCCCGTGTAGCTCCATCGCTGGTGCAGCCGTTCTGCCCCGCCGCCGACGAAAAAAGCGCGCGCGCACGCGCATACGCGCATACGCGCGGTCCACGAGGCACGGGCGTGGCCATCCGCTGCCACCCTCCGCCCTCCCTGCCTTCCTCCCTGCCGCCCTGCCGCCGAAGCCAGTGGCCACGAGAGCGCGGGGCCAAGAACGCGAGCCCCCTCGCCGAAGGCCCCAGGCCCCCGTGGAGAGCAGTCCCTGGAGAAGTGCCCGAGCACGAAGCGCATGCGTGAGGGTATAATATGAAGGGGCCCAGGGACACACAAACAAATACACACAAATCCCAGGATTCCCCATATTTTCAGGTACTGTTTGGATTCTCGTCTTCCCCCCCACTTCCCATATGTTCCCATATTTTCCTGGGCATCGACGATGAATTGTGTCTGTGTTTTTTCCCCTCCTGACAGTACGAGCTCGACCCAGAGAAACCTTCCACGAAAAACTCAACCCTGAGACCCCAGGACGCCAATGGATTTTTGGAGTGGGAACGTCACGCTTCCCACAGCAGAACCATCGAGACCCAAGAAACCCAGGGCACCCTGGAGGCAAACAGGGTTTCTTCGCATTGGTTTCCACTGTACTCGGGGGCGCGCAAACATGGATTAGCGATCCATGGATTTGGCGCGCGGTCGCCAAATCCATGGATCTGGGGAGGTGCCCTCCCCGAAGTGCGGCCGGTGCCGCCTCGTTCGGCAGCGGAAATCCGCGACGTCCCATGGAAACGGGACCCGTCGCTAATCCACGCACCCTTGATCCATGTGTTGCGGACACCTGACGGGTGATACTCTTAACCCTCGTGCCAGGCGTATCTCTCCCCTCCCTGCCCATCCACGGCCCCTCCGCCGTCCGCCTCTCCAGCTCCCCCGGGGACCGTGCAGATGGTCTCCAAGTCGGCCAGCTGGCATGGATTGTGGTCTGGCGAGGGTGTCAGAAAATGGAGGAGCAGGAGGATAGAAACGACGGAGGAGAGTGAGGACAGGGAGGAGGAGGAGGAGGAGGAGGAAGAGGAACAGGAGAGGGAGAAGAAGGACTTCAAGTGATGTGGTTCTGGGGCGCCTCAACGCATTTGGTGGGACCAGTGACCTCGAGTACCACCGTGGTCTACCACTTAAGGTCTGAGCAACTATTTGACAAAACGAGAGAATTGCTGGAGGGCTCCCTGGAAACACCGCTGCGGGGAAGGAGGAGGGATGAGTAGGAGGAGGAGGAGGAGCAGGAGGAGGAGGAGGAGGAGGAGGATGAGGAGGAGGAGGAGAGCAAGGAAGACAAGGGGGAGCACGAGAGAGGATGAGGAGGAGAGAAGGGCGGAAGGAGGAGAGGCAAAGGATGAGCGATGGTGAAGGAGGAGGGAGGAGAAGGTGGGAGGGCGAGGAAAAGGAGAAGCAGGAAGAAGTAGGATGAGGACAGGAGCAGGACTGGAGGAGGGAGGAGGGAGTAACCATCATCACCACCATCACGATCAATGCCCCTCCTCCCCTTGGAGGAAGATTACCCCAGCAAAGCACCCTAATGGCAGCTAAGGTGTGGAGACTGAACAGCGCCGCCGTTGATGATGCGGATGATGGTGATGAAGCCCCTGGTGCTGAATGGTGTCGTTGCTGCTCCTGCTGTTTCAGTCGCTGCTGCTGCTGCTGCTGCTGCTGCTGCTGCTGCTGCTGCTGCTGCTGCTGCTGGGAGGGGGCGGTGATGAGGATGATGGGCGTGATGAGCGGAAGGTATGTTTCGAGTAATCTGGAAGACATATGTAAAACACATGGGATTCGAGCCACATGACAGGGGCCATATATATAATCATGCGCAAAGCACATCTGATTCGAGCCCCAGGGAAGGGGCAAGCTACAAGAACATTAGTAAAGCACATGGAATTCGAGCCCAAGGAAAAGGGCAATATAGGAACAGGCGTAAAACACATGCGACTCGAGCCACCGGAGAGGGGCAATCTAGAGGAAGATAAGTAAAACACACAGGATTCGAACCACAGGAGAGGGACAGCATACAGGAGCATATCAAAAACAATTAGGATTCGAGCCACAATAGAGGGACAGTATACCAGAACACATGTAAACACACATCTGATTCGGGCCCCAGGAAAGCGGGCAAGATGTAGGAACACGCATAGAACACATCGGATCCGAGCCACAGGAGATGGGAATGTTATGGGACATACGTAAAACACATTGGATTCGAGCCCGAGGGAAGGGGCAATCTCTAAGAATAGACATAAAACACATAGGATTCGAACCACAGTAGAAGGACAATCGATAGGAATACATGTGAACCACACGGCTGTGGAGCCCCAGGAAAGGAGCATATCAGCCGAAATCTGACCGAATATCTACAGACCTAAAACCAAAAGGATTCGAGCCACAGTAGAGGGCAATATATAAAACCTACGTAAAACACATAGGATGCGAGCCCCAGGGAAAAGCCATTTCAGCTGAAATCAAACCAAAACACACCAATGGGTCGCATGTCTGAGCCAAATCGAGCTGGAACACCTTAGTGGATCCCATCTCCGGATCTGCGAGGGCTGAAATCGAGCTAGAACACAATAGTGAGTCGCACTTCTGGACCAAATCGAACCTGAACACCATTGTGAGCGCTGCTGGACCGCTCTACCAGACCGTCGCCGGGCCTGGAAGACGCCTCCCCCTGGCCCCCCTGCGGAGATTCTGGTGAGAGGAATCCTTGAACTCTGTTAGAACCCTCTGACGAAACTCTATTAGATAAAAAATGGGGAGGAGGAGGAGGAGGAAGGAGGCGCTTCCCCGTTGACGACCACGCTGACAGCAACGACGACAACGAGAACGATTACAACGACGACCGCGGGGAAGCCAAAGGTGTCGATACCCATATTCCCGGACCTCTCCTTGGGCGAATTCTGACCAGGATTTCGAGGCCAATCCAGCCGTGGCGACGAAGGCCTCCCAGGAGGCCCAAACATTGGAAAGAGAGAAACGGGCAGCGGTATCGGTACCTTTTCCTCCTCTGAGCTGCACGCGCACCACGGACCCTGCAACGGGGCGGCCTGGGAACCGCACCTTGGTGTAGACCTCCTCGAAGGCGTTGGGGTCGTTATACACCCGCTCCGCGCACAGGTTGTACACCTCGGGACGGAGGCATCGTTGTCCTCCTCCTCCTCCTCCTCGTCGTCGTCCGAGGAGTTTCGGTTTCGGCTTCGGCGAGAGCGCGGTGACCAAGAGCGAGCCAGGGCGCGAGGAGACGACTCTGTCGCGCTCGGGGACAGTCCGCCGACCCCCCTGTGGGTCTCCAGGCGTGTGAGATCCCTCCCTCCGTAATACCCCCCCCCAGGGCCTCGACACAAGGAATTTGACCGCCCCCCTCCTGGCCTCGTACGACTGACTACCTACCAGACCACCCCAACCCAACCCGAAGACCCGAATCTGACCCGAATTTCGGGTTGGGGGGGGTACGGGTTCCATGTGTTTTTTCAGCGTTCCCCGACCCCCCCCCCCCACTGGAAATGGAGGGCAAATTGAGGCCTTCGGGTTGGGTTGGGGTGGTTTGGTAGGTGGTGAACGACCCCTGGCCGAACTCACCCAGGGGGCCCCTCCCAGAGCGGGTCCGGCTCTCCCGGGCCCCCCTTGCTACCCCAGCATGTTCCCGAAAGCTCCACGACGAATTCGAAAACCTTCTGACACCCAAGATGGCCCCCAGGGCGGCCCAAGAGGCGCCCAAGAGACGCCCAAGAAGCAGTGGCCTGAACGGCCGAATCGTCCAGCCAGCGAGACGTTGGCACAGCACTTCCAAAAACGGTGGACGGGTCCGCACCTCGGGCACAACTACATCGCGCAGTACCTTGCCGCGAACAGTCTCGACTCAGACCAACACTCCCCTGTCACAGTGGTACGCAAAATGGCTCGGGATGCATAGTCAAGCTCCTTCCCAAACTTTGTGAGGAACTTCTGAGGAAGAGCTAAAGTCCAGCTGGCACAGCTGACCCCACGGGCCCTCCACGAATGAAACCGAAAATCTTTGACCTCCAGTGGCATGGGGAAACCAAACTCGCCAAACCAATTATATTGGGAATCAAAAATCCAGCCCAAGTCGCGAAGGATCGCGACCGTTGCGATCGCGGGTCCTCTCACCCTCAACCGTTGGCAAGTGGCAGGGATGACTTAAAAACAACTGGTCAGATCACAGCCAAACTCGGGAGAGCTGCATCTTTTCATGAGGGTCTACGGCCAGCCACAGCTTGTAAAGCATAGCAAGGCGTTCGTGCCTCAGCCTAAAAAATGGGCCCCCCCGAAAGTTACAAATCAAGGAATGCATCTGTGGTGGAACAGGCTCCTGAGCTCCACCACCCAGAGCACTGGGCAGCCTGCCCTCGAAAAGCCCAAAGTTGATGAGGGGAGAGCCCAACAACTTAAGGCCCCCAGGAGCCGACAGCCAGCACAACTGGCTTGAAAAGTTTGGGAGCTTTCGGTCAGATACTCAACCTCGGACGCGCGCCTCCTAGATTCCTTCTTGCCTCCGCTTGGCTACCCCAGTCACCCTCCGCCTCCTTCCAGCCACCGTCGCGGCGCCTAAGTCCCAGTGTGGCTTTTAGACTGGATGGGGGGGGGCACGGCTCGGAGTCGGTTGTCGATGCGCAAGCCCAGGGCCTTAGAGGAACAATCTAAGGCTGATTTCTCACTAGCTCAGCAATTGAGCTTTTCGATCTCGTGGCCGAGCCGAACAGTAGCAGGGTTAACTTGCGCAGGGGGCTCTTCCGCCTTGCCCTGCATACGCTGGGAAATGTCACGCACACAGGCACGGGTGCAAACTCTACTGAACTCTCCGTCCAAGGCGACATGACAGGCTCCCAGAGCCTCCCTCGTACACATAGATGTTGACCCAGCGCATGCTCCGGGAATATCCAGGAAAGACCCCACCCCCGCGCCGATCTCCGGGAGAACATGACCTTCTACATCCAGCATTCGGGGGGAGGTGTGGATCAGCATTCCGAGATAAAGGAGGTGGGGAGGGTAGTCCATACACCTGGCCCAGCGCAGCGCCACAGACGCCGCCCCCTCATGGAGGGCAAACTCGCGATACAGCTCACGCATAAAAGTGGCCTTCAAAGCGGACGAACCCTTCACCGCAGAGCCCCAGAAAACAGCATGTCCAGAGGTCCTCTCGTCAATGTCTCAACCCCTCAGTTCTGTGTACAGCCCGTAAACCGTGGAGCACTTACAAATGGGTCTCTCGTCGCTCTGGTTGAAGGGTGTTCAGGTTCTCGCCTGCTCGGGTTTCCGACCGCCCAAGACGGCGCAAGAAGCCTCCAAGAGGCCCCCTAGATAGCTCCAAGACAGCCCAAGGGACCCCCAGGAGTGCCTCAAGTCGGCCCAAAATCGCCAAAGATCGGCCAAGGGGCTCCGAAGAGGGCCGCAAGACGGCCGTGAACCGCTCCAAAAGGGCACCACCTCGCCCTAGAGAGGCCCCCAAGGCGGCCGACATGGGCGTCAGAAGAGACAAGAGCGTCACCCTAAGACGGCCCGAGAGGCTCCAAGAGGCCCCAAAGCGGGAGGGTGCGCCGCTGGATCTCCCCAAGGGAGAGGGGTTAGGACCCCCCCCCCCCCCCCCCCCCCCCCCTTTCCCCGTCCGTCGTCGCCCCCCCCCTCCCCCCCTTCCCCGATCCGTCGTCGGAGAACCCCCCCTTTCCCCGATCCGTCGTCGGGGACCCCCCCCCCCAAAAGGGGGGGGGGTCCGAACCCCCCCCTCCCCCCCTTTCGCCACGCCGCCCCCTGACGCCGGAACCCGACCCCCGCCACCCCTACCCCTAGTCCTCACCCGAACCCAAACCCCGAATCCGAACCCTAACCACTAACCCCAGCCCCAAAGGAAGTCACGAGGGGCCCCCTACCCCCTAACCACTAACCCCAGCCCCCTACTCACTACCCCCTACTCACTACTCGCCAGTCGCTACTCACTACTCACTACTCACTATCCACTACTCACTACCCACCACCCACTACTCGCTACTCACTACTCCCTACTCACTACTCCCTCCTCCCTACTCACTGCTCGCTCCTCACTACCCCCTACTCAATACTCACTACTCACTAAGCACTACTCACTACTCCCTATTCACTACTCAATAATTACTACTCATTACCACTACCCACTATCCACTACTCACTACTCACTACTAACTACTCATTGCCCACAAATCACTACTCACTACCGACTACTCGCTTCTCGCTACTCCCTACGCCCTACACAATACTGACTACACAGTACTCAGTACTCGCTACTCGCTACTCCAATACTCGCTACTCAATACTCACTACTTACTCCCCGCTACTCACTATTCACTACTCACTACTTACTACTCCCTACTCACTAGCCACTACATAGTCTCTAGCCACTAGTCACAACTCACTAGTCACTAGTCACTAGTCACTACTCACTGCCCACTACTCACCAAGCGCTACTCATTACCCACTATTCGCTACCCACGTCTTACTACTCACTGCTCACTACTCCCTACTCCCTACTCAGCACTCACTACTCACTATTCACTACTCACTACTCGCTACTCCCTACTCGTTAGTCACTAATCACTACCCACTACTCACTACTGACTACAATCTACTTACTACTCGCTACTCACTACTCGCTACTCACTACTCACTACCCACTGCCCCCACCCACTACTTTCTATTCACTACTCATCACTACTCACTACTCACTACTCACTACGCACTACGCACTACGAACTACTCAGTACTCACTACTCACTATTCACCACTCACTACTCACTACTCGCTACTCACTACTCACTACTCACTAACCACTACTCACTACTCACTACGCACCACGCACCACCCACAACTCACTACTCACGAATCACTACTCGCAACCCATTACTCACTACCCACTACTCACTACCCAGTACTCATTACTCCCTACTCCCTACTCAGTACTCACTACTCGCTACTCGCTCCTCACTACTCACAACTCACTACTCGCCACTCACTACTCACTTATCAGTACACACGAAGTACTCACTATTCACTACTCACTACTCCCCACTCCCTACTCGCTACTCCCTACTCCCTACTCGCTACACTACTCGCTACTCGCTCCTCACCACTCACTACTCACTACTCCCCACTCCCTACTCGCTACGTCCTACTCGCCACTCACTACCCACTACTCATACTCACTACTCACTACTACTCACTACCCAATACTCACTACTCACTACGCACTAACTCACCACTCACTACTCACCACTCCCTACTCCCAACTCCGTACTCCCTACACTACACGAGGGGGAGGGGGGTCCGAACCCCCCCTCCCCTTTCCAGCGCCAAGGGGGGGAGGGGGGGAGGGTCCGGACACCCCCCCCCCCTTCAAGGGAGGAAGGGGGGGCGGGGGTTCGGGACCTCCCCACCCCCGTTAAGGGGGGAGGGGGGGGGGGGTCCCGGACCCCCCACCACCCCACCCCCTTGAAGGAGGGAGGGGGTGGGGGGGTTCTGGACCCCACCCCCCCCCTAGTGTATTCAGGGAGATCCACTGGCGCGCACTTTCCCCAAAGCGGTCCCAAAAGAAGCTTTCGGGAAGCTCCCAGAGGACCCCCAGGAGGCCCAAGAAGGCCCCAAGAAGCATCCTCCTTCTCCTGCTCCTCCTTCTGCTGCTCCTCCTCCTCCTCCTCCCCTCCTCCTCCTCCTCCTTCTCCTCCTATTCCTCCTATTCCTCCTCTCCGCCTCCTCGTAGTCCCTCCTCCTCCTCCTCCTCCTCCTCCTCCTCCTCCTCCTCCTCCTCCTCCCTCCTCCTCCTCCTCATCCTCCTCCTCCTCCTCCTCCTCCTCCTCCTCCTCCCCTCCTCCTCCTCCTCCTTCCTCCTCCTCCTCCTGCCTCCTCCTCCTCCTCTTCATATTATGTTTCTTACGATTACTGGTATGGTTTGTCTGCTTATTATTCCTCCTCCTCCTCCTCCTCCTCCTAGTCCCCCTTATCCTCCTCCTATGATTGTTAGTAGTATTATTAGTAATATTATTATTATTATTCGTATTATTATTATTAGTCCGCCGATCCGGCGTGTGAGTTTCAAGGAGTCTCAGCTACAGCCTCGAGGCTGAGCTTCAGCCTCTGGGGGGGTCGCCGGGGTGGCTCTGCCGGGGAAGGGGGGGTGGGGGGGGGGGGGGGGGTGCGAGTTTCCGGCGAACCCCGGGGCCGCTCCGGGGGAGTGGAAGATAGGGGGGGGGGGGGCGCCATGCTCCGCTTTTTCCGGCGCTTTGGAGGAGGGGGGGGGCCCAAGAGACCCCCAAGGGGTTCCAAGAGGGCCCCGAGTCGCCGAAAAATCGCTCCAAGACGCCCGAGATGGCCTCCAGACGGCCCAAGGTGTCTCCAAGACGCCCCAAGAAGCTTCCAAGAGGCCTCCCAAGAGGGCCCCAAGAGGCCAGAATCGTTGATTTTCATTGGTTTTCTCAGGGTTTTTAGCGTTCTTGCCTTTTCGGGCGTCCGACGCTCGAAGACGGCCCAAGAGGCCCCCAAGTCCGTCCCAAGACGGCCCACGATGCTTCCAACACGGCCCAAGAGAGCCCCAAGACGGCCCAAGAGGGCCCCAAGACGGCCCAAGAGGGCCTCTGGACAGCCCAAGAAGGCCCCAAGAGAGCCCCAAGAGGGGCCCAAGAGGGGGACCACGAACCGAAAGAACCGAGCTTTCCGCCCCAAGAGGCCCCCAGGAGGCCCCAAGAGACCCCCAAGGGGCCCCAAGAAGCCCACAAGAGGCCCAAAAGAGGTTCCAAGAGGCCCCAAAACAGCTCCCCAGAGGCCTCCAGACTGCCTCCGGCAGGCCCCCGGTTTCTTCCGCGGCACCGCCCAGGGCGCCACCGGCAGGATGTCCTCCGTCTCATCGTTTTCCTTCAAGTTATCGCCTCTTCCTCATTCTCCTCCTCCTCCTCTGCGACCTCACTCCTATCCCTCAACGATCGCGTCACCGAGTGCCTCTTCTTTGAAACATCCTCGCTCTTCAAACGCACATCCATACACACATGCATACATACCTACATTTAAACACATTTGCATACATAGAAAAACAATCTTCCAGACATACATACTTACATTCACACACATACACACATATTATCATACACACATACAAACATACATACAAACTAAATACATACATACGCGCACAAGCATACATACATACATACGTACCTACACACAGGCACACATGATCAATGCATGCATACATGCATGCACGCGTACATACACACACATATATCGTGAAACTCACCGCGTGCTCGAAACTTGAGAGAGACCGCGGGAAGTCGAGAGAAGCCGCGGAACGAGGCCTCTACTACTACTACCACTACTACCACAACCACTACTACTACTACTACTACCACTACTACTACTACTACTACTACTACTGCTACTACTACTACTACTACTACTACTAATAATACTACTACTAGTACTACAGGAGCGTTTCCCAACTAGTATGTGTGTGTGGGTGATGCTGTGTGCGCATGTCTGCGGCGCAGGTTAAGTGGTGTGACTGTGTGTGTGCGTTTGAGTGTGCGCCCATAATTTCTGCGTCTGGAGAATAACCCCGAGCGACCCGGATCGGCGGCACTGGCCGAAGGCCACTACAATATTATTATTACTCTTATTATTAATATTATTATTATTAGTATTATTATTATTACTATTATTATTAATAGTACTAGTATTATTATTAGTAGTATTACTAGTATTATCATTATTATTATTAATAGTATTATTATTATTAGTATTAGTATTATTAGTATTAGTATTAGTATTAGTAGTAGTAGTAGTAGTAGTAGTAGTAGTAGTATGATTATTGTTATTATTATTCGTCTTATTACTATTATAAGTAGTATTAGTATTCTTTTATTATTATCATTATTATTATCATTATTATTATTGGTATTATTATTAATAGTATTACTATTATTATTACTATTATTATTATGATTATTATGATTATTATTATTCCTCCTCCTCGTTCTCCTTCCCCTCCTCCTCCTCCTCCTCCTCCTCCTCCTCCTCCTCCTCCTCCTCCTCCCTACCGCGCGGACAAAGACGAGGTCGGGATCACGACCCGTCCCAATCACAGCTTCCGCGTGCGACCCACGTCCGACATGTCACATGTGACGGCTTCCGCGTGCGACCCACGCCTGACATGACACATGTGACTGCTTCCGCGTGTGACTAGCGCCCGACATGTCCAACGTGACAACTTCCGCGTGTGACCAACATCAGACATGTCACATATGACGGCTTCCGCGCGTGATCCACGCCCGACATGTCACACGTGACAGCTTCCGCGTCTGACCCACGCACGACATGTCATATCATGCGGCTTCCCCGTGTGACCCTGTTCGCCGGAATTGCGCTGGTCCTATACTCGGTCTCCTTCCTGGAGCGCTGTTGCACGGACACGGTGACGGGGTTTGCCGCAGGCAAGGTGGATACATATAAACAAACCTACATGTGTACGTATGTGTATATATATATATATACCCGAACTACGCGCGCACGCGCTTCGCGCACTTAGGTTCTCGCAGCAAGAACAAAAAGGAAGGAGCCGTGGAGATGAGAGGTAGCGAGGGGAGCGGCAGGGGGTGGCGAGCCCGAATCGTCGAACTCCCACGGCGAGCACGGCGCAATGCGAGCGTGCCCGTCCACATTGGGTGGCTCCGGGAAGCTCTGGTGGAGGCGTCTTGGCGGCCTCGTGGGCGGTTTGGGAGCGAAAAGGCTGCCTTGGCGGAGGTTCGTGGAGGCCCTTGAAAGGGTCCTGGTGGCTTTTTGGGGGGCGCCATGTGCTCCTGTAGCTCTCGCGGCAATCCCGTGGGAACCTCGTGGGGCCCACAGAACACATCGTAACACAAAGCAACGCGAAGCACAGCCAGGAGGGACAGGTAGCAACGCGACTGGGAAGCATGTCGGGGCTTTGGATGGCTGTTCTGTTTCTTGCGGGGTCTCTCAAAAGTGTGTTTGGAGCCGCTTGGAGAGCTTTGGGGGGTCTCTGGGGGCCTCGCAGGAACGTCCTGTACGCCACCCAGAGGGTCTTGGGGCATGTTGGTAGCCACACGCCCCAATGAGTGCCCCGCGACCCTTCTTGGTACACTCTTGGGCCCTCTTGGGGCTCCCTTGAGGCCCTCTTGGGCCTCTCTTGGGCTGTCTTGGGCGTTCCTTGAACTGACTTTGGGCCCTCTTAGCCGCCTTGGGGCCCCTTGGGCCGTCGTGGACGCTGTTGAAACACAAAACCAACAAACCAACAAACAAACAAACAAACAACAAACAAACAAATAAAAAACGAGTCTACAAAAAATGCATACTCTTCTAAAAGTTCTGGGACGACTGTGGCCTCCCAGGGCGCTTTGGGGGAGCTTCTTGGAGCCCGCTTGGGGCGTCCTGGGGGCCTCCTTCTTGGCCCGTCTCGAGACTGCCTGGAGGCGGCACAGAGCGCTTTCAGTGAGAAGGCGAAAACCCACCCCCACCCCCAGTCCCGACCCCACCCCCGAATCCGCGATCCAGGGGGTCGGGACTGGCGGTGGGGGTGGTTTTCCCGTGTCCAGAAAAGGAGAAAACGCCCCCCCACCCTCAGTCCGGCTCGGGGATGGGCGTCGGCTCGGGGATGGGCGTCGGGACTGGGGGCGGGAGTGTGCTCTCGCATTCCGATTCAGGGTCCTCTCGGGGCTTCCTGGCGGCCTCTTGGGCTGCCTGTGGGCGCGCTCGGAGCGCCCTCGGGCTGCGTCGAAGCCTCGGGATCTCCCTGTGGAGGCGCCCGCGGGGGGGGAGGGGCCGCCCTGTAAAAGGGAGGTCGCGGCCTGCTGCCCCAGGCCCGGGATCTCCCTCTTCTGTTTGCACATACATACATGCATGCATGCATGCATACATACATGCATATACACAGACATACATACATACATACATACATACATACATACATACATACATGCATGCATGCATGCATGCATGCATACCTACCTACCTACCTACCTACCTACCTACATACAGACATACATACATATATCTACCTACCTACCTACCTACCTACCTACCTACCTACCTGCCTGCCTGCCTGCCTACCTACCTACCTACCTACCTATATATATATATATATATATATATATGCATGCATGCATGCATATGCATGCATGCATGCATGCATACATACATACATACATGTAGACATGCATGCATGCACACATACATACATACAGACAGAGAGACAGAGAGACAAACAGGCAGGCAGGCAGGCAGGCAGGCAGGCAGACAGACATGCATGTACGCATTCATATACATTCATACACACATATGCATACATACGTGCATGCATGCATGCATGTACACATCCATCCATACATACATGCATACTTACTCACATACATACAAAACAACGTACATACATGTATACACGCATGCATGTATGCGGACATGCGCACAGACATACATGTATGCATACCCATTTACATAAATATAAATGTACATAAATAGATACGTAAATGCATGCAGACCTGCATACATGTATACATGTACACATACATACCTACACACCTACATACAGGTATACACGTATACATAAACATGTTCAAACATATAGATATATATATATATATATATATATATATATACGCATACAGCTGTATAAACATATACGTATAAGTATACAGCTGTGTATGCCCATACGTATACATATATAAACACACCGACCTATACGTACATGCAAACATACGTGTATGCATGCATTCATGCATGCATACATACATGCATGCATATATGCATGCATACATACATGCATGCGTGCATACAAACATACATACATACATAAATGCAGGCATGCGGGCATGCATTCATACATACATACATACATACACGCGTATATACACATACATACATACATACATACATACATACATACATACATGCATGCAGGCAGGCAGGCAGGCAGACAGGCAGGCAGGCAGGCAGGCAGGCAGGCATGCATGCATACATACATACATACATATACATACACACTTGCATGTATACCTACATACCCACATACAGACATGCAAACAGACAGACAGACAGACAGACAGACAGACAGACAGACAGGCAGGCAGGCAGGCAGACAGACACACACACACACACATACAGATACGCATAAATTGAAACCACATAGTTTACATGTACATGTATGTGCACAAGCGTAGACATGTACAGCAGCGACCGCAGGGCGGCGGGCCGAGACAACAGCCACACTCACACCGCCCGCCCGCGGGAGGGACGCCTTGTAGTGCCTGGCGTGCTTCGCAGCAAAGAACCTCTGCACCTGGCGCGTGCTTTGCTGGGCGAATGCCGCACGGGGGGGCCCTCCCACGCCTAAATCGAATGAATCCAGAGTTCGATCGACCCCAGGAGTGAGCCACGGCAGTGCTGGTGCATGAATTCCCTAGGTTACACGGCTGCCACGATTTGTCTTCGACGCTGGCCCTGTGCTCACGGTGATCCAAAGAGGAGTTGCCTGCCCAACTGTGGAGGGCAGCCTCCAGATGGCTGGCAACGGCCTAGGGGCCAGGGCTAGACATGTAGTCGCTCCGCCATCTCTTGAGGAGACTAGAGGGCGCAAGGAGAGCATTCAGAGAGAGGAGCGGCACTGGGGTGCGCGGCCAGCGGGGGGGGGCAATGGCCGCGCGACAAGATAGCGAGCCTTTGGTGCCCGCGTCGGCTCCTTCGACCGAAAATTGCCAGCGCTGCGAGTTGCCGGCGCCAGAAACGCTGGCCACTTGGTGCCTCCACTGCCTGGCAAGCACTGTTTGCCGAGGGTTGACCGTGTGGTCCGAGTGGTTCGACACGTCAGCTGCTGCGGTGGAGCAGGACCAGGACGGAGATCGTGTCTGTGGCTCCGTGGGCCCATCCTTCACGACGTGAGCCGCAAGACATTCAGCGGCAGGATCGCGCGCTCGACAGCCCAGAGTCGCAGCCAGTGCTGGCGGCGCACTCCAACCTCCAGGAAGGTCTTCGACCAATGGTGCACTTCGTTGTTGGGGACGGCTCCAGACGCCGTTTTCGTCGGAGCCGCCCCTTCGCAGGAGCGTGTGGGCGTGGCTGGAGGCGGGGCTCCAGGGTCCACCGCCGCGGAGGCGCTAGCTCGCCCCTTCCAGGCGCCACAGTCCAGCAACAGGGCCGAGCTGGCAGCCTCAATGGACGTCATCTCGTCGATCCCCGATGGCGAGATCTGTTACGTGTGTGGCAGCTCCTGCGTGGTACGGGGCTGGCAGCGGCTCGCCTGCAGACTGAAGCGCCGCAGTAATACGGAGCTGTGGCAGACGCTTCGCCTAGCAGTCAGCAGCCGCCCGGAAGCAAGCAAGCAAGCAAGCCAGGAAGCAAACAAAAGCCATGAATCTGGAAGGACGCGTCCGCAGACTCGAAGCTGCGATGATGGCAACCAAAGTGGAACGATTAAGGCATATATCGAAAAAACATGGGAGGAGGAGGAGGAGGAGGAGGAGGAGGAGGAGGAGGAGGAGGAGGGGAGACGACATCAGAGAGCACAAGGTGGTGGAGAGCCACTGCAGCGAGGAGCGGGCTGCAGCTCGATGAACGCCAGAGGCACAGAGGTTTGCCAACATGGACGCCGACCGCCGAGCTGCCTTCGAGGCCGCCCAGTGCCAGATCGATGCTGACCTGGCCCTAGCTGTGAAAGTGGCGGAAGACGCTGCAGCCAAGGTGCGAGAGTGAGTCATCAGCCGCGCGTCACTGTGCGGAGACTGGCCAGCGGGGCCGCAGGCAGCGCAAGACGCAGGACACCGGCGCGCAGAGGGCGTGCAGGACATCGACACAAAGAGTGCGAGGGTGCGCCCATGCCGTGACGACCCCTGGCGTTGGCTTCTGACACCGCATGGATCGTTCAACCTTGATTGGCGGCGCGCACCATGGGGCAGGGGGAGGGGGGAAGGCTACTTAGAAGGACTTAGAAGGCGCCGGCCTCACATCTACAGACGAGGCCCGACTGCTCTAAGGAGCAGGGGTGCTTCTAAGAAGCCTCCCCCCCTCCCCCATACCCCCCTTCTGCGCGTGGCCGACTTTCCCCAGGGCCAGATGTCCTCCCGCATCGTCTCTTGAAGGTCCGAGGTCCCTGCGAAGGCCCCCGGAGGTCGAAAACAGCCGAATGCCCTCCCGTCGTGAACGTGTCGCCACGCGAGCACGTCTGCGTCTGGCGCGAGGCGCATGCGGCCGGTCCTTCTTGGCGGCGCGCACAGGAGTGCAGGGGGAGAAGGGAAGGCTTCTAAGAAGCCTTCCCCCCTGCCCCCTACCCCCCCCTGAGCAACCAAAAAAGGACCCCTAACCCTTTGGGAGGGGACCTAAGTTAGGCGGGCAAAAAAGAGTAGTGGCCGATCTTCTCTCTGCGCCTCCGGGCGACAGAGGCGGCCGTGCACATGCAGCTGATTTCGTAACCCTCCCCCTTCTCCCCATTCCCCCCCCCTGAGACGAAGCCAGGACGAGGACAAAATCGGGTGGGGACAAATAGGGAATCTCTGAGACCCAGCGGTTCGGAAGGCTGTTTCGAGCGCTGCTGCCTTCTTAGAGCATTCCGGAACGCTCTGGAAAAGATTTATCCTCGTTCTAGCCCCGCCCAAGTAACCAAGGAAGGCCGACCTCGTCCATCGGGTTCCGGTAGTGCTGCTCCACCAGGTCCTGGGGAAATCAAAAAAGGCACCGATCCCGCTACTCCACGGACCTCTCGCGGGGCGCGTTCTGACCAGGATTTCCAAGTGAATCCAGCGGTGGTGACGAGGGCCTTCTAGCGAGGGAAGGGTAGCGGTGCGGGTACCTCTGCCATCCCTGAGGTCCTCCGTGGGCCACCCCATGGCCACGAGGTTGAACGTGATGTAGCTCAGGTCCTGCGGCCAGAGCGCACACGCAGCCCGCGGGAGAGAGGGGGCCCAGCCTGCGCGGGTCGGGCACACCGAGGCCGCTGGCGCCGAGGATCGAGGAGCAGGGAGGGAAGAAGTCGAGGCCTGGCCAGATCAGCCCTCCTCGACGGGGAAAGCCCTGCTCCACAGGCCGCAATAAGAGGGAGGGGGCCACAGCCCTCCCAGACGAGCAGCTTCAGACCACCCGAAAGGGCGGCCTTTCTCTTGCCCAGACCCCCGCGGAACCCTCCAAGGCAGCTCCAATCGGACCCCTCCAAAAAAACAGACCACCCCCCTGGCATTGCAAAATCCAGAGTAGCCAAAACAACAGGGAGCTCCAGGCTTTCTGGTGTGGCCAGGGCCCATGTCCCTACCGGGGGGAGGAGGCGAGGGAGGCTGCCGGGTAGGCAGGACCAAAGACCGGCGACCAAGGGGGGGCCGATGCAGGGACAAAAGCTGCATCCACGTGAACTGCCGGGCGCCCGCGCGGACTCTGTCGGTCCGCGATGACCCCCGCCCCATGGCAGGCGGAGCGCGCAGCGGGCGGCGCTGGAGGTGCCGCCAGAGGGGGTCCAGTGCCCATCCGAGGTTGTCTGCGCGGACCTTCGAAAGTGGATGCGCGTGCCGTTTTTGTTTTCCTGGCTCGAGTCGAAGATCGAGGGAGACCGAGGATCGAGGGCGAGGGGGAGAGCCTGCAGGACCCCGGGAGGCCCCCCTCCGAAGGATCCGAGGCAGGCCCCTCCCCCTCCCCATCCCCCATCCCCCTCCCCACTCCCCCTCACCCTCCTCCTCCTCCTCCTCCTCCTCCTCCTCCTCCTCCTCCTCCTCCTCCTCCTCCTCCTCCTCCTCCACGCCTCCCCCAGGATCCCCCCCGCAGACCTCCCCGAGGGGCCAGGCGCAGACCTCTGGCAAAGAGACTCCGAGCTCTGGCGGCGCGCGCCAGGGCGTAGGGGGGGCGAAGAAGGAGGCTGCTTCAGAGAAGACGCAGGCCCTACATCTACAGACGAGGCCCGCGCATTCTAAGACGCAGGGGTGCTTTCAAGAAGACTTCCCCCCAGACCGGCGCCTTCTAAGGAGCAGGGGTACTTCTAAGAAGCCTTCCCCCCTCCCCCATACCCCCCTTCTGCGCGTGGCCGACTTTCCCCAGGGCCAGATGTCCTCCCGCATCGTCTCTGGAAGGTCCGAGGGCCATGCGAAGGCCCCCCGGAGGTCGAAAACAGCCGAATGCCCTCCCGTCGTGACCGTGTCGCCACGCGAGCACGTCTGGGTCCGGCGCGGGGCGCCACCCGGCTCGAGGCCACCCCAGGGAGCTTGGCCCGAACCGCACTGAGGAACTCGAGACAGCAGATGTCTGGGAAGTGGTTCTTCTGACTCTTGGGCGTCTGTCGGGTGTGCGCCAGCCAGCAAAGGGGCCAACACAAGGAGGGAATCGGGGGCTGCGGGAGGAAAGGCCTCTGGCCCAAAAAGGGCGCCCCCTGAAATTGCCGCCGCGCCCCCCCCCCCCCGGAAAGGCGAGCCCCTCTTCGCCACCCTCCCCCCCCCGCTGCCGCCCGCACGCCCGAGCCTTGGGTCCCGAGACGATGAGGTGAGAGACTGCGCGGTGACCTCGGGCCCCAAGGACCTCACCGCACAGCCCGACACCACACCGCTTTGGGACCCTGGAGGCCCCGGTCGCCCCAGACGTCCACTGAGGACGACCCCAGTCCCAAAACCGCGCGACCACCCCGACTCCCCACTGACTTATCGCTCAGCGTGGTCACCACGCCGCTTGGTCGGACGATGGCAAGACTGGGTTAGCATGACCTGGTTTAGTGATGTGCACCGGGGGGGGCGCCCCCTCGCCCCTTTCCACTGATCGAAACTGCCGCCACCCAGAAAATCACCAGCTACGGCAGACCTGCTTCGGTGCTTCGTGAGTCTGGCTCATTTGTTGAGCTTCGGGGTCCAATCATTCACACACGGAGTCATGGCTAGATCCGACTTGGGCCCCCCGGGTCAATCAGGCTTTGCAGGATCCTGCAAGGCCCCGCCGGATCCTGCAAAACCCTGCACCCAAACCCGGGTCAGTGCACCCCTGGCTCTGCAGGAGCCTGCAACGTCTGGCGCTCTGGCTGACCCCCGTTTGCATTGACCCCCGTCTCAAGGCTCCCGAGCTTCGGGGCCTGATCACTCACCGGCTCCCCTTCTGCTCTCTGCCTGCTGTCTCCGCCTGGCCCCCCTTGCGCCTGCCCGCCCGCCCCGCCGACCCCGGCCTCCCGCCTGCGCGTTCGTCGTCGTCTGCCCGCTTCTCCCCTCCTTGTCCCGTTCTGCCGGGCAGCACAGCCTGCCCGGGACCAGCGTGGCGGCGTGTGTGGCTTCAGCCGACGGCAGACTCATGGCCACGCCATTTCCCCATTCTAGAGGCCTCCTAGTTTGGGTCGGAATAGATGAGGTCGGAGAATCGCGCCAAATCACCAATACATCGGCGACGCACCGGCGATGCATCGTCGACGTCGGCGATGCATCGGCGACGTCGACGTGAAGCAAATCGGGCTCCACATCAAGCCGTATCGGCGATGCATCGGCGATGCGGCGCGATCCTCCGACCCCATCTACTCCGACCCCATCTAGGAGGCCTAGACTTGTGGATGCTACGGCAATGGACACCCTAACAGTCCTATCATTGAAATTAAAGATGTGTTCAAAATGTCGGAAACATGTTCTATACACGTTTTAAACATATACCTTACATGTTTGAAACATGTTTAAGACATGTGTTTGACATCTGGGAAATATTTGGCAACATGCTTCCTCTCCATTGATGGTCCTCCACAAGCCTAGACCTTCGCAGGTTTCACCAGCTCCCCTTGCCCGGGGCCCTGGCTGAATCCGACCGGGGCCCGCCCAAGAGGCCCGGAGGCCTGCGCCAGGCAGGAGCGCTCCCTGGGGGCCCAGGCCTCCAGGGGCCTGCAAGAGGCTCGAGACGCAGTCGAGGCGTCGGCGGTCTGCGAGGACGACGACGACGACAACGAGGACAATGACGACGACGACGACGACGACGAAGAGGACGACGACGACGACGACGACGACGACGACGACGACGACGACGACGACGACGACAAGGACGACGAGGATGACGAGGACGACGAGGACGAGGACGAGGACGAGGATGACGACGACGAGCGTCTTTCGTTCCACGGCGTGCGCCCCCAGAGCCCTCGGCCTTGGGAGGCCTCTCAAAGTGGCTCCGAGCAGATGGGGTCGGAGTATTGCGCCGCACCGCCGATGCACCCGCGATGCGTGGACGACATCGGCGATGCGTCAGCGCCGTCGGCGTGGAGAGCGCCCCATCGCCGATGCATCGGCGACGCGACGCGATCCTCCGACCTTCTCTCCTCGGACACCAGTTGGGAGGCCTCGAAGGTCAGGGTCTCGGGCTGGCTCAAGACCTCTGGACGGGTAACTGACCCTACTACGGCCCCCAGCCGATCTGAGGGCGACAAGATCTGTACATATGCACTGCCCCTGGGCAGGCCTATCCTGGGCCCAGGAGCGGTATCTGCGCCCCCATGGCTTGGCCAGGGAGGCATACACACCGATCGTGGGCCCAGGATGGGCCTGGCCAATGGCGGTGGCTATGTATAGATCTCGTCGCCCGAGAATTTCGTAATCCTTCCAACACGTGAGCCCAGGAGCTCTCCTTCCTCAAAAGCGCAACGAACCATCACACATGTCCCAGGCCTCGCCCTCGATAGAGACCCGAGCTGAGTCTGGCCGTGGAGACAAGGGGCCAGGCCCAGACAGGGCGACGAGCACCACAACCCGCAATTCCTTCTCTCCTCCTCCTCCTCCTACTCCTCCTCCTCCTCCTCCTCCTCCTCATCATCATCATCATCATCATCATCATCATCATCATCATCAACAACATCATCATCAGCAGCAGCATCATTGTCAGCATCATCATCAGCATAATCAGCATCATCATCATCATCATCATCATCATCATCATCATCATCATCATCATCATCATCATCATGATCATCATCATCATCATCATCATCCTGCTCCTCTTCCTCCTTATCCTCATCATCAGCAGCAGCATCAGCAGCATCAACATCAGCATCAGCATCGACATCAGCCTCAACATCAGCCTCCTCATCATCATCATCACCACCATCATCCTCATCAGCATCATCATCATCGTCAGCAGCACCACCACGACCATCACCATCATCATCAGCAGCAGCATCATAATCATCACCATCAGTATCAGCATCATCATCATCATCAGCAGCAGCAGCACATCATCAGCATCATCAGCTGCATAAGCATCATCAGCAGCAGCATCATCATCATAATTAGCATCAGAATGGTCATCATCATAATCGTCATCGTCGGCATCGTCATCGTTATCGTCATCATCATCAGCATCATCAGCATCAGCATCGACATCATTGTCATCATCATCATAATCATTAGCAGCAGCACAAGCACCATCAACATCACCATCATCATCGCCATCACCATCGTTTTTATCGTCATCATCATCAGCAGCATCATCAGTATCAGCATCATCACCACCACCATCATCATCAACGACAGTAGTATCATCATCAGCATCATCAGCAGCAGAATCAGCATCACCATCTGCATCAGCATCATCATCATCAGCAGCATCAGCCTAATCATCATCGTCATCATCATCGTCATCGTCGGCATCGTCATCGTCATCATCAGCATCATCAGCATCATCAGCATCGGCATCGTCATCATTGCCAGAATCACCATCATCATCAGCAGCAACATCGTCATCAGCATCATCAGCATCATTATCAGCATCATCAGCATCATCATCAACAACAGCATCATCAGCACCATCAGCAGCATCATCAGCATCAGCATCATATCCTCATGAGCATCAGCATCATGTTCAGCATCAGCATCACCATTATCATCAGCATCATCAGTATCATCATCGGCATCGTCATCGTCATCATCCTCATCACCCTCATCAGCCTCATCATCAGCATCATCAGCATCATAAGCATCATCATCGTCATCGTCATCATCAGCAGCACAATCACCACCACCATCACCATCACCATCACCATCACGATTATCAACACCATCACCGTCACCATCATCAGCAGCAGCACCATCAGCACCATATTCATCATCGGCATCGTCATCAGCACCGTTATCAGCATCATCATCAGCATCATCATGAGCATGATCATCATCATCATCATCATCATCATCATCATCATCAGCAGCAGCAGCATCATCATCACCGGTATCCATTACCCCTCCTCCCCCTCATCCGCCTGCTCCTTCTCCTCCTCCTCCTCCTCCTCCTCCTCCTCCTCGTCCTCCTCCTCCTCCCTGCTCTCCCTCCTCGAACTATACAGCCGCGCTAGGCACGGGCTAGGCCCGGCAAAGTCCAGGTCGAAGCCGTTCCGCTTATCCACGTACCGGCGCTTCTTCTTCGACGCCAGGCTGCGCGACAGGGTCTTGAGGGCCCTCGCGGTGTTCAGGATCCGCCTCGTGGAATGACCGAGAATTGGCCCAGGCTTCCGGTGTCACAAAGTGGACCCCTGGAGGTCTTGACCGTGTCACTGAGACTGGATTTTAGTCCCGACCCCCATTTTGACGGTCCAGGGGCCTGGCCCAGGCCGAAAATTGTCAAAAACCTACCGTCGTGACTTACTTCTTTTCAATTAGGAGAGGTCTGGGAACGAGGGGGATCGATGATCTGAGCTTTGCTGCGCTTCTGCCCTGTTTTGGGCGCCTCCGAGCGGGGGCCGCGGAGGGCCACTGGAGATGACGAGGCGCGCGAGGCCACCGACAGGTCTGGCCGCGCCAGTCTTCCTCCTGCTCCCCCTCCTCCAACCCCCCTTCCCCATATTGCTCCTCCTCCTCCTCCTCCTCCTCCTCCTCCTCCTCCTCCTCTGCCTCCTCGTCCTCCTCCTCCTCCTCCTCCTCCTCCTTCTCATCATCATCATCATCATCATCATCATCATCATCATCATCATCATCATCATCATCATCATCATCATCATCATCATCATCATCATCATCATCATCATCATCATCATCATCATCATCATCATCATCATCATCATCATCCTCCTTCCCATCCTCCTCCTAACAGCCTAATCCTCCTCCTGCTCCTCCTCCTCCTCCTCCTCCTCCTCCTCCTCCTCCTCCTCCTCCTCCTCCTCCTCCTCCTCCTCCTCCTCCTCCTCCTCCTCCTCTTGGGAAAGGGTTGAGGATCAGTGGGAGATTGGGGGGCGATGTATTCCCCCCTGAGCCTATCCCCCACTAACGTTGCCCTTGAGCAGGGCGCAGGCGCCCGCCCCCACGCGGTGCGCCCAGAACGGCCGTGGCATCGCTCTCGCCGCAGGGCCAACCCCACGTGCCGTCCTCGTGCCTGTGGCTCGTTCCAGGGAAGTGCCTGGGCGAGGACAGCATTCCTCTCGCTCTCGCGCGGCCTCGCTGCCGCTGCCGCTGTCATGCGATTCGGCGCACGAAACATGCACGGCGCCAGGGCAGGAACGCCACTTCCAAGAGGAACGTGCAAGCAGCTTGGACGAGGGCGACAAGTCGCCCGCTCGCGCAGGGCTTCAAAACTTAAGGTCTGCATTTCTCGGAAGGCCAGCTTCTGCTTCCGCGAGCGGGGCCGCCCCCTTGTAACTTCCGCTGGCGTCCGCCGAGGAAGTGGTGTCATATCCTCGATCCCTCGAAGGCGACGCCCTTTCTGGAGCGCCCCACGCAGCGCTGGTCTGCAAAGTTGTTTTCGCGTTCCAGCGCCTCGCCATCCTCGGTCACGTCTGCGCTCGCCAACGATGTCTGGCACGCATGCGTGGGTCCTTCCGGTACCGCAGTCTAGTCGGCGTGGCGGGTGATCTGGCGCGTGTCTACTCAAACATCCGTCGAAGGTCCGCAGCGGCTTCATCACCGCGGCCTCCACGAAGGCGCCGCCAGGCGACGTCTTGACGTCTTGAGCGTCCGTTGTCCTTGCTCCATGATCCTCGCGCGCCACACCATGAGGCAGCCAGCGCCGTCCTTTCATTTGCCTGCTGCAGGAGGGCGCTTCACGTCGAGATGCGCAGACCTCCGACGTCGTAATTTTCTCGCCCCAAAGGTCTGGACCTTCCCCCTGGGACCGATTTCTCGTCCCGAACCGTCTTTGAAGGCCCTGGGGTCCAGTTCCAGGGCCCCCAGAGACCAGAAATTGGCAAAGCCTTCTGCTGGGTGTTTTCCCACGACGCGACGAGGTCTGGATGGGCAGATCTGCTGGCCTGGGATGTACTGCCGACGCGGGTGTAAGAGGTCGCGGCCCGATTGCTGCCCCGCAAGCCCGCGCTCCGGCACAGACGCACAAGAACTTCATGCTCTGAGCGTGCTCTCCCGCCCGCAGCTTCCTCTCCCTCCTTCGCGCCCCTCCTGCAACTGTTGTGCCAAATTCCGCCCCGCAGTGCCCCTCGGTTGCCTCGACCGCGGCTTGGTGCCAAGTCGCTACGAATCTGAAAAACAAGAAAGAGGGCGCGGCCTTCACCTTCTCACCAATTGTTGGCAGCTACTCGCCGGAGAGCGAGGTGGGGAAGTGGGAAGGAGAAAGCCTTTTCAGAAGGCGGCGGGGCTTCTCAGAAGCCCTCGCGCCGTCTGAGAAGTTTCCTGTGCCTTCGGTGAAAGCTTACAAAACTTCTCAGAAGGTCGGTGGATTTCCGAGCCTTCTGAGAAGGCCTTCTCCTTCTCACTTACCCGCCTTGCTCGCCGCCGAGCTACGCGGCTCGCACCGCTGCTGGCGACGCGGCCGCGGGCTGGCCGCGCCGTTGCCGCTGCGGACACGCCGCGGCGGACAGTCGCAGCCAACGTCGCGTGCGGTCGGCCGCGTCGGCTGCGGGCAGCGTCGGCTACGCGCGGTCGAAGGCCTCGCAAGTTGGATGCGCTGGAGAAGAACGCGTCTCGTAGCAAAGCAGAAGGGCGCGGCGCGAGGAGGGCGGACGACGACGACGACGACGACGACGACGACGACGACGACGACGACGACGACGACGACGACGCGACGACACCGACGATGACGACGACGACGACGACGAAGACGACGACGACGCCAATGCCGAGAAGAACGCCCGTCCGCCATCCAGCGACGCGCAGCCTGCGCAACAGGGGGGCCTCAGGCCCCGAAGCGCCGCCGCCTTTCGCCTCTCGCTGCGCCCGACTGGGGTATGCATGCTCGCCCGCCTCGTCATCGGCACCAGAAGCCGAATGTCCACAAGCATCATCATCATCATCATCATCATCATCATCACCATCACCACCATCACCATCACCATCACCATCATCATCACCATCACCATCACCATCATCATTAGCGGCAGCATCATAACCATCAGCAGCATCATCATCAGCATCATCATCAGGAGTATCACCATCATCAGAATCCTCATCACCATCGTCATCATCACCATCATCGCCAGTATCATCATCAGCAGCATCATCATCGTCGCCATCGTCATCGTCATCATCATCATCAGCATCGTCATAGTAATCGTCATTGTCATCGTCATCATACTGATCAGACTCATCTTCAGCATCTTCATCTTGACCCTTCCTATAAACTGCGCCCTACTGCCTCCTCACCCTCCCCAAACCCATCCTCCTTTTCCCACTCACTTTCCCATTTGTCCCCCCCGCGACCCGCCTGACGTAGAGTATAAACACCACCAAGTTCCTCGGGGCAACCCCAAGAACTGAAAGCCTGAGCACTCAAGAACTAAAGTGGTGAAAGCTTGAAGTCTGTAAGATTGTCATCTGCACTACGGTCGTCATAGCTCGTCGTCACAGGTCGTCGTGGGCAGGAAGCCTGAAGCTCGACATCTGCAAGGTCGCTGCATAATGTCTTGGACGATCGCGCCGACGACGGGGCGACGCCCCCGATGAACGTGGAGGCCTCCCGAGACCGTCGGAGACCCCCAAGAAAATCAAACACGCAACGCCCAAAAACCTCGATTCTCGAACGTCGATATTCCTTCGGCCACCCCCTCATCGACGAGCGTGAAACGCTCTGCAAAAATAGGAAGGGCAATCGCAAGATGCCGGACGGATCAACGAGAATGATCGCCTTTGTCTTTTCTTGTCTTGTCCGCCCAAAGGCCACCATCGAGCATAAGCGCCTCCTGCCTGTTCCCCGAGACCCCAACTTTCAACGAGGTATTGTTTCAGAACGAAGACCCTGGACCCCAAACATCTGGAACTTTTCCTGGAACCGGCTTCCCATCCCGAGCCATTGTTTAATGGCCCTGGGGCCAAGCAGGGCCCACAAAGGCTAAAACCAAGCACGCACACAAACACACACACACGCACACACGAGCGCGCACAAACACACATGCACATTTTTCGGCGCCGCGAACCCGCGCGCAGCGACAGGGCGTCCAAAATCAGAGAAGGGAACGCGCGCGCGCGCTCAAAGGCCGAGCCCTCGAAACAAAAACACAAACACGCGCGCGCGTTCTTTCCTCCACTTCAGCTGCGAGGCGACGAGTCACGCATAGGCGAACTTCCACCTGGCGTAGGAAATGGGACGACTGCATGGTGGCACTTGCTTACAGAATAACGCGAGGACGCGCACGCACGCGGAAGATGCCACTGCAGCCACGCAAATGCAAAGTAGCCGGGCACACGAAGCGGACTGGACCGCGAGGTAAAGAGAGGAGACGATGCGCGACAAAGACGCGACACATGCGCCCACACCAGCGGGCAGTGCGAACACCGCCGATGCTGCCCGACTGTAAGGGCGAGCACAGGCACGCACGCATGCACGCACGCATACACACGCACACACACACACGCACAGACACACACACACACACACACAGGCACACACACACACAGACGCACACACGCACACACACGCCCACACACATGCCAACAAACACCACACACACACACACAAACACACACGCACACGCACACGCCAACACACACCACACACACACACACATTTTTGCAAGCGGCGCGACCCGGCGCGCAGCGACAGGGCGGAGAAAAGTCAGAGAGGCTGGCGCGCACGCGCATCAAGACAGCAAGTCACATAAACACAACAACAACAACAACAACAACAACAACAACAACAACAACAACAACAACAACAACAACAACAACAACAACAGCAGCCAGTGCTGAAACCAGATAGAAACATCCACCCTACCCTGCTCTGATCTACTCAATTCTACGCTACCCCATTCTACTCTACTCTACTCGACTCTACTCTACGCTACTCTACACTTCACTGCACGACCCTGCTCTACTTTACGCTGCTCGACTCGACTCTATTCTACTCAACTCCACTCTACCCTGCTCTACTCTGCTCCGTTCTACTCTACACTACGCTGGTACCCCCTACTTTGCTCTGATCCACTCTATTATAGTATACTGTGTTCTACCCAGCTCTTTTTACACCATTGCATTATACTCCGCTGCTCTGCCCTATTCCGAAAACTCTACTCTACCGCACACTACCCGAACCAACTCTACTCTATACTACTCCTACCCCACCCCCTACAAACTGTCTTAGCAGACGAACCATGCGGATATCAGCAGTCTACGCAGACAACGTGGGCAAGGTCATACGGTCAGAGAAAGGAGCCAAGCGGATACTTTGACGAAACATAACCTACACTACTCGATTATACTCAACGTCACTATACTCTACACTACTCCTACCACCATTCCATTAGAATACATTTATACTTATTATTATTAATATTATTATTATTCGTCTCCGATATACGATCCCCCACGCTACTATACTCTACTCTACTCTATACCTACCAGGCAGAACCACGCAGATAACCTATGTTCCTACTCCACTCCGCTCTACTCCTACTCTACGCTACTCTAATATACTCCATTCACACTTAAGATCATATAACAGGTGAGGCGATGCGGATAGCAGAGGAAGCCATGCGGATAGTTTGGACGAAGCCGTGCGGGCAGCAGAGGCAGCCGCGCAGATAGTTTGCCGAACCATGTCATACTACTATACTCCTACTTAAGAATACTCCTACTCTACGGTACGTGCGTTTTCCAAAATCATCTGATTATCCCAGCGACCCAAGGATGCCGCACCGGGAGCCCGTCCGCGTGACGGGGTGCAACGCACATAATCGTGATCGCGACCGCGAGGCTTGCCTTGTCGCCATCGCCGTCTCCGTCGTCGCCGTCATCTTCGCATCCACGACGATGCCATTCGTGGCCAGTTTGGCTCAATCCTGATTTCCATATGTCGATACCGAATGTCAGCCGAAGACATAAAACGAAACACCCTGTCGAGGTTCCAGGACCTGGCAGTTGAGGTGAGCGAGCTGGCGAGTCGTCGCAACGTCGACCTCTCGAGCGCGGACGTCGATGCCTTCCACGCCCCGATGGCCGCTGCCTGCTCCACGCCAAACCATCGCTGTATCAGCGCAAGCGCAAGCGCCGCGCGTGATTCGGTGCAGGCAACGCGGGCACGTCAAATAATAGGGTGCAGGCGTCGCCCCGCCACGGCGGGGTCATCGCGCGCACCGCGGGCGCTGTCGCTTTATCAACGCGGGCGCTGCGCGTGATTCGGCGCAGGCGCAGCAGGCGCGCCGAATAATAGGGCGCTGGCGTCGCCTCGCAAATGTCAGCGCATGCGCCGCGGGGGCAGTCGTTTCATCCGCGCGGGCGCTGCGCGCGGCCAGGCGTAGGCACCGCGGGCGCGTGAAAGAATGGGGCGCAGGCAGATCTTCGCGATCGCGCTGCTGGCTCGTGCACCCTGGGCAGCTGTTCTGATCAGCGCAGGCACCGCCCATGGGAAAGCACAGGCAGCTCTGGTGCGTTGAACAATGCGGCCCAGACATCGCCCTCTCATTGAAGGCACAGGCGCAAGCACGCCAGACACTGTTTCTTTTTAATCAGCGCATGCACGCCATCCCGCTTGGGGGTACAAAACTATAAAAGCCCAAGGGGGGCAAAGGGGGTCGGGGGAGCTCGCGCGAATCTTGCCATTGTTGCGACGCCACTGCCCCAAACTAGGCGTCGCGCCCTCTACGGGGGCGAGCGAAGGGCGGGCGGGCGGGGTCGGGGGCGGCGGGGGTTCGCGCGCGCGCCACTCTGCGCAAAAGAGAAGTAAATGATATGTCTGGCCCATGGTGCACCCGTGACAGGCGTACAAGCATGGCGGCACCGACTAAAAAAGTGGAATAGGAATACGCCTATACTCCAATATACTCTCCTCGACTCTACTCTCATCTAACAGACGGGGCCATGCAGATAGCAGGGGTAGCAATGAGGATAGTTGGCACATGTCAGGGCAAGACAGAGGGGGAAAGCAGTGGACCAATTCTTGGATTGCGCTAGGACCCTACAAGCGAAACCGTGGTGAGAACAACAATACTTGTTCATTTCGTGAGGAGCTCTGGCTCCTGGCCTAGAAACTCGGGCGCGCAGCTGCCCTCCGGGAGACGACTCGGGCACCCCCGAAACGCCTTCGGCGAGGCGCAGCCACTGGGAACCATGCCGAGGCGAGAAAACTTTCACGAACCAACGAAAACTTCGGACAGTAGCCACGTGACCGACGACCCTAGAACCACAAAAGAAAATGTCCGCCGCGACGGAAGGTGAGAATGGAGGCCTCCCAAATGGGGTCCGTGTAGATAGATGGGGTCGGACGATCACTCCGCATCGCCAATGCATCGCCGATGCATCGGCGATGCAGCGGCGACGTCGGCGATGCATCTGCGCCATCGGCGTGGAGAAGTTGGGGCTCCACATCGAGCCGCTTCGCCGATGCTTCGGCGATGCGCGCAATCCTCCGACCCCATCGGCTCTGGCCCCCGTCTGGACGGCCTGGAAAGCGAACTCTGGGACGCCTCCCCCTTGGAGGCTGCCAGGGGGCCTGAACTGGAGGGTGCCCAAGAAAATCGGTCACGAGGGGGGCATCGGGGGACCCCCCCCCTGACACGTCGATTAGTGAATTGTCCGTTTTCGGTTCTCGAGAGGGCGCCGCGGCCGTCATTTTCCAGGCTTGCGCCCGCCAGGATTGGGCCCGAGGTCGCTTTCACTAAACCACGTTTTACGAAAAAGGGTTCTGTCCATCCCGAAGGATCCGGGCGAATCCGCTCAAAATCGGTCCCCGGACCCCTATGACAGCGAATTCGTCAAGAGTCGTGCCAGCGTACCTGGACTGTGGGTCAGGAGCTTCGGGGATGCATGTGAGGGTTTCCTGGAATGCCTGTCAGGGGCCGCTTGGAGCTGGAGGCATCCAGAGGGTCTGAACTGGATGGGCCCCGAGAAAATCAGACAAAAAGGGATAAGGGCAAATCCAATTTAAATCGGTCCCCCGACCCCTCCCAAAGTTCATCCGGTGCAATTTTCCAGCCCAGACCCGTTTTCAACGGTCCCGGAGCCCGCGCTTGGATACCGGAAGAGGCAACAACTTCTCGAACCCAGAACCTTGAACCTCGCCCCTCCCTTCCTGCTCGTCGGAACCAAGTGCGGGGCCACCTCCAACCTCCAGCCGACTCCAATCTCCAACCCCCCCCCCATCGGGGGCTCCCGAGGATGAGCAGCCGGGTCCAGCCGCACTTGTCCAGGTCCCTGCGTGGCGGGGCGTGGTGGGCGCCCCCCCCCGCCGCCCCCAGCTCGCCAGAGCCGCGCTGCTCCAGGGAGGATCGAGGACCGAGGCAGGCCCGAGCCAGACCGAATCGCGAAGCTGGACTGGACAGAATCACCAACGACTCGCGTCGGAAGCGAGTCGAAATCGGATCGCCACGCCCGGCTCCGCCTGGCCCAGGCCGGTTCCAGTGAATCGAGCCAAACCGAATCGAATCGAAACCGCGGGCCCAGTCCGCGACTCGAATCGCATCGAATCGGATCGCAGGCGGCCCTGTCGAGGCCGCATCGGCGGCCGCGCAGTGCAATAGGACGAAGGCAGGGTGAGGGGACAAGATCGGGTGAGGGCTGGCGGGTCTGGAGGACGTATCGGGCGCTACGGCCGCTACAGCGTGTTCTGGAACGCTCTGGACCGGTCCATCCTCGTCCTAGGCCTGCCTCATGGGGGCCTCCCATGTGTGCGAGGCAGGAATTTCTCCACGTCCACAGTCTGGGAACCGACGTCCCGGTGCCCCAGCGGGCGCCAGCGCCTCCCCTCGCGGCAGCTGGCAAACAGTCACTTTGTGGGTCCCAGATGGCTGGGCCATCTGGCTCGGCCCTTCCCCAGGCGGCGTCGTCGGGGTCGGATTCGCGCACGTCGACGTCGACGTCGACGTCGGGGTCCCCCTCACGAGCGGAGCGCCCCTCGCGCCCCCCTCAGCAGGCGCAACCGGCCGTGCACTCCACCCGAGGGGAGCGCCACTCGCGCCCTCCTCTGCAGGTGGAGTCGCCCAGGCCCCAGCTCCGGCGGCCATCCCCGACGTACCCCCCAGGGACATGGATGCCAACGAGGGCAGTCGCGCCGATAGCCGCTGCCCAGACGCGGCGCCATCGAGAGGAGCGCCACTCGAGCCCCCCTCCGAGAACGGCGCCGCGCGAGCCGTCACCACGAGCGGCGCGCTCCTCGCGCCCTCATCCGACGGCGGAGACAGCAGGCCCTTCACATCGAGAGGAGCGCCACTCGCGCCCCCCTCTGGTGGCGGCGCCGCCTGCGGAGCCTCCCCATCGAGCGGAGCGCCACTCGCGCCCCCCGCAGAGGAAGGTGTCGGCACCCCGAGCGGGGCGCACCTCGCCCTCCTCTCTGCAGACGGAGCCGGCGTATTCCTCCCACCACGCGGAGCGCCGTTCACGCCCCACTCAGAGGAAGGAGACGCCCGAGCAGATCCAGCAGCTGGAGCGGCTTACGTCCACGATGACCAAGGACGAGGTGGACCAGATGCTGCTTCGTCTAGCGGCTCGGGCTCCCAACAGCGTTCTCGAGAGGTTCCTCCAGGGACCCTCCAGCCAGGAGCTGCCACTCACCATCAGCACCGGAACAGTAGCCCTGACCTCAAAGCACAATCCTGCTCAGACCCGGCGCGGCCGCCCGGAGGGAGCCACTCGCCCCTCCCCAGCGTCGCCTGTGCCTGGGCCGCAGACCGACCCAAGTCCTTCACCCCAGCCGCATGTCCCTGGACGGGCGAACTCTCCCCTCTCAGGTTTGGTGACCGAGCAGCGGAGACGCCATCGGCGGGAGCGGAAGCAGCAGAAGGCGGCGGGCGCAGTGCCCCCGAGTCCGCGGCACATCCCGCCCTCGAAGCGCCAGCGCCCTCGCTCGCCGGGGCAATTCGTGTACGACCCCTGGGTGCGCAAGACGCCCAAGGCGCCGACGAGGACGCAGGCCAAGCCCTGGGTGCGCCAGACACCCGAGGCCACGGCAAAGCCGAAGGCCGAACCCAAGAGGCCGAGAGTGGCCTGGCGACCTCGTGCCTGACGGCCCCGGGGCTCCAGGAGGACATCAAGGACGCCTCCTTGCCCTCGGTCCCTCCCTTCCCCACGCTCGGTGCCAAGGAGGAGGAGGAGGAGGAGGAGGAGGAGGAGCCTGACGACGACGACACCCCCTTCAACTGCATCAGCGACGTGCTGGAGGCCATCCAGGCCGGAGGCAGCGCTCACATCGCCGTGTTTTTTCGCTCGACCCCCGAACTCGTGTTGAAGATAGCTTGTGAGCCGATCTATGTCCTGCTCAAGTCTAGCTCTCGCTTTTCGCACTTGCGTAAGCAGCTCCTGAAGGTGTGCCGTAACCGGAGTGTCCCAGTTTTGCCAGCCTCCATTTTGGCGGCTTCGGTCACGGACGACGGCATAATCACACATATTACCGTCCCGGCCGACAAATTAGTTGCAGCTGAGCTCGAGCATGTGGCCGGTGAGGATGTCTTCTTCCTGTCGTGCCAGCTTGCCGTGTGATGCCCCCTAGTTGGTTAGCTATGCCTGTGCTGCAGGGCTCTGCCTTGAGCATGTGTGTAGGCTGATGTATGGTGTTCGGCGGATGCCCCCATCCGCCCCTCTTGCTCATGTGCGTAGCCTTTTGCGCCCCGTATGCGAGGGCACCACACGACGTGTCTCGGGGCCTCTGTGCCACACTGTGTACATGCCCCGCCTGACCGCCGCACTCCTGTCGAGGTGTGCGCCTACGAGAAGGGGACGTTGCCTCTGGGACACTGCGCCTGGTGTGCTTCGCCTAGGCTTTCACTTCTCTAAATACGGTTCGCCCGATGAACTTGCTACGCCTCGCGCACCACTGGCCGCATAAATTCGCCGGCCCAACGGGCCAGGGCGTGCTAAGATCTCCGGTAACAGGTAAACAGTATTTCTAGTTCGCGCGCGCAGGGCGGCCCCTGGGGGTCCCCGAGCGAAAAGTACCCCTCTCGATCCCCGGCAGATCCCCGGCAGACTAGGGGTCAGAGATGCCGGAATTCTGTTTCGGAGCCCAAGAGGGCTCCAGATCGCCCCAAGAGGGCCCCAAGAGGCCCCAAACATGGTCCAAGAGGGGCCCCAGACGCCCGAAGATCGCTCCACGACGCCCAAGATGGCCTCCAGACGGCCCAAGAGGCCTCCAAGATGGCCCAAGAAGCATCTAAGAGGCCTCCAAAAAGGGCCCCAAGAAGCAAAAATCGTTGATTTTCCATTGGTTTTTGAAGGTTTTTGGCGTTCTCGCATTTTCAGCTTCCGACGCTCCAAGACGCCCCAAGAGGCCCCCAAGACCGCCCCAAGACGGCCCGAGAGGTCTCCAAGAGGGCCCCCAAACGGCCCAAGATGGCCCCAAGACTGCCCAAGAGGCCTCCAAGACGGCCCAATACACCCCCAAGACGGCTCCAAGAGAGGGCACAGACGGGGGACCCGAACGGGCATTTCGACATCTTTGCCCGAAGAGGCCCCCAGGAGGCCCCAAGAGGCCCCCAAGAGGCCCCAGGAGGCCCCAAAAACACCTCCAACAGGCCCCCGAGAGGCCTCCCAAGAGACCCCACGAAGCCTCCCAAAGAGGCGTCTTGTCCACGACCAGGGTTGGCCCCAAAAATACTCCAAGAAGCCATCGAGAGACCGCCTCCTCGTCCTCATCCTCCCCTCTTCATCCTCCTCCTCCTCCCCCTCCTCCAACTTCTTCTCGCTCGCCACGAACACACAAACATATAGCACCAGCGATACAATGTGGGCCAGCGGAATGAGCGAAGCGATTAAATTATATATATATATATATATATATATACACATGTTGGCCCCCGGGGGCCCGAAGATATCAATATCCACCGCCTGTGGAGGTCCGCGAAGATCGACCCCCCAGGCGATGGTTATGGATAAACCCCCACCTCGGAAGATGGGGACATAGCGACCTCACGACGCGGCTTACGCGGGCCGCCAGCGCGGCACGCGACGTCGGAGACGAGGGCACTCACGTATGACCTTACGCGAGCAACTTACGCGATCTGGTTGACGCAAATGAGGGTCCAGCTACAAGGGGGTGGTGCAATAGATTTGGTGCAATGGATTTGTGGGACTGCAATAGATTTAGGGTGCGCTATACATTCCGGGGCGACACATTTATTGCTGGCGTTTGGCGTACAACGCATTACAGTGCAATGCAATGCAATACAACACTCTGGCGCAATACATTTGCAATACAACTGCCCCAAATCTATTGCACCACCACTTTCATCTGGACCCCCTTTTGGGTCAACCAGACTAGAGCAAATGAATGGAGTCGGAAGACCGCTTCGTGTCGCCGATGCCGGCGAAGCAGCGCGGACCGCCGACCCCACCTGCGCCGCCCCTGTGGGCGGCCCGGATGTGGGTGGCAGAGATGTGCCCCGGCCTCCAACGCCGAGAAATGGAGGGTCGAGAAGGCTCGAGGGTCGACGATCGGGGATTCCTCTACGACCTCGCCCCATCTCTTCCTGACCTCTGGAGGGCCCTGGAGGCCTCTGCAGGCCTCTGGTCCCCCTCCGGGGACGGGCATCTGCAGGCTGGGTCTGGGATTGACGGCACGCACAGTGGTGGTGGGAGCCCCCCTGCCCCCCTCGGCAGAAGCTTTGAGTTTCTCGAAAAACCTGGTGCGCCATAGAGGGCATTTCGAGGAAACTCCCCTGTGCGCACCTGCTGGTGGGAGGACGATCAGCATCGTTGTTCCTGTCCCGTCCCCACCAGGCCAGGGCACACTGCGCCGCCAGCCTGCCCCCCCACAGGCGGGATAGACGCTGCGAACCCAAAGGGAGACGGCACGTATGATCCAGGCCTCCGTCCCCCCCCCCCCTCATGCTGATGCCTTCGGGATCCCCCCCGCCCCCGCGGGTGAGTCACGCCCCCGCGGGCGTGGCGTGTTGGACACCCCCCCCCGTGGGCGTGGGGTGGTGGGGGGTGCCAGAGCGCCCCCCCTCCCCCTGTGGGCGAAAGGTGGTGCTGCGGTGCCGCCGCCGCCGCTCCCGCTGCCGTCGTCATCGTCGTCGTCCTCGTCCTTGTCCTCGTCCTCGTCCTCATCCTCGTCATCGTCTTCCGTCGCCGTCGTCATCGTCGTCGTCGTTGTCGCAGTAGTGTCGTAGTCGTCAACATTGTCGTCGTCGTTGTGGCCATCGTCGTCGTTATCTTCGTCTTCCATCGCCGTCGTCGCTATCGTACCGAGCACCATTAGCAATCAAAGAGCACAACACATCGCTCATGCCTCGGTCCGACCGACCGACCGGCCGACCGGCCCCCTGTGGTCGATAGCCGATGGCTGAGCAAAAAACTCCCTCCGTGACAAAAACAAAGACGAAGACGCCGGCGGGGGCAACCGTGGGGCGAGCCCACGGGCGTTCCGACCCCCCTCTTCGAGGAAGGAGGAGGAAGAGGAGGGGGAGGAAGAGGAGATGGTGGAGGAGGAGGAGGAAGAGGAGGGAGGACCCACCCACGTGGAGGGCGCAGCCTCAGCAGCAGCAGGTGGCTGCAGACCTCCGGCGAGTACCGCGAATCCATTTTCCTGCGGGGAAGGGGAGGTCGGGGGGTGGGGGGCAGGGAGGAGGAGGGGGTAGAGGAGAACAGGGGAGGAGGGAAGGGGGGGGGAATGGGTGGGAAGTGCGAGGGCGAGGCGCAGGGGCCAGGAGGAGGAAGAAGGGGGAGATGGCACGAGGAATTCGGGGGGAGCAGTAGCAGCCGGAAGGAGGCGAGAGAGGGGAAGAGGAAGAGGATGCAGAAGGGGAGGTTGCGGGTGGGGGGAAGGGAAAAGGAGGATACGGGTGAGGGGGGAAGAGCGAACGGAAGGAGCAAGAGAGGCGGAAGGAGAAAGGAGAAGATGCGAGATGAGAACATAACATATAACATAACAGAAGAGAACAGACGAGACGAGACGAGAAGAGACAAGAAGCGAATAGTAAGAAGAGAAGAACAGAGAAGTGAAGCGAAGCGAAGGGACAACAAAAAACGAGAAGAGAAAAGACGGGAAGAGACGAGAGAAGGGGGGAGAGGAGAGGAGAGAAGACAAGAGAAGAGAAGAGAAGAGAAGAGAAGAGAAGAGAAGAGAAGAGAAGAGAAGAGAAGATAAGAGAATAGAAGAAAAGAAAAGAAAAAGAAAAGAAAATAAAATACAAGAGAAGAAATCCCACCAGCCCTTTGGGCGTGAGTGGTTTAGCGAGCTCTCTCTGTTCTCAACCCCCTAACCCCCTATCTTCCCCTTCGGGGAGGGGTACACCCCTCCCCCTACCCCCTCCCCTGGACCTGGAGAGGGCGGGCCGAGTGGTGGCAAGGGGGTTTTTTTCGACTCCTGGGAGGGCCAAAAAACTACGACCCTCACGAGGATTCCGGCCCCGAGGGGGGGAGGCCGTCTGGCGCCTCAACTCGTCTTTGAAGCCAAAAACATTGATTTTACTACGGTTTTGGCCCCTTTTTGGCCTTCTGAGGGGGCCGCGCTCATCGTCCTTCATAGCAACATTATTGATTTTACGAAGGTTTTGGCGTCATTTTCTCCTTCTCAGGGGGCAGCGCTCATTTCCGCTTCTGAGGAGGTCGCAAGAGGCCCCAAGATGACCCCAAGAGGCCCCCAGGAGGCTCCCAAGAGGCCTCCAAGAGGCCCCCAAGAGGCCCCCAAGAGGCCCCAAGAGGTCACCAAGAGGCTCCCAAGAGGCCCCCATGAGGCCCCAAGAAGCTCCAAGAGGCCCCCAAGAGGCCCCCAAGAGGCCCCCAAGAGACGCCCCAGAGGCCCCGAGAGGCTCCAAGAGGCTCCCAAGAGGCCCCACGAGGAGCCCGAACGACTCACACCACGCCGCGGGGCCCCAACGAACGACTCACACCACAAGGAAGGGCCCGAACGACTCACACCAGGACGAGGCGCCCGAACTACTCACACCACGAGGAGCCCGAACGACTCACACCACGACGCGGGCCCCCAACGACTCACACCACGGGAAGCCCGAACGAGTTACACCAGGAGGAGGGGCCTGACCGACTCACACACAAGGAGGGGACTCATACCACGAGAAGCCCGAACGACTCACACATAATGAGGGACCCGAAGGAGTCACACAAGGAAGGACGAGGGGCCCCAACGACTCACACCACGAAGAGCCGGAACGACTCACATATCTGCAACACACACAGACGCGAACTCTCGCATTATCTCTGCAGGCCCTCCCGTGGCACTGCAAACCTGCACGTTTAGGGGAGGCCTTCTTCCTGCTGTGTTTTCTTTTTCCTTCTTTGATGGGCAGGGTCGGGTGCAGTTCAGCCAGCACGTTGCGTAACGCACGACGCGCCTACTGCGCACGAGCGCGCTAGAGGATCATCGGAGGTTCGTCTTCCAGGCCTGGCGAGGGCCCGATCGACCTCCTAACAAAAAATCGCGACACCTCTCACCCCGTGGCAGCGAGGGACAGGGTGCCCTAATCCCACCAGCCCTTTGGGCGTGAGTGGTTCAGAGAGCCCGCTCTGTCCTCAACCCCCCTTCTTCCCCTTCGGGGAGGGGTTTACCCCTCCCCTACCCCCTCCCCCTGGGCCTGGAGAGGGACCCCGGGGCGTCGCCAGGGGGGTCTTTTTCGACTCCTGGGAGGGCTAAAAAACGACGACCCTCACGAGGATTCTGGCCCCGACGGGGGGAGGGAGTTTGGCCCCTCTGCTCGTCTTTGAAGCCAAAATCATTGAATTTACTACGGTTTTGGCCCCATTTTGGCCTCCTGAGGGGGCCGCGCTCATCTTCCTTCATAGCAAAATCACTAATGTTACAAAGGTTTGGGGCTCATTTTGTCCTTCTCAGGGGGCCGCGCTCACTTGCGCTTCTGAGGCGGTCGCAAGAGGCCCCAAGATGGCCCCAAGAGGCCCCCAGGAGCATCCCAAGAGGCCTCCAAGAGGCCCCCAAGAGGCCCCCAAGAGGCCCCAAGAGGCCCCCAAGAGGCCCCCAAGAGGCCCCCAAGAGGCCCCCAGAGGCCCCACGAGGCCCCCAAGAGGCCCCCAAGAGGCCCCCAAGAGGCCCCCAAGAGGCCCCAAGAGGCTCCAAGAGGCCCCCAAGAGGCCCCACGAGGAGCCCGAACGACTCACACCAGGACGAGGGGCCCGAACGACTCACACCACGAAGAGCCCGAACGACTCACACCACAAGGAGGGGCCCGAACGACTCACACCAGGACGAGGCGCCCGAACGACTCACACCACGAGGAGCCCGAACGACTCACACCACGACGCGGGCCCCGAACGACTCACACCACGAGGAGCCCGAACGAGTCACACCAGGAGGAGGGGCCCGAACGACTCACACCAGGATGAGGGGCCCGAACAACTCACACCACGAGAAGCCCGAACGACTCACACCAGGACGAAGAGCCCGAACGACTCACACCACGAAGAGCCCGAACGACTCACACCAGGAAGAAGGGCCCGAACGACTCCCACCAGGACGAGAAACCCCAAACGACTCAAACCACGAGGAGCGATTTCTCTCCCTCCTCCTCCGCCTCGTCCTTCTCCCGCTCCCACCACAAGGAGGATGTACAAGGAGGCGGGAGGAAGGAGGAACCGGGGAGATATGCGGGGGCAGGCGGAAACACGCCTGAACAACACGACTGTCGGCATGCTTCGCAAGAGTTGCTGTTTTGAGATGGGCTGGTGGGGATACGCGAAGCGTAAAGAATTAAAAGAAAAGAGAAGAGAATAGAAGAAAAGAGAAGAGAAGAGAAGAGGAGAGAAGAGAAGAGAAGAGAAGGGAAGAGGAAGGGAAGAGGAGAGAAGGGAAGGGAAGGGGAAGAGAAGGGAAGAGAAGAGAAGAGAAGTGGAGAGGAGAGGAGCGAAGAAAACGGACGACAAGAAACGAAACGATACTATAAATTATCCCGGCAAAGCAACCTAACAGCGATGTGTAGAAGCATATATGGAAGCATTCCCCTTAAGATTCAAATGAGAATCCAGTTGTAGAGTTCTGCTGTTCTCGCAGTCGCAGTCGCATTCGCGATGACAGTCGCAGTGGCAGCGGCAGTCGCAGTCACAGCCTCAGCCTGCCTCAGTATCAGCCTGCCTCAGCCTCAGCCTCAGCCGACCTCAGCCTCAGCCTCAGCCTGCTTCAGCATCAGCCTCAGTCTGCCTTCAGCCTCAGCCTCTGTGCCTCAACCTGCCTCAGCATCAGCCTGCATCCGCCTCAGCCTCAGCCTCAGCCTCAGCCTGCCTCAGCATCAGCCTGCCTCAGCGTCTGCCTCAGCCTGCCTCAGCCTCAGTCTGCCTTCAGCCTCAGCCTCAGCCTCAGCCTGCCTCAGCATCAGCCTGCCTCAGCCTCAGCCTCAGCCTCAGCCTGCCTCAGCCTCAGCCTGCCTCAGCGTCTGCCTCAGCCTGCCTTCAGCCTCGGCCTCAGCCTCAGCCTGCCTCAGCCTCATCAGCCTCAGCCTGCCTGGAGTTCCGAAGAGCACGAAGTGGCCTACAGTTGGCTCCGGGCATTCAAAATGTGGCCCGGGAATGAGTTCTGGGACTCGAAGAGCACGAAGTGGCCTACAGTTGGCTCCGGGCATTCAAAATGTGGCCCGGGAATGGAGTTCTGGGACTCGAAGAGCACGAAGTGGCCTACAGTTGGCTCCGGGCATTCAAAATGTGGCCCGGGAATGGAGTTCTGGGAACTCGAAGAGCACGAAGTGGCCTACAGTTGGCTCCGGGCATTCAAAATGTGGCCCGGGAATGGAGTTCTGGGACTCGAAGAGCACGAAGTGGCCTACAGTTGGCTCCGGGCATTCAAAATGTGGCCCGGGAATGGAGTTCTGGGAACTCGAAGAGCACCAAGTGTGTGACTGTTGCATCCGGTTATTCAGAATGTGGCCTGGGAATGGGGTTCTGAGAGGTCGACGAGCACGAAGTGTGTGACTGTTGGTGAAAAACGAGCCCGGCACAGGCCCGGCCGGCAACTCCCAACGCCTGCCCGGACCCTCCTGTGGAGTGATCTGTGAGCTCTTTTGAGTCAACTAGAAACCTATCAGTCTTCGCTGTTAGGTAAAAAGAAGAGACGAGAAGAGACGAGAAGACAAGAGATGAGACATAAGAGGAGAGAGGAGAGGAGAGGAGAGGAGAGAAGATGATAATAAGAGAGGAGAGGAGAGGAGAGGAGAGGAGAGAAAATGATATAAGGGGGAGAAGAGGGCAGGGAAAGGAAAGGAAGGAATAAAGAGACGAGAGTGCAAGAGAAGAGAAAGTCATTGAAGGGAAAAGGAAATAAAAGAAGGGATTACTAGCGATGGAGCGAGATATTGAAGGCACAACCCATGAACGCACGAGAAGAGAAAAGAAGGAAGAGAAGATGTGAGCCAATATATGAGAAGGCAAGATGATATGATGTACCAACGAAGAGCAGAAAAGAAGAGAAGCGACCCTACGCGAGAATGAGGAACGCGAGGAGGACGAAGACGAGGGCGAGGGCGAGGACAGGAAGAAAAGAAGAGGATGGATGGAGGACGGAAGCTGGAAGCGGAGGCCTCCTCCAGCCTCTTCCCCTCCCTCCTTTGCCCAGCTGGTTCGCACGCATAGTCCGGTGTTGCATCCACATGCTTTGCGCAGGGGCTCAGAAGTGTGCCGAACGCCGTCGGGCACCGTCCCCGAACGCCCTTTTACATGGTGGTACCCTCATCCTGATCCCCCCTCCTCCCTCCTCCTCCTCCTCCTCCCCCTCATCTGTCCTCCCTAGTTCTGCCTCCCTCCTCCTATCCCCTCCACCCCCCCCTCCCTTCGTTTTCCTCCCACTCCAATTCCCCCCCTCATCATACTCCTGCACAGGTTCCTTCCCTTGCTCCTGCTCCTGCTCCTGTTTCTGATCCTCCTCCTCCGCCTCCTCCTCCTCCACCTCCTCCTCCTCCTATTCCTTCTCCTCTTCCTCCTCTTCTTATTATTATTACTACTATTATTAATATTATAATTATTAATCGTATTGCTTGTATTGTTCTTCACTTTCGTACTAATCTTATTAATGTTAATAATTCTACGTTTCTCACTCATAATATTGTAATGATTTAGAAAATTCCTTATTATCCGTATGCTTGTTGATAAAAGCATTATTAATAATTTTGTAATACTCTTAGTATGTACCATTGTTATTCGTAATGTTATTAGTATCCGAATTATTATGACTCGCATTCGAATTAGTATTATGAGCACTCGTAAAAATCGTATGGATATTATTGTTATGTGTCGCATTTTTCTTAGTGTCAAAAATGTTGTTCTTATTCTCTGAAGTCTTATAAATAGCTTATTATCCGTGTTACCAATATGGTTTGTAGCATTCGTAATCGCATTATTATTCGCATTACTGTTAGTAGTACTCTGATTGTTATTGGTATCAGACTTAGCAGTAGTATGATTAGTCGTCTCCTTATTATTGTTATTATTAGTGTTCGTCTTCTTATGTTTCTTCGTAGTGCTCCCATGTGTCTCGGTATTCTTCGTATCAATATTAAAATTCCCCTTATTCCCCAATCAGAGCTTGCCTCTGTAAGGGTCCTAGCGGATTCATATGGTTATGTTAGGCTTGCCGCTGATATTCGCCGCACGCCCGGGTGCCCGGGTGCCCGGGGGTGCCCGGGTGCCCGGGTGCCCGGCCAGGGGTGCCCGGGTGCCCGGGTGCCCGGGTGCCCGGAGGTGCCCAGGGGTGCCCGGAGGTGCCCAGGGGTGCCCGGGTGCCCCGGGGTGCCCGGGTGTTCCATCGCCCTATAGCCCTATAGCTCTATAGCCCTATATCCCTATAGACCTATAGACCTATAGCCCTATAGCCCTATAGCCCTATAGCCCCAATAGCCCTATAACCCTATAGCCCTATAGTCCTTATGCCCTATAGCCCAATCGCCCTATAGC
>CAUYUJ010017013.1:24267-29267 GCA_963575745.1 Prorocentrum cordatum | reverse complement strand
CCGCCTTCGCCGTCGCCTTTCCCGCTGCCGCCCATGGCCGAGCGTGCGCGGGAAGTACGGCCTGCCAATCGGGAGGCCGCTCGCCGGAGGGCCAGGCGTGAGCGCGCCGAGACGCTGGTGGCCGACGCCGTCGCCTCGCTCAACGCGCTCGCCGACTCGAGGGCGGGCCAGGGGGTGCGGATCGCATTGCCCCGCCGCGTTCCTGGGCATGAGCTGTCGGATTGCCAACGGTCCATGCTCGCCAACATTGCCATGATGGTCAAGCTCTTCGACCCGCCGATCCCGAACTCCTCCTTCGAGGGAGGCGCTTTGGCTGAGTTGGTGCGGTCTTCATCCATCTACGATGTGGAGGACACTTCGACCTCTGCGAGGTACGCCCCGAGCAAGCTCAAGGTGCTCGAAGGTCGCACGCGGCCCATCGACGCCAGGGAGCTCGTCGGCGACTACGCGCGGGAGTACCTCGACAACCCGAACTCCAAGATCGTTCTCGACGCGGCCGCCAGAGCTGCGATCACCGAGCCGATCCAGCCACACTGGGACCCGTCTCTTCGACAGCCAGGCCCACGCCGACGTGACCTCATTCGACGACTCGAAGCCGTCGGGCTCATCGCCTACAGACGGCGTCGACTCGGGCGCGTGGGCATGTTCTTTGTCAAGAAGAAAGACAAGGACGCGATCCGCCTCGTGTTGGATGCCAGACCAGTCAACGAGCTCCACAAGAGGCCGCCGAAGTCCCGTCTGGCTACTCCTGGTGCTCTCAGCTGCCTCAACCTCAGTGACCAGTGGTTCGCACTATGTGCCGAGGACTCTTCCCAGCTTGGGGTTTCCCCCGGGGCAGGTGGCGCCCTCGGGAAGGAGGATGGCGGCGTCTGTATCTCGGGGGCCGGGGTCGACCTCAAGGACGGTTTCTACCAGTTCGGGCTTCCGTCCATGGCGTCGTGGTTCTGCCCTGACGAGATCTACACCGCGAGGGGGCTCAACGTCACGGCTGTGCACGACGAGGACGCCGCGAGGATGGAGCCCGTCAGCCCTGACGACCAGCTGTGGGCCTGCTTCGGCGGGCTCGCCATGGGCTGGTCGTGTGCGCTCTTCTTCTGCCACAGCGCGCTGGAGGAGGCTGGGCGCCGAGCGATGTGCAAGGTCGGGTGCGGCGGCGAGCCGCTGGCCGACTGGCGCCCCAGCCCTGCTTTCGGCCCTGGATTTGCTGTGGTGGCGCCCTACGTCGACAACGGGAACGTCATCGGGGGTTCGCTCGAGGCGACCGCCGCGCTCCACGAGGCACTCTCGGAGGAGCTGCACGCCATGGGCTTCGTCACTCACGAGAACGTCGACCCGACCACGGAGCTGGAGCTGGCGGGCAGGCGGATCGAGGGAACGAGACGGCCACTCGCTCCCAGGCCGTCGCGCATGCGGCGGCTGTGGCACGCCCTCCGCGAGCTCGAGTTCACCAAGGGCTCCGCCCCTGGCATCGTCAGGCGGGTGGTTGGGTACATCGTCGACCACTTCTCGACCAGGCGGGAGCTGCTCTCGACTCTGCAGTACCTGTACCCGTTCATCGGGGACGGCCGCGGAGAGCGGAGGGAGTTTGACGCCAACGAGCTCGCCGAGGTCAGGCTCATCAGGGGCCCCCTGCCCCTCGCCGTCTCGGACCTCGGCCGCCCCATTGCGGAGCACGTCTACTGCAGCGACTCCAGCTCGCACGCGTACGCCGTCCACATCACGAGGGCGACCCCTCGGGAGGCATGGGCTGCGGCCATCTACCGCGAGCGCTGGAGGTTCAGGGAGCTGGAGAACGAGCACGAGGACGACTGCGGTGCCGGTGCCCTGCCCGACGAGACCCGCGAGCTGGAGACGGGCGGGGAACGTTCAGCGCCTGGGCCGCCCGCGAGGTAGATCAGGAGCTGGGTCGGCTGCGGGAGTCGCGCGTCGCCGTCATCCCGAGCGAGTCGCAGCTGGACGATGTCGTGGAGGTTGTTGGTCTGGTGCCTGCTCTCGGCCATGAGTGGGATCTCCCCGAACGCTGGAGATGCATCCGAGCTGGGAGCTGGAAGCGCCCTGATAAGATCCACAACCTGGAGGCCCGCGCTGCGCTCATGGGCCTCGCCGACCACTGCAGCAACAGTGCGAACCACAACACCGCGCTGCTCTCCTTCGGGGACAACATGTCTGAGATCCTCGCCTGCGATCGCGGGCGAGCTCGAGCCTGGGAGCTGCTGGCGCTGCTCCGACGGGGAACCGCATGGCAGATCGCTGCCAACGCGCGGTGGGCGCGGAGGCACATCCGCACCGACCGCAACCCCTCGGACTTCGCCTCCAGGTTGCGGCGGCGCGGGGCAGGTCAGAGCGTGCAGGGCCGGGCTGCTGAACTTCGAGACGTTGGCCGCCTGGGCCGCCCGCTCGCCCGCGCCGAGGAGCCCTCGACGCCCGCCGAGCCGCTCTCAGCCGCCGCTCGCCGTTGGCGACTCGCCGAGGAGCCCTGCGAGGACCACGGTGACCTTCTGGATCCCGCTCGGAGCAGGGAAAGGACACCGACCCCTCGGGCGCCGGAGGCGGGCGAAGAGGCCGTGTGCGACAGCCCGCAGCTGGCCGCGGCGGGGAGCGCTGCTCGCCGCCTTCGCCACCGCGGGCTCAGACAGCGTGGTGTGGGCGGCGGGCTACGCTGCACTGCTCCAGTCGACCACATCAACGCAGAGTACTTCGACGTCACCAGGGCCCCGGTCGCGGACACCATCGTGCAGTGGATCCTGTGCGGCTCGATCTGGGCTGTCGCCCTGGGGACCCCCTGCACGCGCTGGAGCGCTGCTCGGCGAGGTGGCGAGATGGCGGACTCGGCCGCGTCGGCCTCCGGTCTCGCCTGCGCCAAGTTCTCGTGTCGAGTGGTGCGGGCCTGCCTGGACGCTGGCGCTCAGTTCGTCATCGAGAACCCTCGGTCGAGCCATCTCTGGAGCTGGCCACCGCTGGAGCGCCTGCTTAGGCGTGCTGATGCCGTTCGCGTGGAGCTGGACATGTGCGCCTTCGGCGCAGCCTGGAAGAAGCCGACCCTGCTCGTGGGTAACCTGCAGGGCCTTCAGCGCATGGAGGCCAGGTGCCCCGGGCATGCGCGACACGTCGTGCTGCAAGGGTCGGTTCACCTCCCAGCCACGGCGACGTCACCGGCTCGCTGGCGGTGGAGGACGTCTTTCGCCTCGGCTTACCCTCCTCAGTTTTGCCGCCGCCTGGCGGGAGTGCTGTGGGACGCCGCTCCGCCAGCCGCCTGGAGGAAGGAGGGCGAGTCCCGCATCGACCAGCGGCGGGAGGAGCACTTGGCAGCCTGCCTCGGCCAGAAGGTCAGTCACTTCGTCCAGGTGGCACCGCTCCTGGCTAAGGCCACGCTCGGGTGGGAGTCAGTAGACGGGTACTGGGACGGGCAGCCGCTCAAGTGGGAGCTGGGCGCCCTCGCTGACCGCCAGGGGCCTGGCCGCCGCCGAACGCCGTGCTGCAGGTCAGCGACGCCGACATCGCGCTGAAGAGGGACCTGGGTTTCTACGTCGCCTGGCGGTGGGCCCTACGACGCAGCAGCGCTATCGCGACTGCTACGCTGCCGTGGTCCGCTTCGCCCGTGCTGCTCCAGCCGTCACCGACGTGGGGCAGTGGGACAAGCTCCCCGTCGAGTACATGGAGTTCCTCTTCCTGGACGGCGCTGCAGTGAGCGCTGCCCGCCATGCCCTCTACGGCGTGGCCTGGACATTGGACTTTCCGATCAAGTCCCCCAGCTGCTGTGCTCTTGCCAAGGCCACGCTGCGCGCTTTCTCTCGAAGAGCGCCAGAGAAGTCTCGGGACCCACCGTGCGAGGAGATGCTTTCGTCGACTTCTTCATCCAGCACGAGCTGCACCTCGTCGGGTTCTTCGCCGCGCTGGCCTGGGACTGCTACCTCAGGCCGTCCGAGGCGATCGAGCTCCGCAAGGAGGACCTGCGCCCGCCCGTGAAGGGCGCCTCGATCCAGAAGTGGAGCATCACGGTGGCCCCCTCGACCAGAGACAGGCCCGCCAAGAACAGGCAGTTCGACGCGGGGGTGGTGGCCGCCTGGCAAGATCGACGCTGGATGGAGCCACTGCTCAAGACTGTCTTCGAGCGGACGAAGCCAGGCGAGCTGCTGTTCAGAGGGCTCACGCTGGCTGCTGTCGAGAAGGCCTTCAACCAAGCCTCCGACCACCTGGGCTACAAGGTGGTGCCGCACGGGAAACAGTGCCGGCTGGGGGGGGCACTTCTTCCGAGCGGGGATGTATGCATGTTGGTGCGTTATCTCGCTGTCGGTGTCCTCCATAGCCTTTTCGGCACCACCCGTTCCCCGTCCTCCTCCCCTCTTTTCTTCCTCTTTTCACGTTCGTAGTTCTATGCAGTGTTGAGCGTGGCCCCTCCAGGGCGGCCAGCCTTTTCGGAGCAAGCGAAACCGAGGATAAGTTTTCGGAGTCTTCCTGGTGAGCAGTCTCGCGTCTTCTCACCCCCATCAGGCACTTGACGCGCGCCATCGCGTCCGCGGCAGTCGGTTGTTCAAAACAGTGCCGGCGGGGGGGGCACTTCTTCCGAGCGGGGATGTTATTATTAATATTGCTAAGATTCGTATCAGTATTATTTGCAGTAATACTGCTATTATTAATATTAGCATTAATGAATATTATTATCACGTGTAGTCTTAGTGTTCGCATCATTGTTGTTCGTATGTGCCTTATAACCATCAGTAGCATTAATATAGTTAATAGTGTCCGTAGTAGTATCATTATTATTAGTATTACTCTTAGGGTTGATAGTAGTGGTAATATTTTTAGCGTTATTGTAATGTGTATGATAAGTGATAGTGAGATTGGTATTATGAGTATTAAGAATGCTGTTACTAGTCGTACATACACTACTACTACTACTACTACTACTACTACTACTACTACTAATAATACTACTACTACTACTACTACTACTACTACTACTATTACTACTACTACTACTACTACTACTACTACTACTA
>CAUYUJ010017013.1:12500-24167 GCA_963575745.1 Prorocentrum cordatum | reverse complement strand
TCCTCCTCCTCCTCCTCCTCCTCCTCCTCCTCCTCCTCCTCCTCCTCCTCCTCCTCCTCCTCCTCCCCTCCTCCCCATGAAAATAATGTATGAGTTGTTGGGTGAGAACGCAACCGCAGTTAGGCCAAACCGTTGCAACTGACCACCTAACATGAACCAATTGAACACCCAAGCGGCGTTGTTCACCGAATCGCCTTGCCATGTTCTCACACCCACCCTCGGCCAATTGAGGCAACGGGTGAAGAACTGATGGATCAACAAAAAACAAACGTGGATTGGGGCTGGCTAAACTGACACCAATCAAGTGGAAAGGCAAGGCCGTAGACGATTACGACTGCGCAAGAACAGAAGTCACAACACTCCATGTGAAGAATCCCAATGCGCGAAATAATGGGAGGCATAACTGGCGCTGGCAAGAGGCGACAGTGATGTGGCCGCAAACGCGCATGGGGTCTCCTAACACGCGATACAAAAATCCGAAGTGTCGCACGGCACCCGGCTATGCACAAGATCTGGTTTGCTGTCCTGGATGTCACCTGATCCTGAGCTCACGTCGACCGGCAAACTGGTATCTAACAATAAGTCTGCGTAACACTGGCTAACAATTGGTAGCAGGCGCCAGCTCGCGTCTTCCGCTAACGATGCGTTGGCTCGCACCCAGCACGTGTATTGACATGTCGTCTCTGCTCACATTTCCGGTTAGATCAAATGCAGGGAGCTCATGTGATCCTACTTTGGTCACGTTGACGCCCCCACGTCTCACCTTCTCTTGTAGCCAAAGCTGGCACACCTTAGTATGCGTGACTTGTCCTAGTCCCCGCGCTGGCATTGCTCTATAACACGATACCCCAATCACCATCAAAGATTTGCCAAACTGCTTGTCACGTCGACGTCGCTGCTTCCCCTTTCGGGGTGAGTTTTCACGTGCATCGCGCATCCCCCACACTCGGGCAACGCCCCGTTGAAATTGCACCCTCGGCGACTTGCATGGGCAGTTGTTTTCCGCCAGCGTCAATGGTGAATTCGTCGACGTGGCAAGATGCATAGGCAACTAAGCAAGGTACGAGCGCGCGCTAATCCTCGCACTCGAAATTGCACCTGCCACGCAAAGCACTTTTACCGCCCGGAGTTGGCCTTCGACGGTTCTCATCGCCCCTTCGGCCCCACCGCTTGATTGAGATTCTCCGACGGGGCGAACCGCCGCCCCGAAGCGTAAGTCACGCGAAGCTTGAGCAGCCTCCTCAAGCGACGCGATGGATGACTCGCCATCGCGCTTGAGGATTACTTCCGCGTGACCAATAACGAAACCATGTCTCGAACTACCTTGATCGAGCAGGGGGCCAATCCCTTCCCATGTAGGACGGGGCCCGAGGCTAGCGCGGCATCCTGGCAACGCAAAATTACAATTGGGTTTGCGTGTCCTTCCCCTTCGCCACCACCCTTCCCCCCACTAAACCGCGCGCGGTCAATCGGGATCTCGGGTACCCATTGCCACCTTACTCGCATCCAAAATTTGCGCGCACCCCCCTTTTTCGCGCCTTCCCTCCCGCGCAGCGGGGGCGCCAACTTCGACGCGGTCGATGAGTTCGGCGATGCGCCTTGACCCCCTCGCCGACCGGCCTCGAGTCGCACGCGTTGCTCGCAGGTAGTTCTGCCTCGTCCCCGACAGAGACGTCCTCGACGTCATTTGACCCACTGCCCCTATCCTCGCCCTCTTGGTCGCCCTCCAAATCCACGACGCACGCGCGTTGACTGGGGCCCACGGGCCCAGCCAGACACGGTGCAACAGGTCCACCATGAGCGCTCTCAGCCTGGGAAAAGCCCCGCACCTCCCCCCGCTAACCCCCCTCGGCTGCATCGCCCCCCCTCGACTCGCAGCTCCTTTCGAGGCCCAGATGGCGAACTGGAAATTGCCGCTCTTCTCGCCGACCGCCGCCTTCTGCCCCGCTGCCCTGCGCCCGAAGCAACGGCGGGATCGCTCACCCTTGTCAAAGAAAAACTGCACGACCCCCTGCTTCTACCACTCCGCGCGCAGATCCGAATGCCGCCCCCACGCCGGGCACCTGGATGGGCACGCCCACAGTTGACCCATAACCCGGTTTACCAACAAAAACCCGTGGCCCACGGCCCCCTTCTAGGGAGTCGAACTCCATGCACCGACGCTTCTTCTGGCCCTACATTAGAATTTGCACTGGAGAGCGGACCCTGGCGCACACGGGACCCCGGCGCACATGCGTTTCGATTTTTTCCCCGGGACATCGGGGAAAAAATATACACCACGCCACCCCAGCGTCGTTCTCGACCGTCAAGAAATCTTGGGATTGGAAAACAGCCCGCCACTGGTAATGTTTATGTTCCAGTTTCCGACCTAATGACCGACCCATCGGCTGCCCCGCAGCGCTCTCTGCCCCCTGGGGACCCCGCTGCTTCAGACGGGGAAGTGGGCCCCCGCGTTCAGAGGCCAACCGCGCCGTTGGCCCCTGTCTCCACAACAGCATCTGCTGCCCCAAAACCGTTCTCCTGGCCACGCACTCTGCATTCACTGCCTTGTCGGGCCCCTCCAGTTTCACGAGTCGCAGTTCGGCGTTTGCGTCGCGTCCGACGGTCTCCCCTGTCGATGCACCCCGTGATTCGGCGGCCCCGGTTGGCGCCGCGGCCGCAATTGACGCCGCGCCCACGCGGCGCGCGCCTCCTCTCGACCCCTAACTTCGCCCGCCCGTTTCCTACTTGTTCCCCGGCGCTGCATCCCCCACTCCCGCGCTCCTTTCACTGGCTCTGGCGCAGCATCGCGGTCGACACCTCCGCTTGAATCAATGGCTTCGCCCATCTCGACGCTGCGGCATCCCCGCCCAGGCGGGGGGCCGCCTGGGAATTTGCGCGGGCGCCCCCGCGCCCCCCGCCCCCCCATGACCCGGGGCGACCTCGCTGGCGCTCCTGGGGCAGCGCGCTGCGACGCGACTCCCCTCACCGCATTTGCAACGCCCCCCCCCCGCTGATCGACGCAACCCCCCCTTACATCCTGCATTCCATCCTGGAGCTCGGCCCCCTGGGAACCCCCCTGGGAAACCGCCCCTGCAACCTCATTCGACGCAACCCCCCGGGCAACCCCCGGCGCCCCACTGCCCTCCCTGAGATCATCCTACCTGCGCTTCTTGGAAGCAACTGGCACCTGTGCACTTCCCGTTTCCAAGTCCTTGTTCTTCGGTAGTTTCCCTAGTGGCGCAGTCATTGGCAAGGTGTCCATATCCTCCACACATGCAGCACACGTGCCCTCCCCCCCTTTTTTCCTGCGCAAGCCTCGTTCGCGTCGCCTCTCCCACTCTCGCCCTCCCCACACACACACATGCTTCACTTTCGCTCTGGTGACCAGACTCGTTCACGTTCGTGCCCCACTCTGCAGCGCCTTCATCGCGAAGCCGGTCGGGGCCCCAGCTTTTTCTGTCTGGCCCAAACCTTGCATTTGATGGAGAGTTCCTGGTAGGTGTTAATACTTAACGTCTCCCGATAAAGCAGTCCTACTACCAGTCGCCAAACAAATCGCTGGCGTGGGTCGCGATGATTCAAAGGTAGCGAACATGCACTCCACTGTTCCAGCTGTGTCGCCAGGCCGCTGACGCTCTGGATGTTCCTGGATTCGTGGCCAGGTTCATCCTGCGTGGCAGTGTGACTCCTGTAACAGGCGAATACCATTCCTCGAGCTAGTATTATATTTTAGCGTCGTATTCTTGTCTTCTGGCTGTTGACGATTTGGTCATCGCTCAAGGTTAACCTGCCGTTCATAGGTCTACATCTAGTCGTCCTCTTCATTATCGGGGAACGCCCCGTCCTTGATGTCACTTCTGATGTTCAACTGGGTCAGGGCCGTCCGATCAACGCGCATCACTTAGGCGAGCGCGTTATGCAACTTCTCGTTCTACTCCCTACTTTAGACACTGCCACCCGAGAACCTATACAGCTGTTGAACGGCCCTGAACTCGTTGACTGGTTCCTCGTGCCTCCAGCGGACCGCATAGCTTCGGCAATGTTGGCCAAATGCTCCGGGGCGTTCGCTTGACGTTGGAGTTCTGTCCTGGCGTGTTCCTTCAAGTTGTTGAACTGTTCCTCGCAGTGCAGGTTGCGGCGTCTGACCAAAATCAGGGCAGACATGTTGTAGCTCACCTGTAACATCGTGAACGCCTCATCGTCGTCAACCATTATGGTGCCAAGTGTGACGCTGCGCTCGAAGAACAATAGCATCCCTTCAAGAATGGCCTTGGGGGCAGTGATAAAATACCTGACATCTCCGTTCTGAAAACAGGCGTTGCACAGTTCCGCAAACCGATTCGTGCTCAGATTGTACCAGGCCTCTCGGACATCACGTAAGGTTACATTGTGGCCCGGGACGTGGCTGCCAGGGCCCATTGGGGTCGCTGCAGCGGCCGCCGCTGCCACCTCTGCACTCGAACCCGCGGGGCGAACCACGGGCTCCGCTACCACGAAAATCAAGGAGGAGCCTTGCGCTGAGAAGGCAGTAGAACTTGAGCCACACGGTTGCGGACCACCACTAAGATGCACCACTGGAACCCCTAAACTGCGTTGATTACCAAATGACATGGCCATGATCTAACACCTCCTCATCCTCCTCCTCCTCACCACCACCACCATCAGAATCATCATCATCATCATCATCATCATCATCATCATCATCATCATCATCATCATCATCATCATCATCATCATCATCGTCGCCAGCATCAGCATCAGCATCAGCATCAGCATCGCCATCATCACCACCACCACTATCTTCGACTTCATGATCAGAATCGTCATCATCATCTTCAGCAGCAACAGCATGATCATCATCATCTTCAGCAGCAGCAGCAGCCTCATCATCGCCATCACCATCAGCGTACTTAACATCACCATCATCCTCACCACACATCATCATCAGCATTACCATCAGCAGCAGCAGAACAGTGATTGTCATCGATATCAGCATCACCGCCATCGTCAGCATCATCAGCATCATAACCATCAGCAGCATCATCGGCATCATCAACAGCATCGTTATCGTCTTCATCATCACCAGCATCATCAGCACCATCAGCATCATCATCAGCATCATCACCATCATCAACATCATCAGCATCAGCAGCAGCATCATCATCATCCGTCTCCTCCTCGCCCTCCTCCTCCTTCTCCGCGTCATGCTCATCATCCTCATCATCAGCATCAGCAGCCGCATCGTCATCATCATCAAAATCACCATCAGCAGCAGAAGCATCACCATCATCAGCATCAGCATAATCAGCATCAGCATCATCATCAGCAGCATCACCACGATCATCATCATCATCAGCAGCAGCATCATCATTGCCATCATCATCAGCATCCTGAACATCACAATCATCCTCATCACACATCCTTATCAGCATCATCATCAGCATCGTAATCATACTCACCACCATCGTCTGCACCATCAGCATCATCATCATCATCCTCATCATCAGCACCACCACCACCATCAGCATCATCATCAGCATCATCATCATCAACATGATCATCACCATCACCATCATCATCGTCATCATCGTCATCATCGTCAGCATCATCATCATCATCATCAACGTCATCATCATCGGCAGTATCAGCATCATCATCATCATCAGCAGCATCATCATCATCATCAGCATCAGCATCACCATCATCATCAGCAGCAGCATCATCATAATCATCATCAGCATCATCATCATCAGCATCAGCATCATCATCATCCCGGTCCTCCTCAGAAACAGTGCGGCTTCATCCCCCTCCTCCTACGCGCTAGGCGCCAACGCCGAGGAAGCAGAGACTCTCGGCAGGCGGAGGCCGCCACGGGGGCCTGCAGCGCATCACGAAGTAGTTGACCCAGACCGTGGCGAGGATTACGACGTCCCTCTGGAGCGAGGAGGGCCCTCCTCCTCTTCTTCCTCCTCATCCTCCACCGGGTCCTGATCCTTCTTCTCCTCCTCCTCATCTTCATCATCACCATCAGTATCGTCGTCATCATCATCAGCATCATCATCAACATCCTCATCCTCCTCCTCCTCACCATCATCATCATCACCATCACCACCTCCACTATGACCGTCATCCTTTTCGTCATAACCATCATCAGCATCATCAGCATCATCAGCAGCAGCATATCATCATCCGCCTCCTCCTCCTCATCAGCATCGTCATCATCATCATCATCATCATCATCATCATCATCATCATCATCGTAATCAGCATCATCATCACCATCATCTTAATCATCATCACCATCATCAGCACCATCATCATCATCATCAGCATCATCATCATCATCACCATCATCGCACTCCTGATGATGGTGATCATCCTCCTCCTCTTCCCGCTCCTTCTCCTCCTCCTCCTCCTGATACTCGATCCCCCTTCCACCTCCTCCTCCAAAGGGTTTCGTAAGCCCCTGATCGCTTACTCGAAGTCTCCCATGCTCGATCTGTGGGCCCGTGTGCACGATGTGTTGTCCCATGGGCCTGGCACATGTAACATTCTCTGGACCAAGGCCCACCCCACCCAGAGTCAGGCAGAGAACCTCGGATTGCGCCATAGCGAATTGTATGTGAATCAGATTGCAGGTTTCTTTGCCGGCAAAGGTGCAGCGGCTGGTGCTGTACCGCCTGACCTTGTCCAGAGGACGGCGGCTGCAGATGACCTGTAGGCGCAGGTTATCGGTCGACTGCATGCTACTCAGCGTGAGGTCCTCTTCTCCTCCAATCGGTCCAAGTCTGCACGTGTGGACCTCCCTGTGCGACGTAAGAAAGGCGTGGACCTTTCTTTGAATAGTCGGTCTGCGAGGCTCCGTGCTGCTGGGCATGACCCTGTGGCAAAGCAGAGTGTTGTGGTGCTGTAGATGCACCCGCTCTTCCTTGCGGATGGGCCCTCTGTCTGATTTCTGGCCCTGTATGTGCAAGCCTCGAGGAGGTTCAGGACTTTTTACCAGGCTTCTTGCTGATGAGAACCATCCTGACCGTGTTGACCCCCCCCTTGCGTGTGGAAGGCGTTTCGGGGCACCCATGGGCTGCTGACTGACATCCGTCTCACACGTGGGAGGTGCTCAGAGGCGTTTTGTTGTGCTACTTGCGGGTCGTTTTGTGCACACCACCCCCGCAACTTGAAGAAGCCTTGTTTATCCCCTACCGCTGCTGGTAGTGTGACACTGTCCCGTCTCAGCCGTAGCCTCACCCCTAAGTCTGGGATGTCTTGGCATGAGCTTTGAGGACGGTGAAATATCTGCGGCCAAGCTAGCACTTAGGACCCGCTCATTGCAGAAGAATAACCATGAGAAGAAGAAAAAGAAGAGCAATGATGATAATAAAGATACTAATGAAAAAACTCCTCCTCCTCCTCCTTCTCGACCTCCTCGTCCCGCTCTTGCTTATACTGCTGCCGCTCCTCCCCCCTCTCGCCCTCCTTCTCCTTCTCCTCCTCGTCCTCCTCCTCCTCGTCGTCCTCCTCCTCCGCCTGCGTTTCCTCTTTCCTCTGTTCCTTCGGTTCTTCCTCCTCATCATCACCACCATCATCAACATTGCCATCACAATCACCACCGGAATCACTATGACCATCACAACCACCACCACCACCACCCTCACCATCACAATCACAATCACAATCCTCATCCTCTTCATCATCATCAGCAGCATCATCATCGTCATCGTCGTCATCGTCATCGTTGTCGTTGTCATCATCGTCATCGACAGCCTCTCCATCACCATCATCACCACCATCAGCATCATCAGCATCGTAATCATCATCTTAACCATCACCATCACCACCACCACAAACAGCCACCACACCACTATTATCATTATCATCATCATGATCATCATCAACATCATGATCATCATCATCATCATCATCATCATCATCAACATCATGATCATGATCATGATCATCATCATCACCATCACCATCACCATCACCATCACCATCATCACCACTAGCATCAGCATCATCATCATCATCATCATCATCATCATCATCATCATCATCATCATCATCATCATCATCCGCCACCTCCTGCTCATCCTCGTCGTCCTCGTCTTCGTCGTCGTCGTTCGTCGTCGTCGTCGCCGTCGTCGTCGTCGGTATTATCGCTATCCTCATCATCATCATTATCATCTTAGTCTGCCTCTTCCTCTTCCTCAGGATTCTCACTCTCAGCCGCATGCTCATCCTCATACAGTGCGGACGCGGCCGCAAGAAAACATCGCAAGAGACCCAGCACTGGAAACCCGCGCGGGGGCTGCACCTAAGGGGGAAACCCAGAGCACCCTGAACGCATCAGCTTCTTCAACGGCCGCGGGAAGTCACCGCCCAGCGCGGGGAGCGTAGAAACCTAGGGCACCCTGACCAAAGGCATCTGGTCTCTTGATGCGCGCCCCCAGTGTACTTCTCCTCATCCTCTCCCCCCCTAGCACAGACACATCAACTGATGGAGGTCCGCGCGGAACTTTGCTCAGGCGGCGCTGGACCCCCCCCTGGCGAACGAAGCGGGCCAAAGGCGGCGCCGGAGGCGCCGCCAGCGGGGATCGGGCGCTGACCTAAGAAACCCGCGAGGCCCTAAGGCAGTCTCTGCGCTTGTGAACGTTTTCTTATTCGGCGTCTCGACATTGGGAGGAAAAAGGGGGGAGGGGGGTCTGGGTCTGGACCTCTGCTTACTGTGACTGTTTGCAGCAGTGTGTCCTATGGGGGAGATTCCACCTGCTTGAAACGGGCGCCAAAAACAGCCAAGATCTCCTCCAGAGGGGGGGGGGAAGGAGGGGGGAAGGGGGCCCGCGCCGATCGGCGAAACAACGAATAAGAAAACAATCGCCTCACTTATGCACTCTGTTTTGCCCTTCGCGGAGACGGGGCTCCTCAGCAGGCACGCCAGGGACTGAAAGGCGACCAGCCTCAGCAGGACAGCCGCGAGCCCCCCAAGTCCCGAGGGGCGCTCTCCGGTAGCCGCGGACTGACCCTCCCTCCCTCCGCGGACAGGCCCTAACAAGGGTTCATTTCCACTGAGGGAAGTGCACCGTTGGGAGACAATCGTTTGAAGATCCTGGAACGTGCCAAAACACCACTCTCAGCACTCCAACGCTATGAATCAACCTGACTGTCACGTTTTCACGATCCTGAATCGTGCGAGAACACCGTTCCTGGGACTGCACCACCGCGAATCAACGTAACTGCTGCGCCCTGACAATCCTGAATCCCTCCAAAACACCATTTACGTTCACAGTGGGAATCCGCGAAGCTCTTACAATTTTTCAGAAACGAATGTTCATGGCGCTTAGACGAGAGCCACAGTTTGAAAAGAAACCGCCCTCAATCCACTAAACTCTTGCACATTGTTTTAAACGAGTGTGCATGGCGCTCCGGCGAGAGCCGCAGCTTGAAAAGGAACCGCCCTCAATCCGTCAAACTCTTGCAAATTGTTTTACACGAGTGCGCACGGCGCTAAGGCGAGAACCCAAATTTCGAAAGAAACCGCCCTCAATCAATGAAACTCTGGCAAAGGTTTGAAACGAATGTGCGCGGCGCTCAAGGCGAGAGCCACAGTTTGAAAACGACCCGCCCTCAATCCGTGAAACTCTTGCACATGTTTCAGACGAATGCGCGCGGCGCTAAGGCGTAACAAACGGCCCGCCATCAGTCCGTGCGAAACTGTTGCAAATGTTGAAGACGAATGCGTGCGGCGCTTCGGCGAGAGCCACAACTTGAAAACCACCCGCCCTCAATCCGTGCGAAACCGTTGCCCATGTTTAGCCTCAGCATCAGAAATGGCAAAGAGGTCTCGGGCCAAACGCCCGGCCCGCCCTTCCGAAGTAAGGAAAAATACAAAACAAAACAAAACAACAAACAAACAAAAACAAACAAAACGAGGCCTCCTCGCATTAAAAGTCGTTTGTCTTTCCTGCATCCGGGGGCCCGCACCGGGCCGCGGGGCCGTCAGGTGTTCGACGCGGAGATCCACACATGTGCGTCTCAGTTCCTGGCGCTCCCGTCTGTGGGTGAAAATCAGTGAGACAAATCCTGGCCGATAGCGACTGAGCGCTCACTGGCGGCTCCTCTTTGGGGTGCCCAAATGCTAGGCCTGCGATATCGCGGTGATCATGGGGCTCCGGAGTCCAGGCCGAGAAACACGCAAAACCGCATGACACATCCACACAAGTTGGGCACGAACGGGCAGTGCAACACTCCCTGGCTGCCCCCTTTGCGGAGTGCGAAAACTAACGCCTCGCTCGGGACATCCTGCCTATCTGCCCGGAAAGCAAAGAAGGAGTCTGGGACACGAAATTTGGGCGCGAGCGGGCAAGTGTAACGCCCCCTGGAGGCTCCCCCTTGGTGCAAAAACAAACGCCTCGCTCGGGACATCCTCGTGATCTGCTCTGAAAACAACAGTGTGGGCCACGTAACGAGCAAACCGCCTGAGACATCCCCAAAATCTGGGCGCGAACGGGCCATAGCTGCCCCCTGGCGGCTCCCCTTCGTGCGCAAATCTGGCCGCGACAGGGCGAGTGCAACACCCCATGGCGGCTGCCTGCTCTCTGAGGGGCCTGGGCAACGAAACGAGCAAAGCGCCTGAGACAGCCCCACAATCTGGGCGCGAACGGGCAAGTGTAACACGCCCTGGCGGACCCCCCCCCCTGGGAGGCCCAAATGCCACGCCTGCTTTGTTGATGTGATCATACTGTGAGTGTGAATGATCATACTGTGAGTGGTATGCGTGTATGAGTATGAGTATGACTTGGCTGAGTATGAACGCATCTGAGTGAGAGTGGTCTGTAGATGAGTGAGTCTGAGTAAGAGCAAGTCTGAGTATCAGTGGATATGAGTGTGAGCAGGAGTGAGAGTGCGTGTAAGTATGAGCGTTTTGAGTGTGACCTGAATGTTCTGTCTGTGAGTGAGTCTGAGTCTGAGTAAATTTGACTGTGGGTATCTGAGTGTGATAAGGGGACGAAGGAAGCGGGAATGAGTGAGACGGAGGCGTCACACTCATAGCAACAACCACTGACTTAAGATAAGAGGAAAACTACTAGGGAGGAGAAACTTGTCACGGGGAAGAGGTTCAGACCTCCTGAGGTCCCAGATGTCAACAAACAACCGAAAACACGACGTCGAAGTCGTGGGTCTCCCAACAAAGGGCCACACTGGCCAGGCTGTAGGCGCTCATGTTTGATGGTGGGCCGCACGCGAACAAGGGGGCTTGATCCCTCTGGCCCTTTTGCTTTGCCTCTCGTCGCAGGTCGCTGTGCCAATGTTGCTTCGCTCTGGCCTCTTGTTTTGATCGATCTGGCCTCGTCGGGGGTCTGGGATCGACGAGGGTACGGGTTTTGATCGCCCTGGCCCCGTTGTTTTGCCCCCCTGGATCCGCCATCGGGGCCTGGGACCCGCCAAATCAGCGGCGGCGCTGAGGGGGGAAGTGAGAGGGCGTAGGCCTTCTGAGAAGGAAGCGTGGAGTCTGCGAAACCCTCCGGCTTTCCGACGGGCCCTCTGCGACTTCGGAGAAGGCGTAGCCTGGGGGACACGCGTCCCGCGGAGAAAACGGGCCCTGGGCCCTGGGGCCTTCCCCCAGGATCAATTGTCTATCCCAAGCCGCTTTCTGACAGTCCCAGGGCCCGTGGAGGGCCCCGAGAGCCA
>CAUYUJ010017013.1:0-7500 GCA_963575745.1 Prorocentrum cordatum | reverse complement strand
GGGCCTGACCCGCATGGTTTCCTCAGATTGGCGGACAACGAAGGGGCTCGCCATAACGCACGACGTACCGCCATGGTCGCAGCGTGGAGGCAAGCACTAACAGAAGCGGGCGGTGCAATACCGGACCGTAACATGGAACGTCTTCTACGGGACACCCATGTCCCAGTACCAGCTGGGGACCTACGACGGTTGGACCTCATAGTCCCAGGGTTGTCAATTGCTCATGGTGTGCCGCTCTTCTGTGATGTATGCATTGTTTCCCCCATTTCTCGGAACGGCTGCCCCCGGGCAGGGACGAGCAACCAAGGCGGGCGTTTATTGGACAATGAACAAAGCAAAAACAACACGACCTACAACGAGGTCGCGACTACGGGATTGGGGAAACTATTATCTCTTGGGTCCGAGGTGTACGGCAGGTGGGGGAAACAATATGTGTGGTTGCTTCCTACCTTGGCATATGAGCACACGCGGGGGCTGCACGCGCGCGTCCGGAAGGGGGCTGCCTTAGGCTTGCTGCATTAATGGTGGGGGCTGCTTGGCATTGCCCTGCACTCCGCCGTAGCGCACGCAGTTCTACACGACCAGGCCGACTTGCAACAGACGTCGCTGGAGGCGGCGCCTGGTCTGGCCGACCTAGAGATTGTGTAATCCCCCTCCTCCTCCTCCTCCTCTTCCTCCTCCTCCTCCTCCTCCTCCTCCTCCTCCTCCTCCTCCTCCGTAGGCCTGCTCAGCCAGCCGCCGGCCGACTCGCCCAAGGCGATTTTCGTGCCAAGACTGCTGTGGCACTGAATCTTGGCGGCTGCGCGGGGGAAAAAAAGGAGCCCTGGGGGTAACCGAACAAGACGAGGGACTCTCGGACACTGAACGAGGCCTCGAGGCAGAACAAATCTTTCGAGTTTTGTGCTTGGCCTTGCCATCTCCACCGGCAGGAACATCTGGCCAACACCTTAGACACCAGGCAGACGAAGCAAGCTGACCAGCACCACAACTTGAGCAGTACCAAGGCCCTCGAGCGTGGCCTTCCCATGGCGCTGGCAAACGTTAGTGCTTGTCTCCCATAGCACGGTGGTGATTATCAAGCAGCTGTCTTGCTCGAGCAACACGGATCAGCGAGCGAGCAAGCGAAAGGCGCTGACCAGCGGGCCGATGCCAAGCTGGCTCGTCCTTGCGGCGGCGGGCCCGCCCGCGTGCCGTCGTGATGTGCGCTGGCACACCGCACGGTCGCCCGGCGATCTGCGCGGAGCGGCGCGCGTAGCTGCCGATCCCGAGAAGGCTCGCAGCAGCAAGGTACCAGGTACCAGGGTGCTGCACCCAAAGCCTCGAGCCGGGACGGCGGCTCGCCGTCGAGGACGGGAGAAGGGAGGAGGGGAGAGGAAAGAGCAAGAGGAAAGAGAAGGAAGAGGAAGGGAGGAGAGGGTAGGGAGGGAGACGGAAGGGAGGAGGGACGAGGAGGCCTCCTACCTGCTGGCGGCAAGCCCATCAGGCGTTCCATCCCGACCCTTGTTCGACGGCCCCCTAGGGCCTTGCAGGGGGCGCCCCAGAGGCCGGAAAACGAGCAGAAACCTTCCGCCGTGACCCTTTCAAGACGCGAGGAGGCCTGGGCAGGTTGACGACTTCCGCCTTCTGGCGGCGCGCACAAGGGGGCAGGGGGAGGGGGGAAGGCCACTTAGAAGCAGGGGTGCTTCTGAGAAAAGCCCCCCCCCTGCTACCCCCTTCTGCGCGTGGCCGAGACTCCCCGTTCGCGCCCCAGCGACCCAATCTTGGAGCGTCCCCCGGGCGGCTTCCAGGTGCTCGAGGCCCAGGTCCCCCAGCGCGGTATCCGCAGAGTGCCTCGGAGAGGTGCCGGCGGACCTGGGCGTCCGCGCCAGGGAGGTCCTCGGGCGGCGAGCAGGGCGGGCCCGGCCGAGGGAGAGGCCTCCACAGGCGCAGAGGGTGCCCAAGACACCGCCACCGTGGTGGGGCCAAGGCCCTCCTGGGCTCTGGGCCCGGGTGTGCTCGCCCCGCTGGCCGAGGCCGGCAGGGGGTGCAACCCGTCCCAGGGCCCAGGAGGACCCTGACCAGGAAAGGGCTGGTGGTGTGTGGATGCCTCCTGCGGCCTCCTCAGAACGCGGGGGGGCGCATCCCAGAGGCATCCGAATGGAGCGCTCTTTGGAGCCCAGACCTCCGACGTCGCGATCTGGTACACCACGTGGACCCCCAAAGGTCTGGACCGTTTCCCCGGGACCGGGGTGCCCTCCTGGATCACCTTCTCTGTTCCCTCCTGGGGCGTTTCTTGACGGCCCTGGGCCCATTGAGGGCCCTCTTAGGAACGGAAAATTGACAAAAACCGCCCGTCGTGTTGGAAGAACGCCACCGAGACCAAGAGGGACTTCACTAAGAAGCAACAAGCGCAGAAGAAGGATCCAACATCAGCTCCGAGGACAAAAAACGACCAGGCCCAGGATCGCCCGCCCACTGGTCCCAAGGGTTCCTACAACACAAAGGGCAAGGGCAAGGGCAAGGGCGAGCCCAAAGGCGACCCAAAGGCAAGGGCAAGAATGGCAAGAATTTCCGGAGAACCCACAAAGGCAAGGGCAAGGGAAAAGATGGACACGAATTTCCCAGCAAGTCTCTACCAAGCCTCCGTGCCATCAGTGGCGTGGTTCGGGATATTCGCCAAAAGCTACCGTGGTGCCATCACTTTCGAGACACTTCGTCTCCCCATTCTTCTAGAGTGCCGCCTACGGTCAAGAGCATTCAGATCTACACCTACTGGGTTGACCCTGAATGTACTGCATGGTGCGCGGTTTGGGTACCCAAATCAGTAGACGATACCGTCACGTTCTTCATCTCACACAGGGCCAAACTAAGTAGTCAAAGACTCTGGGTCCAACTCTTGGGTGACTTCAGCATGGTCCCTGTCTTAACCGACAAAGGAAGGTGGGTTTGCACGTGCGACGCGCTGAAGTTGATCCATTTCTGTTTTGAATGGATGGGGGGTCAAAAAACTCTATAAAGGGTTCAAGAAACATTGCACATACGGTTCAACAAAATCGGAGGGTCCAAAAAACAAATTTGTAGACCTGGAGGCACGATCCGTGTGAGGGGTGTGCAAGCATTGGCCCATCGACGCCGTCTCGGGGCCCGGGCGTTGGGGGGTCAAACTTTTGTCCTGGCCCTGGGAAGGGGGGGGGAGGGGGGGGGCAGAGGCCCAAGAAACAAATCCTAGCCCTGGATGCACGATCCGTGCGAAGGGTGTGCACACATTGGCCGATCGACACCGTCTCGGGGCGCGGACGTTGGGGGTTCAAACAAAGTTTCTCTGGCCCTGGAAGGGGGGGGGGAAGCGGCCTGGGCCGCGGGGTGGCAAAAATGTTCTCGGGCACCAGAAGAGGGGGGGAGGGATCTGGGAGGAGGCACTGCGTTGCATTGCATTGCGTTGCATTGCATTGCAGATCATTGCATTGTGCTGCGACTAGTTGTTTTGCGTTGCATCCTGTTGTATTGCAATGCGTTTCGTTGCATTGCGTCGGAGCGCCTTGCATTGCATTTTGTTGCACTGCATTGCGTTGCATTTGCATTTAGAGTACTTTGCGTTGCACTGGATTGCGGGCGGGAGGGAGGAGGGGAAGAAGACAAGGAAGGAGGACAACAGAAGGAGGGACAGAGGAGGAAAAGAAAGAGAAGTGAGGAGGGAGGAGGAAGAGGAGGAGGAGTGAGGAAGGGGGAGGCGGGAGGGGAGAAGGAGGAGGGAGGATGGAGGAGGGGGAAGGAAGGAGGACGATGAGGAGGAATGATAATAATGTTGTTCGCTCCCCTGGCCCTTCTCATCGTCGTCGTCGTTGTTGTCGTCGTCGTGGCATACTCCGCCTCCGCGTCTCATGGCACAAGGTGGAGGGCCATCAGGTGCTCCAAAGTCCTCTGTAATCTGCACATGGCAATAGTGGAGCCGGACTTGTCTTCGGACACCGCGGCGCTGCCACGTCACGGTTAGAGAGGAATAGTATTTTTCCAGCCGACCTGGAATTGCCATGTGACGAGTGGGGCGGCCCCCGCGGCGCTGACACGCGACGAGGCGCGCATTGCGTTGCAGTGCCTTACGTTGCACTGCGTCGCATTGTATTGCACTGCACTGCGATGCGTTGCATTGCATTGCATTGCGTTGCGTTGCGTTGCATTGCATTGAGCATGTTCCGGCCCTGGCCAACAAAAAACCCTACTTGTAGCCCCGCTGGCGCGGACTTTCGAGCATGTCTCGAGCGGGGCCCTCTCCGCCGGTCGTACGAGTAGCCAAAAATGCCCTACTGATACGCCCCGGCTCCAAAGAACCGTACAAGTATGCCGAAGTACCCCTACTTGTGACCCCCCTGGGGCGGACCTTCGAGGATGTCTCGAGGGCCCTCTTCGCCGGCCGTACGAGGAGGGGAAAGTAGTCGTACTTTTGCGTCTTGGCCAGACTCCAGATGGCCGTACCAGTACGCCAAAGTAGCCCTGGTAGTAGCCACGCCGGGGCGAACTTTCGAGGCTGTCTCAGGCTGAAGCGCTCTCCGCCAGACGTACGAGTAAGCCAAAAAAGCCCTGCTAACACGCCCTGGCCAGGCTCCAAAGAACCGTACCAGTAGGCCAAAATGGCCCCGTACCAGTAGGCCAAAATGGCCTTACTTGTGGCCCCGCCAGCGTGGACTTTCGAGGATGTCTCGAGCGGGGGCCCTCTCTGCTGGTCGTACAAGTAGACCACAGTAGCCCTACTGGCACACCCTGGCCAGGCCCGCTGGGCCGTACCAGTAGTGCAAAGTAGCCCTACTAGTAGCCCCGCCGACCAACCAACCAACCAACCAACCAACCAACCAACCAACCAACCAACCAACCAACCAACGAATCAACGAACCAACCAATCAACCAACCAACCAACCGACAGACAAACCAACCAGCCAAACGACCGACCAATCAACCAACCAGCCAGGCAACCACTACTTCTACAAACCAACCAGCCGGTCCATCGGCCAATCGGCCAACTGTCCCACAGGCCAACCAACCATCCATCCAACCAATCAGCCAATCAACCAACCAATCAACCAACCAACAAACCAACCAACCAACCACTCAAACACCGAACCACCCAACCAACCAAACAGCCAAACAACCAACCAACCACCAACCCGACCAACAAGCCAACCGAGCACCCGACCAACCACCCAATCACCCAACCAACCAACCAGCCAAGCAACCAACCAGCCAACCCATCAGCCGACCCGCCAACCAACCAACCAACCAACCAACCGACCGACCGACCGACCGACCGACGAGCCAACCAATTTTGGCACATGGATCGCGCCTCGAGGACCGAAAAAAAATGTTGAACCATCAGGAAAAAGTTGATGAACCCTCAGGAAAATTTGAACCCTCAGAAGAAATGTGTTGAACCTGCTCCCCTTTGAATGGCCACGAATATGTTGAGATCTTACCCTTATCGGTGCAGTGAAGAGCTATTGCAGGGGAGTGCACGAACATTCTTACCCTCAATGCAGACCAGGACCCCGCCATCGACAAAAATTCGATATCCCGTCACTTACTGGAGGTGCTGGAAAACTAGTGTAACATCTGCCTGCCAAAACACACACTGACCCTGGGGATGTTCTACGTACCCGTCGCCATCATTATGTCGAGGGTTTGGGTTATTGGCTATCACATACGTTACGCAGGTGCATGACGTACAAACGGCACGTCCTAGGTAGTACTGAGGACTTGACAGGCATGCTGAACTGTGCAAACTTCGATAAGGACGTCATGTTGGTTCGATACGATGTGAAGGATTCTCCATGTCAGGGGGCCATGCAACTCTCGTGGACAGCGCAGGTAGTGCAGTAGATTACCGTCTGCGCTGTTCTGCACGTTGGATAGCAGCATTATTGCTAGAACACCCGTATGTTCGTTCGAATTATTCGGATGGACTATGGCAGGTCGTCGTGAGATCTGGCATGGGACAGAATCTCTCCAGAGAGCTGTCAGATGTTGCCTTTCTACAATTACGTGATGCAGAGCAAGGTTGACAGCGCACTGTGGTTGAATGCTATGGGTATTCGTTTATACGCCAGGTTCAAAGACGACAGATTCACGGTCCTTGTCGCGGATTACACAATCTACAACTCATGCTACAAGTGGCTCGTCACTGACAACTGGCCTTGCTCCAAAGTCAAGTTGGAAAGAGTCTCACGCTCGAATGCTGACATGCTAGACATTTACACATTCGAAGGCCCTAGATATGCCTCGAGTGGTAGATTGGACTTTCAGCCGACCTGGAAAAAGACCAGTATTGGCGCGCCTTTGAGTTTCAGCAGCGTGCATCCCTCCAACATCAGTTTGTCATGGCCAGTGTCTGAGCTCATCCGCTTCAGCCGCCTCCACAGGCACTCGTCTAGTGCCACGCTGTGCGCGCAGGCGACGTCCGTCTACATTAAGCAGCTGGGCAAGCACGGCGTTCCAAAATGTTATCTAGAATCTAGACCTCCTCAGGTCCTGGTCCCACAAGAGGTCCAAAGGCCCTCCAAAATCTAATTCCCGAGATTCCCATAGGCTCTGGATTCGTTCCATCGTGTGTGGGCCAGATCTGGGGTCACACAAGTGCGCGCTACTTCAGAAGTAGCCCAGGACACGAGAGGGCGATACTCGTTCCCGGAATCAGGCTGGCATGGGTTCTGCCTCAAGCACCACTCGTACAGGCTGTGGCTCTGGACTTTTCTGGTAACACTCCTAAGGAACTGTCGCCGTGCAATGTTTACCCCCGTGTTCTGTATCAGGACCCGGCCCTGGGCCGATCGGGCGTTGTGTTGCGTTGTAGCCTGCACGCAGGCTGCGGAGACGAGGGGGCGCACAATTTTGCTAACACCCCGTCGTCCGTAGTCATTGGCTCAGCGGCGCTCACAGCGCCCAAGGCCCAGGCAGAGCAGTCTTTGTCTGCTGTAAGCGTAGTTGGGTTCGGGCTAGGCTTAACAAACAATGAATATTTTGTTTGACCTCGTCAATTTGATTCAGACTCTCGGAGTGCTAAACCGGGCGAACACGATCGTTCTGAAAAAATGCAACAACCGGACCTGAGGGTAATTATGGGACTGCCGCCCGCCTCGCCCCCCGCGCCCCTCGCGATCGCGCCGGCGAGGTCCGGAAGGTGGTGCGGAAGCTCTGCAGGTTGGAGTCAAAGCTCGGGCTGGTGTCGAAGCTCTGACTGCCCAGCCTCGGGTTCTTCGCTCCTCGATCCTCTCCTCCTCCTCCTCATCCTCCTCCTCGATCCTCCTCCTCCTCCTCCTCAATCCTCCTCCTCCTCCTCCTCTTCCTCCTCCTCCTCCTCCTCCTCCTCCTCCTCGATCCTCCTCCTGAATCCTCCTCCTCCTCCTCCTCGATGCTCCTCCACAATCCTCCTCCTCCTCCTCGATCCTCCTCCTCGATCCTCCTCCTCCTCCTCCTCGATACTCCTCCTCCTCCTCCTCTTCTTCCTCCTCCTCCCCATCATCCTCCTCCTCGATG
>CAUYUJ010017012.1:214936-252382 GCA_963575745.1 Prorocentrum cordatum | reverse complement strand
TTAGTCGTAGTAGTAGTAGTAAGTAGTAGTAGTAGTAAGTAGTAGTGGTAGTAAGTAGTAGCAGTAGCAGTAGTAGTCGTAGTCGTAGTAGTCCTGATAGTAGTAGAAGCAGTGATAGTAGTCTCGTCGTCGTCGCCGTCGTAACAATGATATCAACGAGGAAGAGGAGGAGGAAACGGAGGAGGTGAAGGAGGAGCAAGACGAGGAGGACAAGGAAATGGAGGAAAAGGAGGGGGGGGCGGAGGAACAGCAGGAGGACGAGGAAAAAGAGACAGAGGAAGGACCAGTGTTTTCACCGCCGAAGGAAACATTGGGGGGGCATAGAAACAAAACGCGCTCAGGGGCGACCGTATTGAACTTGCCGCCCGCGTCCTTGACAACCACAAGTTCCCCACCAGGCTGTCGACGAGTGTTATGCAAACATTGACGAGCACACTGCGTGGAAACGTGCCAATTCGCAGCGCTCCGCCCGTCCACGCCAAAAGATTGCCCCGGAGGCGATGACCACCGCGAGCGGAGAACCCAAGGCGAGAGATGACAGTCCGAGTGCTCCAAAAGAAGATTTTGGGACACGCCTCAAAATCACTGTCTCTGCCACGTCGCAACCAAGCTGGCAAGTAACACTTCGCGCTAGCAGGCGGTCTTGAGACACGCATCGACACGTACATTTGTCAGCGGACCCGCACAAGTTGGGAGCATGCTGTGGACGTCGTGGTTGAAACCCGATTGAACTGCCCAAGCGCCAACAAACATACACCCCACACAAAATGCTACAAGAGAGAAAAGGAAGAGGATGAGGACGATGAGGAAGACCAGAATTATGAACATCCATGCTCTCATTTCGGGAACATTTGCCAGCTCTTGATGGAGGCCTTGCGCGCTCAAGTATCCAGTTCAGCCCCCCTCCCTCCGAATGCATCAGCCCGCCGCCTCAAACCACCCTCACCCCTATCCGGGCTTAGCAATCGCCTCGGCTCGAGGACTCACAGCAGACCCGTTCTGCAGCAGCTTCTTCGCGCCAGCTGCCTCGCCTGGATCTCCGACGTTCTCGTGCGAAAACTCCCCACCTGCTCGGCATCGGGGATTCTCGTCCTCGCGGGCGATTCCCCGAAATTCTGCGCCGCCTTGTGCCCGAGGGCGGCCTTGGAACCCGGCGTCGCTCGCGCGGCGCAGCCGGCTTGAAGGGCCTTCAACTGCTCGGCGGACTCGCTCGTCGCTTCCTCCATCTCCGAGCGCCATGCACAAACTAGCCGACGGCGCAAGACGCCCCCGCGCGGGCGCGACCATCAGCCATAGTCATCACTGGGCCAAGCGACACGCCAGACCAGACCAACCCACAGTGAGACGTTGCGCCTCAATCGCCTGGGATCGCGCTTGGACCTTCCGTTGCTAGAACCCCTCCTCCATCTTATGTTCGAAGTCCCTCTGGGCGCCCGCCCGTCTCGCAGCGGCCCGCGCCTTCTCCTCGGCCCCCGCCGCGCCGCCGAGCTTCAGCTCCTTCGGCGGGTTTACCTGAGCGGCGATCACAAGCGGGTCTTGCGCGAGGCGACAGGGCGGCCTTGCGCGACGTAGCGGCCTTGCGCGCGAATGTTGGCGCAGACGACCCCGTTTTCTGCCGTCGCCCACCTGGCGGTCGGTCCAAGGCGCCTCCAACGCCGCGGGCGCATCGCGCCAGCAACTCTGGGCCCGGGTGGGCCGTCTGGCGCCCGCCAGCCAGATTGGCAGCTGCCGGCGCCACTGCCCTGTCCTGGAATTTCGGTCGCCGCGGGCGGCGTGCCCGGCGGCCGCCGTCTTGGCCGACCTGGTCGACCAGGGGGGGCGCTGTCGAGCTCTACCCCCTTATCAGATATGTTGAAGTCCCCAATGCCTGTCAAGCCATTGCGCCCAGGGTCGGGGCGCGCGCGATCCGCGATCCCGCGGGCGCGTTCGACCGCCGTGCAGACGCCACCCTCGGCGAAGCCGCAATTGCGAATGCTGAGCGGTGAAACTTGTAGAAGCTGTTCTCCTTTTAGAAGTTGGCGGGCTGGGCGCGCCCTCCGACGATCGCGCCATGGGCGATCTGACCTTCTGCCGCCACTGGGTAGATGGCCGCGGCGCCGCCCTGCTAGCCGCGAGGAGACGGCGCCGAACTTGAGCCCCCGAACGCGCGAGAGCTTCGACGCGGCGCGCTCGTTCGCATGCGTCTCTTGAAGAATAGAAAGAAAGCCACCAAGTGGCTTCTGAGATACGGTGAACGTCTCGACGAGAACGCGCGCGCGATGATGGTTGAGCGCGCCAGCGATCCAGCCGCGCAAGGCGCGGCCGTCTGCGGAGAAGAGCGAGCAAGGGGGACCACGCGGTCGCGGGGCGCAGGAGGGGGCCAGAGACCATCTCGCCCGTCTCCAGCTTCGACTGCGAGGCCAGCGATAGCGGAGAGATTCTGCCGGGCCCGCGCGGGGTCGGTGGGCAAGATGATGACCTTGGCAACGGGCATCCACTGGACCGAGCAGATGCCCGCACCGCGGTCCGCACGCCCCGCCCAGCCCAGCTTCTGGGCCACTGCCGCGCGGACTTTCCTGGTGCAGGTCTTGCGATCCACTGCGCCGCCGTTCTTATCCAGCGAGATGAAGATGTCGACGCGGCGCCCTCCCGGCGCGGGCGCGGCGAAGGTCCACCATGCCCCGTGCTGATCACGCAAAACAGCGTGAGCAACAGGAGCGCGGCGCTTCATCGTCCCCGTGACGCCCGCGAAACGGATGCGGGAGCGCCTGGCGAGCGCGACACCTTCGAGTTCGTTCGCCGACGAGCATGGAGCCAGCGGTGGAAAGCCAGGGCTGGATGGCCCGCGTGACGTCCTGCTTGTCGACGTTATCTTTGGCCCGAGCCGCGAAAGTGGCCGCGTCGACCTGGCGACCACCCACTCGGCCGTGCGCACCATAGGGGGCGCTTGGTCTGCCCGGCCAAGTGGAGTTTGTCCTCCAAATTACGCACCCGCTGCTGCAGCTCCGCAGACGACGTCTCCACGCGTTCGATCTGGCGCCCACTGTCCGACATGCCCTGGCCAACATCCTGGAACCTCCTTTTGGTAGCCTTATTATGTCGATCCAGAAGCGGCCGCCGCTTCGCCGTGATGATCCGAGGCAAATTCTCCGAAACCGACTGCGTGACCCCTGCGGCGATGGTGATTTGGGCAGCGCGCGCGACCTGCGCAACGATGGCCTCCTTGATAGCGACGAGGTCTAGCCTGTCGTGACCCCCCTGATCGCCCGATGCGCCCTCCTGCTGGGCAGCAGCCTGGGCCCACGGGTCGAACTGCTGCCCACTGCCGCCCACCAACATCCTCGCCATCGGGAAAGGTGGGCGCCATCTCGACCTCGACGGCCAAGCGTTCACGCTCGCTCGCTGACATCCTCGACAGCGCGATCGGCGTCCCAGGGGCGGCGCCACGGCGCGGCGGCAACACCGAGCGCATGGGCGACTCGCTGCCACGGCTGGTCCGGGAGCGGTCGCTCCCGACACCGCGTCGCTGCGAGCGTCGAAGACAGACCGGCATGGCGCCGCCCGGGTCAGAGCCACTCGCGGAGAGCTCCGACACGGTGCCATCATCATCAGAACCGTGATGCCGAGCAGCAGGAGCAAGAGAGGAACGACGGCCTCTTGCACTTGCTTTTGTCATTATTGTCCTTTTCGTCCACTCCCAAGCTGAGAGTGGCAGCGCTGTCCCACGTAGGAACTGGAAACGCATCAGTTTACCCACGTGGGCCGACGCACGTATCGTGACTGCCATGATTTGACGGTGGTCTGGCCTTGGATCAGAAGTGCCCGCTCTCTGCCCGAAGGACAAAGTCATCTTGAGCCAAAGCAGCGACGGACAAGGAGGAGGATGAGGACGGCGACGACGAAAACGCGGAGGAGGACGACGAGGACGAGGACGTGGACGGGAAAAATCTCGAGGACACTGAGGACATGGGGGGAGCGCTGGGGCCTCGCCGGCACATGCCGCCCAGGCAGGCGGAAGCGCCGCGCGGGGCTGCCGGGCCGCCTCGCGACGCTGGCCCCCCCGCCGCTATCGGCGCGCCCACTGTCGCTCTGCGCTCTGCCCCCAGGACTTTCGCCCGGGGGGAGGATGTAGAAAGGAATGAGGAAGGATGACAACGACGACGAAAGCATGAATCAAAGGGGGGACGCGGAAGGAAGATGAGGAGGAGGAGGAGGAGGGGGATATTGAGGAAGGCGGAGCAAGGAGCAAGAGGAGGAGGGGAGGGATGAAGAGGAAGGAACCCAAGAATCGGTGACGAGGAGGAAGACAACGGCGAGGTTGGTGGAGAGCGAGCCATAGAGGAAAGGTGCTCGGGGAGAGGGTCTGCTTCCGCCCCCGCCTCCACAGTGGCTTGGCAGAAAGCCGCTTGACGACCTCCCGGCGCAAGGAGGAGGAGGAGGAGGAGGAGGAGGAAGAGGCGGAGGCGGAGGAGGAGGAGGAGGAGGAGGAGGAGGAGGAGGAGGACATACCATCGCCCAGCTTACTCCACACGCCCCTCCTCTGCCCTGCGCGCCCACTCTCCCTAGCCTTACCAGCCCCAACGCCCCCCCCTTTTCCCCCGCTCGTCCCTCCTCTCCTCCCCCCTCCCCGCTGCCTTCTCTCCTCTTCGCTCCCGCTCTTTGCCCATCCTCCCCCTCCGTCTCCATCCCTCTCCTTCCCCGCGTGCCCAGGCGCAGGGGCACGAGGAGGACCGCCCAGAGCTCGAGCAGGGGGACCGACTACAGAACCGATCTGCTCCAGAAGTTCTGTGCGTCGAGTCTGCGAAAACTGCGTCGAGTGCTCGTAGATTCGGCAACCGTTCTCTACGCATCTTTCATACGCAGAGTGCTCGTAGATTCGGCAACCATGCCGCGTATTTTTCGCAGGCTCGACGCACGTCTCTAGTCTGGGGCCAACAAACTCTGCCGTCGATCTCCTCCTCGAGCCGAGAAGCGAGGCCCCCGAGCCGAGGAGCCAGAGCACGAAGGGCACCCAACTCAGAGCCAAGAGCGAAGCGACCGGGGCGGGGGCGCATGGGCCCGGGTCCAGGCAAACCGGGGTCCTGCAGGCTCTTGCAGGCTCCTGGAGGATCCTGCAGGATCCTGCAGGCTCCTGCAGGATCCTGCGGCGATCCTGCAGGATCTGGGCCTGGGCCAGGCTCCTGGCTCCTCCACGAACCGGGGCCTTGCAGGATCCTGCGGAATCCTGCGGGATCCTGCGCGCGGACTCGGGTCAGTGCTCCTGGCCCTGCAGGATCCTGCAAGATCCAGCGCGCTCTGGCTGACCCCCTTGTGCCTTGACCTCCTGGGGCGTCGCTTCATGTGGGGGGGTGGGTGGGGGTGGGGGTGGGGGGGGGGGCAATAAGCGAAGGGGGGGGAGAAGGGTGCACTTTTCAGGCCCTCGAGGCCGCCTTTGGGCCCCACGGGGGTCCCTGGATGGCCCCCCCCCACCCCCCCATTACTGAGGACGCCCCCCGAGATGGGAGCGGGAAAAAATGGGTACAATGTCCAACGACAAACGTTGTCCAAAACCGGCAGCGGCCGCTGTCGGGCAGACGGCTTTTCTGCCTTCAGCGAACAACGCCCGAGGCGGCGCTGTCAGCGAGTCCTGCTTTCAAAGGGAAGCAGGAACTGCTGCCAGGCATCGTAGTACCCATTCTTTCCATGCCCATTTCGATCGGCGGTGGACAAACCTCCCTTTAGTAAACCTCCCCTTAGTGAAAGCGGCCTGGGACTGACACCGACGGACCTGGACCCGCAAAAACGACGGCCCTGACGCCCCCTCGCGAACCGAAAACGGCCAATTCCTGAATCGACGTGTCAGGGTAGGAGGTCTATCAACCTCCGATTCGATCGTCCCGAATTACGCGACGCCCAGCCCCCGTCGTCACAAGGCTCCCGACTGGAGATCGGGCCGTCGGCTCCGGCCGGCCCTCTCGAGGCGGGCGCGGCCCCGCCGCGAGACTCGAGCCCTGCGCTCGGCCCCCCGCCGCGGCCACCCACCGCGGGGGAAGGCCGCCGAGTCGCTCGGCGCTCTCTCGGCGACCGGACCGCCGCGCCTCCCGCCAGCTGCGGCCTATGCCTCCTCCTCCTCCTCCTCCTCCTCCTCCTCCTCCTGCTCCTCCTCCCTCCTCCTCCTCCTCCTCCTCCTCCTCCTCCTCCTCCTCCTCCTCTCTCCTCCTCCCTTCTGCCCTCCTCCTCCCTCCTCCTCCTCCTTCTCCTCCTCCTCCTCCTCCTCCTCCTCCTCCTCCTCCTAGCCCCTCCTGGCCTCCAGGGAGGGGGCCATCCCCGCGCGCACGTGGGGGGGGCGCAGCGCGGGGAGCCGCCAGGGGCTCCGGGATGTGAGGGCGGCCAGGCCGGGAAGCGGATGCTCTTCGGCAAGGTCGTCAAGGCGTTTGCAGTGAAGGTTTTCGATTCGACCTGCGCCTCGAGCTCTTCATGCGCCTCGGGGTGGAGGTTCTGTCGGAGTTTCGGGCCAGAGCCCAGGCCAGGTGGCGCACGCTGCTCGGAGTCGTCTGCTGCCGTGGCGCATGCCGCGGGGATTCGGCGTCCAGGCGGGGAGCAGGTGGAGTGCCACTTCGACGGCAAGATGGAGAACTCGGGAGCCGAGGCTGGCTCCTGCGAATTCAGGGGGACTTCAGCCGCGTGCCGAAGGTCCTCTCAGGCCGAGGCCATCACTGCCAGGGAGGTTGGGGGAGGCGCAGGGGGCCCGTCGGTCTGTCGGGTTCCGTCGGTGTTCCTAGGGTTTGGGCCCATGGTTTTCCGTTTTTGGCCTTTGCCCCCAGTGCCTCCCCCAACCTCTCGGTGGTGGTGGCCTGGGGGCGGCGCGGCGCGGACGCGCCCGCGGTCCTGCGGCCGATGTGCCGAGCAGGGCTCCTCGGGGAGCCTTGGCGTAGTCAGTCCCTCAGTCCCTCCTCCTCCTCCTCCTCCTCCTCCTCGTCCTCCTCCTCCTCCTCCTCCTCCTCCTCCTCCTCTTCCTCCTCCTCCTCCTCTTCCTCCTCCTCCCTAGCGAGGACGCCCTGCCGTGTTTCTCGGCCCCGCTGGGGAAGCCCCGGCGAGGAGAATGCCCCCCGGCGAGGCTGCCACTGGCGAGGCCGCCTGGCGAGGATGCCCTGGCGAGGATGCCTGTCCCGGCGAGGCTGCCACTGGCGAGGCCGCCGTGGCGGGGATGCCCCCTGGCGAGGATGCCCCGGCGCTTTTGCGGCCCCGCCGAGGATGCCCCGGCGAGAAGGATGCCCCCCGGCGAGGCTGCTACTGGCGAGGCCGCCCTGGCGAGGATGCCCCTGGCGAAGATGCCCCGTCCACGTCCTCGTCCTCTCGTCCTCGTCAGCCTGCGAGGTGCACTTCTTGGCAAACTTGTGCGAGACGGGCACGTGCGTGGAGTGCAGTGGAGGAAGGAACTGCGAAATGGGAGTATTTCTGAGCCTCGCAACAGGCGGGCGTACATTTCAAGTGTTTCCAATGCTGAAGGGACCCCACTTCCTTTTTCCAGTGTGGGGGGCTGCGTGTCCCACAAGCCTGCCCTCTCAGAGGACCGCCCTTCGGGGCTGGAGTGCGGGCCGCACCGCAGTGCACCGCACCTTCTACCACGTCCACGTCCACGTCCTCCTTTGCCTCCTCCGAGTCCTCCGCCCCTCCTGCGCCTGCTCGTGACCCTCCCCGCCATCGTGCACTACCTCCTCGTCCCAGTCCTGCTCCTGACGAGCTGCCGCTCCTTACCCTGCCCCTGGTCAGAGCCTGGGCCCTACATTCTTAAATCCAGATTCCTATTCAGATTGTCTACTCATCCGAAGCCCCAGAGAAAACTTGCCCCCCCCCCAACCAGACCCCCCCCGGACCCGTGGCCCCAGAAAATCGGTCAGGCGGGCAGCCGAACGGCACCGCGCGAGAAAGCCCCAAGCGGCCCAGACACCCACAAGACGCCCGAAGACGGCCCAAAGAGAACCCCCTAAGAAGCTCTTTCGGAACGCAGAAAGCATGATACGCGGCGTTCGGTCAGCGGTCGTCCGAGACCGCGCAAGAGGCCACAAAAATCATCCCAAAGCTGTCTGAAAGGGCTTCGAGACAGTCTGAGAGAGCCCCAAGACGGCCCAACAGGACCCCAAAAATGGTCCGAAGGGAGCCTCATGACGGCCCAAGACGGCCGCAAGACGTCCCCCGAAGCACTCCAAATCGTGACCCAGTTGTTCAGGAAGACCGCGGCTGGAAGCAGGGTGGCCCAGGGACCCCCCCAGAAGACACCGAAAAGGAGCCCACGAGGCTTCTGGCGGCCCCAAGGGAGCCCTCAACAAAACTGGCGTGAGACCCCCAATAGGCTCTCAAAGAAGGAGCTTCAACAAAAAGGAGCAGAGGAGGACGGGGAAGGGTTCGCAGGGTAGGGCGAAAATGAGGAAGACGGTGGAAGAGGGAAAATGAAATAAAGACATGTTTGCAGGGTCGTTGCAACTGAGTAACCTTCCCCTCATCATACCTGCATGCCAAACTTGAAGGACAAAGGTGCACGCCGCGAAGCGCCAATGCAGTCTTACACATACATCTATATATGTTTATCTGTTTATCTACGCCACCGCCCGCGTGCGCGTGTCAGTGCGTGCTTGCACGCGGCGCTCCAAGGCCGAGCCCACGAGCACGGCATCGAAGACGTGCATCAGCCTCGTGGCAGCAACCGTGCCCTCAAGAGGGTGGACACCCGGGCAGCATGTGCAACGTGCCGGGTTGCACTGCTGCAGCCGCGTCGGCACCCTCGAGATCTACCAGAAGGAAAGGGAGGGACGAGGAACGGAGGAGCCACAGTCAGAGTCGTCCTTGATGGGGTCGGAGTAGATGGGGTCGGAGGATCGCGCCGCATCGCCGATGCATCGGCGATACATCGCCGATGCATCGGCAATGTACCGGCGACATCGGGCATGCATCAGCGACGCCAGCGTGGAGAAAATCGGGCTCCGCATTGAGCCGTACCGGCGGTACATCGGCGATGCGACGCGATCTTCCGACCCATCTGCTCCGACCTCATCTAAGAGGCCTAGAACAGTGGGCCGCGGAACTCTCTGCTAGCTGGCAGAGGCGTGCGCGCGCGTGGATGAGAAGCACAGGGCTTCTGGCCGCCTGCCGGGACACGTTGCTCCGGTTTCTTCCCCACACACGCGCGCGCGTGCACACATCGCGCCCCGTCCTCCCCCCCCCCCCACACCTCCTCGACGCCATGGACCGGACGCCCGAAACGGGTAATTACGGAAGAGATGGGCACGATGCCCCACAACAAGTGTTGTCCAAAATCGACAGCGGCCGCTTTTGGGCAGGCGGCCTTCTGTCTCAAATGAGCAACAACCGCCGCGACGCCGACAGCGAATCCTGCCCCGACTGAGCCACAACTGGTGTTAGGCTCTGTACCCCTTGTTCCCATACCCATTTCGGCCACCCGGCGAAAACGAAAAAACACGCCTATTCCCAGGCCTAGCGCTAACGACGAAAACAACATGATAATCATCATCAGCATCATCATCATCATAACCACCATCACCATCACCATCACCATCATCACCATCACCATCACCATCACCATCATAATCATGATCATGATCATGATCATGATGATGATGATGATGATCATCATCATCATCACCATCATCATCATCATCACCACCACCACCACCACCACCACCACCATCATCATCATCATCATCATCATCATCATCATCATCATCATCATCATCATCATCATCATCATCATCATCATCATCATCATCATCATCATCACCATCACCTCGAAGCCATGGCCAGTCCTTCCGACACGAGCCCCGCCGCACGCCGCTCCGAGCAGGCCGCGCCGCCTCGGCGCTGGCGCCGCCGGCGCTTGCCGTGCTCTGGGCCGCGCCAGTCCCGCCGCAGGCGGCCTGGGCGCAGCAGTTTGGCGGGGCGGCGCGCGCGGCGCAGGCCGAATTCCGAGGTACGCACGAGGCTCGAGGTCGAGGTTTTTGGACGCCTCTGTGCCTTTCGGGCCCTGCTGGAAGCTCGTCGTGGCCACGGCTGGATCCGCCCCGAACATCTGGTCGGGATGGACCCCAGGGGGGTCTGCGGGGCGACGTTTTAGGGTGGGAGTTGGACCTCCAACGCCTGAGCAAGTTTGCACGGCAATCCTGAACAGTGTTCTGCCTGTGGGGACCGTTCTCGGGCTCTGGAGCGTCAGACAAAGCAGTCGGGACGTCGGGAAGCGGCCCAGCGGCAGGGGCCGAGAGGTCCACGATGGACCTCGTGTCGAACACGCTGTGAATCACGATGCAGCCAGAGAGAGTGACAAAACCTGGCGGCGCGCACCAAGGGGGTAATTAGGAGGAGGGCGGAAGGCTCCTCAGAAGAAGGCTGCTTCTTGGAAGGCACCAGCCCTACATCTACGACAGGGCCCGCGCCTCCCAAGAAGCGGGGGTGCTTCTAAGACGCCTTCCCGCCGCCCCCTGCCTCCCTCTGCGCGTGGCTGGAAGAGCCTCCTCTCTGGAGGCGCGCGCCCGACCCGACCATATAGTGCCCGAGCGGTGACGAAGGCACCCGCCACGGAGCACATACCATCAGATTTCTCGGCGCGCGCGTCGACCCTGGCGGGACGACGCGCGCATAGTATTAGTATGTTGGGGTGACGCCGAGACAACGTCGAGCCTATGTTCTCACTATCCGCGAAATCGGGCGTGATCGGCCCCCCCGATCACACCACGGCGGGGGACCGCCAGAAATCTCAGGGAAGCCCTCGACGAATCCGTAGGGCATCTGCGCACATGTGGGCAAGATGGCGTGACGTGGTCCCGGGGGTTGGGTGGGAGGGAGCGGGCCGATCACGGACGCTGCAGCCCAGACCTTGGGGACAAAACAGGCTCCTCGAGGCGGCCACGCGCGAACCCCGCCCCATCACCCCGCGACTTCCAAGGGGGGGGGGTTGGAGTAGGGGTCGCATGTGGCCTCCTCTCCTCGAGGCAGCAGCAGGCGCCCCTCTCACGCGACAGCCTGCCGCCAGCTCGCCGCCAGCCGGGCCGCAGCGGCCCGGCCGTGCAGGCCCAGCCCGCCTGCCAGCAGGCGCGCCTGCTCCTCCGCGGGGGGGGGGGTCGAGAGGGGGTCAGCGCCCGGAGGGCGGGGCCGCGGAAGCCTCAAACCAAACAGCCGAGGTCCTGGCAGCACCTCCCAAGTCATAGTCAACTGCAGCCGACGCGCATAATGAGGGTGCACGATGAGGATGCAAGGGCCTTGGAGGGACGTTTCTGAGCTTTCCGAGCGGGGCGCAGCCAGCGACATTGGCCAAGGATGGGCCGAGGAGGCAAGGGTGCAGGGGCACCCTTGGGGAAACTGCCCATCCGTACTATGCGGGTTGACTGTACACGCAAGAGTGACCCTAGACAAGAGTGACCTTTGGTGCGCGGCTTCACGGGGGACGCGGGGTGGGCAAACCTGGGCGCGCAAGCAGCTGCCACCGCTTCGCGTGCGGCGATCGGGGGACCCCATCGGGCCCGCACCAAAGGTCACTCCAGCGGCCAGTCACTCTTACGTGTAGCCGAACGGGAGCCTCAACTCAAACATCCCAGGTCCTGGCAACACTTCCCAAGTCAAAGGCGAGGCGAGGCGAGGCGCCGGTCTGTCGCCCCAGGAGGGTCGGCCCTACGAGAGCCCGCCGGCGGCGCCAGAGCGCCAGGACATACGACGATGCAGCCTAGCATCCGCATGGGGTCGGCCAACCGCTCACCTGCAGGCGCACGAGGGTTGGGGGACATGGGAACAACCGTACGGCAGGTTCGTGTCGTGCCGACCCCAGCGTTGGTTTTTGACACCGCAGGGATCGTTCAACCTTGAACGATCGGCCGCTGCCGCAACGTCCGATCGTTCAACATCGATCGATTCTGGGTCGCCGGCGGCGTTCAACCTTGAACGCCCGCGCTGGGGTCACCGCTGGTCGACACGACGCAAACCTACCGTAGGTGGAGATCGGAGCCGGAGTCGGAGAGAAGAAGTTACGCCGAGGCAAACGTCTTCCTGGGCCTCGCGCGCCATCGAGTGGCCGACGCGGCAGGGGCCTGGGCCCCTTCGAGGGACAGGAGCCCGATGCGGCAGGGGCGGATGAGCTCATCTCTTGGCCCGGAGATCGGCCATCCTGGTGTTCTTGGGCGCCAGGTGCTCCAGATTTCGTAAGAAAGGGAGGGGGGTCTCATTTCGGGGGGGGGGGGTCTCTTCCATGCGATCTTGGAGGGCCTGGGGGGTCTGGGGACGACGTTTTGGAGGGTTCTCCCACGGGGGAGGTCTGAAATGGCTTGTCTTGGAGGGTCCAGACCCCCTCCCTTTTATTACGAAATCTGGAGTACCGCGATTCAGCAGCGGACTCGAGGCTGGCGGACGAGATGGCCGCACGGACGCTCGATCGGCGCCCCACCCCCTTCTGCCAAGACCCCCACAAGAGCCCGCGCGGGTTGCTACTGTCCAGCGCAGTCCCCGATCGCAGCGCACGCCCAGTGGCGCCTGTGAAGTCCGAGTGCACTGCGAGCGAGCCCTCGGGTTTCCACTGGGCAGTCTGGCACACAGAGGGTGTAGTCCGCTCCATCCCTGGCAGTTTGGGTTTGCGCCACAACGGGGACGCACGACCCCGTTGACAGCTCCGACAGCACTCTCCGCCCTGCCAGCTTTAGCAAGGACCTGGCCAGCTCTTGCGAGGCCAGACAAGGAGGTATGATGGCCACTGCCTGCCAAACAAATTGCCCCCTCAGGAATGTACTGACCCGGGTCAGTCCAGACCCGGGTCAGTCAGGCCTTGCGGCACCCTGCAAGATCCTGCAGGATCCTGCGCTCAAGCCTGGGTCAATGCGACCCTGGCTCTGCCGGGACCCTGCAAGATCTGGCGCTCTGACTGACCCCCGTTCGCGTTGACCCCCGTCTCTTGAGCCCCGACCCCCGAGGTCCTCCAGCCCGCTGGGGCCTACGCCTACCTCCTTGAGTGCAGAGGCCTCGCCTCGACCACGGGGTGGCACCTGCCAGGCGAGGGAGGGGGTTAGCGATAGCATTGCCCCACATAGCCCATCTTCAGCAAATGGCCAGGGCAAGGGGCCAACATGTCACGCATGATGACGTGACATGGAACGCGACTTGTTGTGAAAACTTCATGGGCAACTCGCGTGTTGCACGAACCCAGGAAAGGTTTGAATGATGCAAAATCTTAGGACATGTCATTGACGAAAGAAGAAGACGGACAGAAAACAACGTTGACCACTAGCGGGGATGACGGATCTCGTTGTGCCTTCCAGGAAACTTTGATTGAAAGTAGGGACAGCTTCGCAGTCCGCAGCCCAGGGATGGTGGGTCTCCCAGGAGCCAACGACAGTGGCGGCAGCTCCGCAGTTCGCAGCCCCCAGGGACGGCGGGGTCTCATCTGATGCATAAGAGACCGCGGTATCGGCGACGGTTTCGCGGTTCGCAACCCCCGCGGACAACAAGGTCGCATCTCATCCGCAATGACGTCGCTCAGCTGGGCCTCCCAAGAACCCACCAGAATGGGGGCGGTTGAGCAGATCGCAGCCCCCATGGACGGCGAGATCTCATCTGATCCGCCTATGACGTCACTCCGCTGTGCCGCCCAAGTGCAGTGACAGTTGCGCAATTCGTAGCCCAACGGACGGCGCGGTCTCATTGTAAACAGCGTAACACGGCACTACGCGGGACCCCCAGGGATCCACGGAATTGTGGACAGCTTCGCAGCTCGCAGCACCCACTGACGGCGAGGTCTCATGCTGGCCGGCGTAGAACAGCACTACGCTGGAACTTCCAGGAGCCCATGACAGTTGCGACAGCTTCGGAGTTCGCAGCCCTCGGCGATGTCTCATTCAAGTCCGCGTAGCACCGCGCTGCGCTGAACCTCCCAGGTGACCCACGAAGGTGGGGGACAGCTTCGCAGTTCGCAGCCCCCGGACGGCGAGGTCTCATCTGCTCCGCGTAGCGCTCAGCACCGCACTACGATGAACGCCCAGGAGCCCACGAGAGTCGACAGTTTCGCACTTCGCAGTCCCCAGGGTCGGCAAGGTAGGACGCAGGTAGAACGTAGGAGACATGAGGAGGAAGCAGGATGGAGGCCAGAGGAAGGAAGACGGAACATACGGCGGCGCTGTATCCAATAACGACAACACATCACAGGAGGGCTCAGAACAAATTACCACGCACCTCGCGCTTCCCCTGGCACCCCCTCAGGCCGCCAGTGCGTACCAGAGCGCCGACCAGGTAGCTGTCGCAATGGAGCACGAGGCACCCGGTAGCCGTTCTTGATGAGGTACCTTCCGAGGCGGTCGTCCCTCGCCCAGCCGACAGGCAGCGTCGTGCCGACGACCTGAGGGTCGGTTTCGCGGCTGAGCGGGATGTGGATCTCGGCTGGTGACGTGTCTGCATCGAGTTTGTCGGTGGGGCATCCTCGTGGCTTCGAGCACGCCGCGTTGGTGTCTGGGTCTTCACCCAGTTCCCTGGTCCAATCGACTGAAGGAATGTCGCCAGGGATGGGTTTGCCAGCGGCTGTGAACTCCAGGCGCCAGCACAGACCGCAGTGCCCATCTCATGGACGTGCCCTGGTAGTGAAGGACGCTCCTGCTCTTGGCGAGCATGCCTCGGCTGCAGGCTGTTCCCAGGCGCCTTCCAGGTGGGCCCAGGCCCGCGGAGGCATGCATCACAGAACGTAACAATCGGCCACGCCGTGGGCGGCGCGGACGCGTAAGCGTAAGCTGTGCCCACGACGGAGTCCCCATGAACCTACAGACGCCCCCATAGGGGCGTGGGGCGAAGATGCGGGAGCCGGAGATGGAGCATTGGGAGGGGCAGGAGGGCCACGAGAACTGCGCCTGTAGCAGGAGCAGGGAGCGGTCACTGGCAGCAGCGGTAGCACCGCTCCTCGGAGGCCGCGGCGGCCGCCAGCGCTGCGACCGTGTCGGGACTGCCGTCCGCGGCCTCGGGCGCGTTCCAATGGCGGGCGGGCGGGACGCGCGCAAGCGGAAACCGCACAACGCCACCATCGGCACAAGCGTGCACGCTCTTGACCGTTCCCCCTGCCTCCTCCCCGCTCCCCCTACTCTGCCCCCCTCCTCCACGACTCCCATCCTGCCTCTCTCTCTCTCTCTCTTTCTTTCTCCTGCCTCTGCCAAGCTCCCGCTTCTTTCTCTCCTGCATCCCATTCTCACCCCCTTCCTCTCAGGCACTCTGCGAAGCTCCCTCTTCTTTCCCTCCTACGTCCCAGTCTCCCCCTGCAGACTCACCCCCTCCCTCTCAGACAGGCGGAGAAAGGGCGCGCGTGCTGTTGGCGGGCCACCCCGCCAGCGACGAGCCCTGCGCCGCGGGGGGGGGGGGGGCTGGCGCGCCCCTGTGCCGCCTTGGGGGGGGGGGGCTCGCGGCCCCAGGAGTGGTGTTTTTGTTTGGCACGGTGGGGGCTTCTCGAGCGGTTGCCTTCGACTGGGGCACCTCGCGCAAGGAGAAGAAGAAGAAGCTCTTGCAGAGACACATGCCGAGGGAGCTTGGAGGGAAGGTGCACTGCAACGTCCTTGATGCGCATTGGGCTAACCAAAAAAGGACCCCTAATATTTTGGTATATGAGGGAGCCCAGACTAGGAGGGCCAGAAACATTAGGGATATGGGGGTCTGTCCTGCAGGTGTACCAAGCCAAACCGCCCATAATGATTTTTTCTAATGCAAGGACGGGGCCCTCAGTGAGGCCACGTCTTCACTCTGCTATTCGGGTCCGGGGTTCTTGTATCCTCGATGATTGGGCTTACGCGGGTCCTCCTCCTCCTCCGCCTCCCCCCTTTCCGACCACCAGTCGGCCCCTCGAGTGCCGAGGGCTTGGCCGTTTTGGGTCCGGCACGGGGCCGGCCCGTGCGGCGACGTTCGGCCGCAAGCTCTTCGGGGCGCCTGCGCCTCCCGGCCACCCGCGCGACCGTGGCACTCCCCACCGATACGCCGCCCAAAATTATTCCAAAGATGCCCAAACATGTTCAAAACATAGTCCCACGACTATTCTTTGACTATTTTTGAATCTCCCCCCTGTGGAGGGACAGGCCCGACTTCGGGCACGCGCGTCCCCGTCCGAGCCGACTCCCCCTCTCCGAAAGCCTGCAGGATGCAGCACCGAAGCGACGTCGCCGCACGTCCGGAGGTCCCAAGCCGTGGGGGAACTACCGATACCGCTACTCGCCGGACCTCTTCTGGGGTGCGTTCCGACCAGAACTTCGAGGCGAATACAGCGGTGGCGACGAGGGCCTCCCAGGAGGCCCCAAAAGGGGAAAACGAGGGAAGAGTATGAGGTATGGGTAACTGTTGACGGCGAGCGGGGGGGAAGTGAGAAGGGGCGGGCCTTACCAGAAGGCTCGGAAGTCCCCCGGCCTTCTGAGAAGTGCTCTACGCCTTCCCCGAAGACGCGAACCACTTTTTAGAAGGCGCAAGGGCTTCTGAGAAGTCCCCCCGCCTCCTGAGAGGGCCTTCTCCTTCTCACTTCCCCCCGTCGCTCGCCGCCGAACCCTTTTCTCCTCTGAAGCTCGGCCGCGCCTGGAGCGTCCGCAGGTCCTCCTCGGAGAGGCCGTGGCTGCGCAGCAGCAGCCGCAGCGCACTGTCCATGGGACGCCGCGCCGCTGCGCCCCCCCGCGCGGAGGGGCCGCCGGGCCGCCGGGCGCCGACCGCGGCGCCCCTGCAGAGGGCAGGGAGTCCGCCCCCAGAAGGAGTGCCCCGACAGTCGAAGCAGCCGCTCAGTACAGTCGGCCCGTATCCAAGGTTTTTTTTTTTTTTTTTTTTTTTTTTTTTTTTTTTTTTTTTTTTTTTTTTCTGTTTCCAGCCATTGGCTCAACCTGTAACTAATTCTCCGCTGTAACTGTGTCGGTCTCTCTTGACCGCACAGCTGGTACTTCACCTTTCTGAAGCCTGCGCAGGGCCCGTTTCCCGTGAACTGTCGGTCGGCCCTGGCAGGGAAGAATGAGGTTCCTCGCCCCTTTCTGGGCATAGAACCCGCATGTCAAACAGATCAGAGTCCCATAAATCTGATGGACTCCGATAGCGTGTGACTTCAAACACTCTTCGGGCGGGGCGCGACCAACGAAAGTGGCCAAGCATGGGCCGAGGGGGCAAGGATGCAAGGGTCCCCTTGGGAAGGATGCCCATCCTCACCATGCGGGTCGACTGCAAGCGCACCCAGGGAGGGAATCCAACAGGGCAGGGCTGTTTGGCAAACGCCCAGGGCCGTCTAGTAAGCGCCAGTGGTCGGGATCTGGGTTTTTTTTGGTCCTCCCATCGTTCTGGGCGGCGCGGTAAGCCTCGAGGAGATCGAACATGGTCCGGCGACTCCGAAGGGTGTGGTTTGCAAGGGGTGTGGCTTGCAACCGGCACCCTGTGGCGGGCACCCTGGGCGCGAAACACAATTGTCGGGTTGAGAGGAAGGGGCGGGGAAAATACAGGGCACGACTGTAACCAACACACACTCCACATACGCGTGAATCCAGACGAGCATATCGTTTCTCCCAGCCCCATCCTCCCAACCCGATGATTGTCTTTCTGACTGGGGGGCCGACGAGGACAACGTTTCGTTTCGTTTGGCTCTTCGGCCTGAAGTCTACCTAGATTAGCTGGACACTTCGCTGTGCGTGCTCATTGTGCATGCGCCAAACGCTCAACCAGCCTAGCCACTACTGTCGAGCAGTCTGATGTTGGAAACGCCCTGGGGTTCTCCCGCGCCTCCAGCTCCTCTTTGTCCCTCCCTCCCCGCCCCATCTACCGCCGCTTCCCTCTCGCCCTTTTCCGTCTCCAGACCCCAGGCTGATGAGTACGGCGCCGTCGTTTCTCACTGTGCTTCTCCAGTCCAGGCTCGGGGAGTAATGCGCCTCATCCAGTCGAGGTATGGCAGGCGCTGCGCTTGTTCTTGCCCCCCCTTAGTGGATTGGGCCCTGCAGTTCGCCTGCGAAATCCCTGCCCGTGGCGGTGTATGTATACATATATGTATGTATTTGTATAATGGCTTGTTCGTTTGCTTGTTTGTTTGTTTGTTTGTTCGTTTGTTTGTTTGTGTGTTTGTTCGTAGCTGGTTGGTTGTATGTATGTGTATGCATGCATGCATGCATGCATCTATGTTTATGCATGTCTCTACGCATGTATGCATGCATGCCAGCTGTATGCATGCATGTATGTATGTACGTACGTATGGGTGTATGAGTTTATGCATGGATGTTGGCATGACTATATGTATGTTCTGCATGTATGTATGCCTGCCTGTCTGTATGTAGGTATATTGGTATGGATGTTCCGATGAATGTGTATATATATATGTATATGTATACTAGAACCACGCGCGCGCTTCGCGCGCGCTTAGGTTCTAGTTTGCTCCGAAAACGGTGTTCGCAAACACGGGTCCGATTCCGTGGCGATTCGCGGGAAATCTACGTCCGAAAATGACGTGTTGCCAGAGGCAGGTCCGCGGATGCTTTAATGCAACGTGTCCAGTGTATCCAACGATTGCATACTTGTTACATATGCTACATATTGTATTGTTCTGCAGTATTATGCCCCCCCCTTGGAGCCGCGCCACATCGTCGGACCAAATCTGGAGGGCCTCATTCTGGGCCTCAAAACATAGAAAGACCTATGGAAAATCAACAATTTCGGCCTCTTGGGCCTCTTGGGACTCCAAGAGGGCCTCAAGATGGCCGACGATGGCCCCAAGACAGCCCAAGACGGCCTCAAGACGGCCCAAAATGGCCCCAAGAGGGCCCATGAGGCTCCCAAGAAGATCCACGAGAGCACTCAAACCCGAACAATCTTTCCATGACACCCTCACCCTTAGACCCGAACCTTGAGACCGAGGAGGCGGAGGAGGATGAGAGGAGGAGAGGAGGAGAGGGAGGAGGCGGAGGAGGAGGAGGAGGAGGTCCTCCTCCTCCCCCCTCCTTGTGCTCAGCTCCCCCTCCTCCTCCTCTTCTTCCTCCTCCTCCCATCCTCCTCCTCCTCCTCCTCCTCCTTCCTCCGCCTCCTCCTCCTTCCTCCTCCTCCCTCCTCCCTTCCTCCTCCTCCTCCGCCTCCTCCTCCTCCTCCTCCTCCTCTTCCTCCTCCCTCCTCCTCCTCTTCCTCCTCCTCTCTCCCCGTCCTCCCCCTCCCTCCTGCTCCTCATCCCTCCTCCTCCCACCGTCCCGGCAGACTCCATGCATTGACGTTCGTGCGAGGCCTCATTCCCAAGCTTGTCTTGGGGCGCCCTTGGGCGCCTCTTGGGGCTTTTGGAATAAGTTGGATACGTGGTACGAAAGGAATGGAGTAAGTTTTGGCTCCCGGGGCCCTTTTGGAAGGCCTCTTGGAGCCTTCTTGGGGCGTCTTGACGGCCTCGTGGCCCTTCTGGAGGCCATGTTGGGCCGTATCGGAGCGCTCCGGGGGCCCTCTCGGGGCGACCGGGAAGTCTCTTGGGCCATCTTGGGCGGACTGGGAGGCCCGGGGGCCGCCCGAGGAGCGTCCCAGGAAGCCCTCCTAGGCCCTCTTAGCGCTGTCCTCAGGCGTCCTGGGGCGTCCTTGGGCGCCTCCTGGGGCTGTCTGACAACTCGGACAGCCAAGGGATGAGATATCCTAAAAATGTACGTTTTACGAAGGGAATGGGGCCATTTTGGTTTCCCGGGGCGCTCTTGGGGGGCCTCTTGGAGGCCTCTTGGGGCGGTTTGATGGCCTCTTGTCCCTTCTGGAAGCGATCTTTGGCGGTCTTGAAGCGATCCTGGGCTTCTCTCGGCGCTCTTGGAGCCTTCTTTGGCGGACTGGGAGGCCCGGGGGCCGCCCGAGGAGCGTCCCGGGAGGCCTTCCTGGGCTGTCTTCGGGCTATCCTAGGGCGCCTCGTGGGGCTTTCGGACCGCTCCGACAGCCAAGGGAGCTGATATCCTAAAAATGTACGTTTTACGAAGGGAATGGAGCCATTTTGGTCTCCCGGGGCGCTCCTGGGGGGCCTCTTGGAGGCCTCTTGGGGCGGTTTGATGGCCTCTTGGCCGTTCTGGAAGCGATCTTTTGCAGTCTTGAAGCGATCCTGGGGTTCTCTCGGCGCTCTTGGAGCCTTCTTGGGCGGACTGGGCAGCCCGGGGGCCGCCGGAGGAGCGTCCCGGGAGGCCCTCCTGGGCCGTCTTGGGGCTGTCCTCAGTCGTCCTGGAGCGTCCTTGGGCGCCTCGTGGGGCTTTCTGGCCGCTCCGACAGCTAAGGGAGCTGATATCGTAAAAATGTACGTTTTACGAAGGGAATGGGGCTATTTTGGTCTCCCGGGGCGCTCGTGGGGGGCCTCTTGAAGGCCTCTTGGGGCGGTTTGAGCGCCTCTTGACCCTTCTGGAAGCGATCTTTGGCGGTCTTGAAGCGATCCTGGGGTTCTCTCGGCGCTCCTGGAGCCCTCTTGGGCGGGCTGGAACGCGCGGGGGCCGCCGGAAGGGCGCCCCGGGAGAGGGCCGCACCCTATATACAAGGGAGGTTCCGGCCCGGGGCCCGGGGCCCGGGATCTCCCATATATGTCACTCGTACACCATGGGTCTGTTCATCTTAGCGGGGTCGGAGCACGGCAGCAGCCAGCTCAGAAGTCGTAGAAGAGGAAGCCGTCGAAGACGACAAAGAAGATGTCGAGCCTCCCTGGCCGCATGGGTTCTCGCATGTCCTCGGCTCCTCCGCCGAATCTGCGACCAGGAAGGCTGGTTTAATCAGCTTGCAGCCGTCGATACCTAAGAACTCCACCTGAACCCTCTCTCCGACGAAGCCACGGACGCAGCCCACCAGCCCATTCAGAGCCGACGTAGCGAGGCTGCACGTGTACGTATGTAGGCCTGTATATATGTTGGTATGCTTGTGTGTATGTATGTATGCGCGTGTGTGTACATTTACGCACGCAACGGCATGAATGTATGGACATACATGTTTGTTTGTATACGCGCACGCATGAACACATGTATCTCCCTCTTTTTCTCTCTCTTTCTCTCTCTCTCTCTCTCTCTGTATCGACTCCTCTTTGTTCTGTCCAATGATAAGAACCCCTACGGACGGGCGCCACACAATTCGGCACTACTCGATGACTTCTGGACGACCTCAAGACAACTCCAAAACTACCCGAACATGGAATCAGGACGGGTCACGACCGGCCCCAGAAGGCCTCGGGGAGATCCGAGAAGGCTCCAAAAGCTCGGCAAGAGTCCCAAGACGACCCAAAAGCGTTCCAATATACTCATGACATCACCGAGGCGGTCCAAAGGGCCCTAGAACAGCCCAGGAGGCCATCCACATGACTTCCAAAAAGGCTTCACAAGGCCACAAGATGGCCACAAGCATTGTTGTTCCCCTACCGTGTTTGCACATGTTCACAGTTTTCACCTCTTCAGACCTCCCAGGGCCCAAGACGATATGGAGGCCCCCAGCACCGAGAAAAAGGTAATCCCTCGAAGAAGGGTTCAATCCCCGGCACAGGGGCTCAAACCCCAGCAGCCAATTTCAATACTCTCAGCTTTGAAGCTACGAGTTGCTGTGGTGCGCTTCCTGGGCCTGCTGAAAGTTTTCTTGGGCGTTCGAACAAGCATCTTAGACCTTCCGACGGGCATCTTGGGTCTCCCGACTGGCCTTCCATATGGGGTCCGAGTAGACGTGGTCGGAGGATCGCACCGTCTCGGCGACGTCGGCGGTGCATGGATGACGCTGGCGTGAAGATAGTCGGGCTCCACATCAAGCCGCATCGCCGATGCATCGGCTATGCGGCGCGATACTCCGACCCCATCTAGTCGGAGCCCATCTGGGAAACCTAGGATTTAGGTCACTCCGCATTACCACCTGCCCGACCTTCTCCGCTGGAAGTGTCGGAGGGCCACAGGCAGTCTCGCGAGGCCACGGAGCTGAGACCCTGGCCTCTTGAGGCCACCCAAAAAGCCAAACATTCCTCCTCCCCCCTCTGGCCTCCTACATTCCTTTTCCTTGTGAAAAGCTCCTCCATGCCGCACCCCGAGGCCAATTTGAACGGCGGGCCGGGGCGCTTCGCCTGAGTTCCTCACCATGTATGATCCTGAAGCATAAAATTTGCAAGGGCTTCACGGATGGAGGGCGGGTGGTTTTAAACTGTGGCTATCGCCTCAGCGCCGCGCGCAGCCATCTTACAAATTTGCAAGAGCTTCGCGGATGGCGGGCGGGTGGTTTTCAACGTGTGGCTCTCACATCCGTTTGAACAATTGGTAAGAGCTTCACGGGTGGAGGGCGGTTCTTGTTTGAAAATCTGGCTCTCGCCTGAGCGCCGCGCACATTCGTGTGAAGAGTTTACAACAATTGTAAGGAGTCTCGTGGCGGACGACCCAGGAATTGTGCTTGGGGGCGATGTCGGACTGTCAGGGCGCAACCGTTACGTTGATTTGTGGTGTTGAAAGACCAGGGATGGTGTCTGGCGAGATCCAGGATCGATAAGACGCAACGGTAACGGTGATTCGCGGCGCTGGAGTCCCAGGAATAATTTCTGGCACAATTCAGGGTTTTCAAACGGTTGTTTTCCAACGCGGCACTTCCTTCAGTGAAAACAAACCCGTGTACGTAGGTGCCTACGAACAGGGAGTTTGGAGAGTTTATAGCAACATCGTTGATGAGTCTTGGGTTTGCACTGGTCCTCCTCCTCCTCCTGTCGCCACGGGGGGGGTCCGCAGAGACCTCACCGCAGAGTCCGTCACCACACGGCCTTGGGACCTCGGAGGCCCCAGTCGCCCGAGACACCCTCGGAGAACGACTCAAGTCCCGGAAGCGTGCGGTGACCACGAATCCCCACTGACTCAGCACACGGTGTGGTCACGACACTGTCCGGGGGCCCCAGGTCCTCCCACTGCTGCTGCTGCGCTCGCACCAAGAGAGGCGATCCTCGTGGCGTCTCCACGGCCCGCGACGCGCGGGCCGTACATGCAGTCGTGACGGGGTCGACCTGGCCAAGGCCCTCCCACTCCTCCGTCTACTCCCTGCCCCTCTCCCTTCTTTGTGGGCCCCGGGCGGCCTCCGGAAGGGCCTCCAGGAACGTCCTTAAGGACGTCTGCGACCTTTCGCGGTTGACGATCTGGGGCGGGATTGAAACTCAAGGCTCCCTCCTCCACCAGCCCTTGGGGAACAAAAACACTGCCGGCATCGCCGCAACCTGGACCTCTCTCAGGGTGCGTTCTGACCAGGATTTCGAGGCGAATCCCACCGTGGCGGCGAAGGACGGGTAGCGGTATCGGTACACTGCACGTTCATGCTCTGAGTCCCCCCCCTCCGCCTCTTTGGGGGCAGGTCGGCCGAATCCTGGCCTTGCGTGTTCCGCACCCCAGGAGGCAGACCCAATTGCACGTCGCACCCAGTGGACGATTACCATCCGCTGCTTCCCGAACCAGGAACCTGTGGCGGGACACCTGGCAACGACATCAGACAACGGGAAGGCTCCTACATTGTCTTCGATGCCCTTCTCCTCATCCACCCCTTTCTCTCACGCGTAGCTGCTCATCGTGTAACCACCAGGCGTGTCGACAGGACGGGGTAGGCGTTTCGCCTGAGGCTTCCTCCTCGATGATGACCCTGAAGCTGGAACGTTCGAAAAGTTGCATGGATTGAGCACAGGTCGCTTTCACAATGGTGTTCTCGACATTGTGCCGCGCTCGTTCGTCGTAAAAACTTCTGGATGGAGCGCAGGACGTGCTCAAAATGAGGCTCTCGCCTTATAGAAGCGCGCATTCGTCTTAAAAGTCGGCCATAGCTACACGTGTGGAGGAGGGCGTTTTCAAGATGTGACTCTCGCCCTAGCGCGGCGCAAACTCATATTCAAACTGCCAACGGTTGCACGGATAGCACACACATGTTGTTTTCAAATGTGTGGCTCTGGCCCTGCGCGGTCGTCTCAAAAGCTTTTAGCAATAACAGTTACTCGGTTGGATGGCGATTCTTTCCCTCGCGTTAGCGCCGCCCGAATCCGTCTGAAGAAAGCCTGCAACAATTTCACGACTGGGGGGGGTCGTGGTTCCGGCCTTGGCGCCGCGCGCATCATCCGAACAAACCCCCACTCGTTTCACGAATGGGATGCGCTTCCTCTACGAAATTCGGGGGCGGCCAAGAAGGAGGCGTCCAAGAGGGGGGGGTGCAAATCATGGCCGGCGGCATGTGCGCGGCCCAGGGGGGGGGGCCAGGGACGCAATGAAATGAGAAGAGACGCCATGAAATCTGGGGATACATCCTGGCCCACGCCATGACATCCCCCCCCCCCCACTAGTCATCACCCCCCTCTTTGCCGCCCCCGAGCTATACGACTGTCTTCTGAGACTTGTGCCACTCCTCTGATCAGCCCGACGAAGGGTGCAGCGGCTGCACGGACGGAGGGCGCCCCCCCCTCAAAATCGGGGCTCCCGCTTGCGGCCTCCCGAGACTGCATGGCCGCGCGTGGGAGTTCGCACAGGCGCACACTTGCTGAAGGCGGCTCTTTCCCAAAACAAATAAGATAAAAAAAGAAGGCTCTTTCTCAAACCCCTCAAAACAGCTCTTTCTCCTCTTTCTCTAAGCAAATAAGATAAAAAAGACGGCTCTTTCTCACCCCCCCCCCAAAAAAAAGCTCTTGCTCCCCCCCCCCAAAAAAAACATAGCAGTAAAAAACGACGGGGCTCGCGCTGCACACGTCCCCCTTGGGCTCCAGGATCCTGCCCCGCCGCCGCGCCCGCAGCCATACGCGCCTGCGGGGCAGCCGAGGCCCTTGGCCGGCGTGGCAGGACCAGGGGGCGCTCGTGCTCCTACACGGGATGGCATCCCGCAGCGAACGTCAGGGCTCACCGATGGGGACTCGAGACGGGTGGGCGCGTGGCCGCACCGATGATGCGTATTCAGTGAGCTCTCCTCCTCCTCCTCCTCCTCCTCCTCCTCCTCCTCCTCCTCCTCCTCCTCCCTCTCATGCTCCCCCTATCCTCTCCATCTAAGTCGAAGCCAGGACGAGGATAACACCGGGTGAGGGTGAATCGAGAATCTCTGAGATCCAGCGGCTCTGGAGGATGTCTCGGACGCCGCGGCCTTCTCAGAGCGTTCCCGAACGCTCTGAGAGCATCGAGGAACGCTCTGCAACGGATTGATCCTAGTCCTAGCCCCGTCCGACCATCCCCACTCTCCTCCTCCTCCTCCTTCCCCTGCCCCGCCTCGCCATCTCGCCCTCCTCACCCCTCGCCATCCTTCCTATCAATCTCCTCCTCCTCCTCCTCCTCCTCCTCCTCCTCCTCCTCCTCCTCCTCCTCCTCCTAGTACTCCCTCATCACCCTGCCTTCTCCGCCCCGCCCAGCGCAAGCATGAAGCCGCGGCCTGCAGTCATCGCGTATAAATAAGGATGCACGGTAAGGATGCAAGGGCCTTGGAAGGCCGTGTCGACAGTTGTCGAGCGGGGCGCAGCCAGCGAAGGTGGCCAAGGATGGGCAGAAGGGGCAGGATGCAAAGGGTGGCCTTGGAAAGCTGCCCGTCCTTGCCATGCGTCTTGGCTGTACTGCGTCTGCCCTCCTCCTCCTCCTCCTCCTCCTCCTCCTCCTCCTCCTCCTCCTCCGGCTCATCATCCCGCGCTCTCCGCCCTGCCCTGCGCCGGCATGAAGCCGCGGCCTATTGCGCCTGCCCTCCCCAGACCCCCTGACGTCGTGATCTTCTCGCATCGTCGCTCCCTTGAGGTCCGGACCCCTCCCCATGGACTGGCTCTCCGTCCCGAGCCGCCTCTCGACGGTCCGGCGAGGGCCCCCCCCCGGAGGCCAAGAAAGACGAGCAGCTCCCCGTCGCCTCCTCCTGGAGGGGGAGGAGGAGGGGGAGGAGGGGGAGGAGGAGGAGGGATGAGGAGGAGGGAGGGATGAGGAGGGATGAGGAGGAGGGAGGAGGAGGAGGAGGAGGAGGAGGAGGAGGAGGAGGAGGAGGAGAGGAGGAGGAGGAGGAGGAGGAGGAGGAGGAGGAGGAGGAGAGGAGGAGGAGGAGGAGGAGGAGGAGGGAGGGAGGAGGGAGGGAGGGAGGGAGGGAGGGAGGAGGAGGAGGAGGAGGAGGAGGAGGAGGAGGAGGAGGAGGAGGAGGCCTGGGCCCTCGCCCCCCCGCTCCCCGGGCGCGATCTCTTTCTGCTGGCGCGCGCGGCCCGGACCCGGGGCCGGTGGCTGGGCCATCGCGGCCTGCAGGGCGCTGCGCGCGGCCGGGCCCAGGGCCTGTCGGCGGGGGCGGGGGGAAGGGGGGGGGCAGAAGGGAAGGAGGCGGGGGAGCAGGGGGAGCAGGGGGAGCAGGGGGGGGAGGAAAGAAGGGGGAGGAGGATGACTTGTCCTCCTCCTCCTCCTCCTCCTCCTCCTCCTCCTCCTCCTCCCTCCTCCTCCTCCTCCTCCTCCTCCTCCTCCTCCTCTCCTCCTTCCTCAAAGGAGGAGGAGGAGAAATTATCCTCCCCATCGCTTCATCCTTGAAGCCGGCCCGGGACTGCAGCAGAGCCCAGGGCAGGGACGGCCGGGCAGCGGGAAGCCCGCGGCGAGGACCAGGAGGAGGAGACATGGCCGAGGGGCGGGAGGAGGAGGAGGTGGAGGAGAGGGACGAGAGGGATAGGGTTGGAGGTCGGAAAGGTGGTGTGGCACAAGGGGGTGTGGAGCCAGTCGTGGAAATGGCGATGTTATCGACGATAGATACCATCGCCAGACTCAGCAGTGACACCACACACACACACCTTTACACCACACTCTCTTCCTACCTCCAGATGGGGAGAAGAATGAGGCTCAGGTCGGAGCAGGAGGTTGGGAGGTGAGGGGATGGAGGAGAGTGCGAAGGTGGAGCGTGTCCTTGGCGGCTCCAATGCGATTGGCTACGCCGCGAGGGTCCGTTGGAGAATTAGCCGCGCGCGGGCCGCGCCCAAACGGAGCTGCCAGTTTGGGCGGCGGACGTCGGTCGGTGGTGATTGGCGAGAACGCGCTCCCAGAGCCGAGCCAGCGTACCCCGCAGACTTCCGAGAGAGCAGGAGGGGGGTGCGACTTCACCGGGGTGTGGGTGAGGGGTGCGGGGGCAGCGGGGGGTGGGAGCTCAGAAGGCGTCGTGCTCTTCCCTCGGTCGGTTGCCGTCGACGCCGAGCTCAACTCGGCAGGCAACACAGACAACGAGGGAGAAGGAGAATCACACCCAAGGGGGGTGTATGCAACAATGTAATGTTGGCAGATTGTCGGTATTGCGAATCCGCCTCAGTGCTGTAGGCACTAAGTTGAGCGTGAGTGTAGGCCACCTAGTTTTCAAAGCGAGTATGGCACATGCTCTGTTGTAGCTCAGGAAACTACATCAACAGGATCTCCAGAAACGCTCTGGGGGTGCATCGCGTGGCAGTGCCCTAAGCCCTGGAAGCGCTCGCATGGGATCCAAACTTCAAACATGCCCTAATATTGTCTTACAGGGCCAATCATCCCGTCAGCTATCCAGCCGAACCAACCTCCCCATGACCCCGCCAACCCGCCCAGCCCCGCCGCCTGCCCCCCGTCACCGCCGAAAAGGGGGGAAATGTTTCTTACTAGCGAAAACAACATATCAAAAGCGAACAACCCAACCACTTGCGGGGGCGAGTGCTGCCATGCAGGTGGGACGAAGGAGGGGCAAGTTCCAATGGGGGAACGAAACGCGTGCGAGGTGTGTGTCGAAAAATGTGCGGGGCCGCCATGCGGACCCTGCCGCTGGGGCCTCCAGGGCCACGAAGCTTGTGAGGGGTGTGCCGAAATTAATCCAGGCCCGCCATGCGGACCATGCTGCATGAGCCTTCGGTGCAGCTCCCTATGGGGCCACGAAGCATGTGAGGGGAGTGCCGAAAGATATGCGGGGCCGCCATGGGGACCCTGCCGCTGGGGCCTTCGGTGGAGCTCCCTATGTGGCCACGAAGCGTGCGAGGGGTGTGCCGAATCGAGTGCGGGGCTGTCCTGCGGACCCTGCCGCTGAGTTCCATATGGAGCCACGAAGCGTGCGAGGGGAGTGCCGAAATATGTGCGGGGCCGCCATGTGGACCCTGCCGCTGGGGCCTTCGGTGGAGCTCCCTATGGGGCCACGAAGCGTGTGCGAGGTGTGCCAAACTGGATGCGGGGCCGCCCTGCGGACCCTGCCGCTGGGGCTCTCGGTGGAGCTCCCTTGAGGCCACAGAACGTGTGAGGGATGTGCCGAACTGAGCGCGGGCCGTCATGCGGACCCTGCCTCTGGGGTTTCCCGTGGAGCTCCCCATGTGGCCACGAAGCGTGTGAGGGGTGTGCCGAATCGGGTGCGGGGCCGCCATGCGGACCCTGCCGCTGGGGCCTTCGGTGGAGCTCCCTATGGGGCCACGAAGCGTGTGAGGGATGTGCAGAAATGATGCGGGGCCGCCATGCGGACCCTGCCGCAAGGGCCTTCGGTGGAGATCCCTATGGGGCCACGAAACGTGTGAGGGGAGTGCCGAATGGGGTGCGTGGCCGCCAGGCGAACCCTTCCGTCAGTGCCTTCGGTGGAGCTCCCCATGCTGCCACGAAACGTGTAAGAAGTTTGCCAAGTGGGGCACGGGGATGGGAGGAAGGAGGAGTGGGAGGAGGAGCGGGAACGCGGGGCGCTCTCTCTTCAAAACGAAAGCCCAACACCACAAGGTGTTTGGGACAAATAATTATCCCAAGGCCCAGCGGGACATCGGGGAGAGGGCACATCGCACCGTACCTTTCAGGACCAAGCTTCGCTCCGCGGTATGCCCGGGACAGCGTTGGGCCTCGAGTGCGAGTGATGCTGTCGTCACTCGTTTGGTCTTCACCGCGCCCCCTTTCTCAACGGAAGGACGCCCATTCTCGAAGCTGTCGTCACTTTTGGGACCCCGCGCGGGGCTTCTCAGAGGCCCACCAGAACGGTCTGAGGAAGCCAGATCGCATAGCAACGTTGGGGGCCGCTCTCTAGGGTGGCACTCGACAGCCTAGGAGGCCCGTGGAGTCCCAGGTAGCTTCGGGACGCTCAGAGGCCGCAGGAGGCCCCGAGGAAGCCCCAGGAGGCTCCAGGTGGCCCCGGGAGGCCCTACGAGGCCAAGGGAGGCCCCAAGAGACCCCAGGAGGCACCTGGAGGGTACCCAAACCGCCCCAAGAAGGCCCCGGGAGGTGCCAGGAGGCCCCAGGAAACTCCTGGAGGACCAAGGAGGTCCAAGGAAGCCCCAGGGAGTCCCAGGAGGCAGTACGAAGACCAAGGAAGTCCGAGGAAGACCAAGGACATCCAAGGAAGTCCAAGGAAGCCCCAGGGAGCCCCAGGAGGAGGTGCATGACCAGCAGCAGCGGAGGAGGAGGAACAGGAGGAGGGGGGAGGACGGAGGGACGGAGGGCGGGAGGGAGGGAGGGAGAGAGGCGGGGGAGGAGGAGGAGGAGGAGGAGGAGGAGGAGGAGGAGGAGGAGGAGGAGGAGGAGGCGAGCGAGGCCAATAAGACGGATGGCGGGAGCAGGAAGCAGGAGCGGGAGGAGCATCTAAAGGACGAGGATGGGGAAGAGGCACGACACACCAGCACAAATATGTCACAGCGTGAGGAGCAAGTCGGCGGAAAGAGATCACGACCATGAGGGGCGCTGACTCTGTGCAACAGGCACCGCGTCGGAGTCCTGGGGACGGAGCTCGAGGACCGAACCTCAAGGAATTCTAGACGCTTCGCGTATCCCCACCAGCCCGTCCAGAAATGAGCCCCAGGGGAGTGGAGGTGATGAGGGAAGCGGGGGAGCATGCAGAAGAACAAAGAGCGGGTTGAGCCGCCATACGCCCCAAGAGGGGGAGGATGTAGGAGGAGTCGTCGTCGTCGGAGTAGGAGGAGGAAGACGAGGAGCAGGAGGAGGAGCAGGAGGAGGAGGGGGAGGAGGAGGAGGAGGAGGAGGAGGAGGAAGATGAGGAGGAGGAGATGGAGGAGGGCGAGGACGAGGAGGACGAGAAGGAGGAGGAGGAGGAGGAGAAGGAGGAGGCGGAGGAGGGGGAGGGGGAGGAGGGAGGAGGGAGAAAAAGAGGAGGAGGAGGAGGACAATGGCGAGCTTGGGGGCCTCTTGGGCCGTCTTTGGGGCCTCTTGGCGGTCCCGGAGGCCTCTTGCGTATCTCGGGGAGCTTCTTGTGGCCTTTTGGGAGTCTCTTGGAGGCCTCTTGGAGGCCTCTTGGGGGCCTCTTGGGGCCTCTTGGGGCGCTCTTGGGGCGCTCTTGGGGCGCTCTTGGGAGCTTTCGAGGCGCTCTTGGGGCCATCTTGGAGGAGATCTATCAAAGAAGGGGGGGTCCCCAATTAGCGCTGCCCCTCTAGAGTGCCTCGAGTCGCCTCTTGGGCTCCCCAAGAGGCCAAAATCCTTACAAAACCTATGGAAAATCAATGTTTTTTGCTTTCTCGCATTTTCGCTCTTGGAGCCTTCTTGGGCCATCTTGGGAGCCTCTTGGGGCCTCTTGGGGGTCTCTTGGGAGCCTTTTGGAGGCCTCTTGGGCGCCTCTTGGCGTCTCTTGGAGCCTCTTGGGGTTCTCTTGGGGCGCTCTTGGGGCGCTCTTGGGTGCCTTCGGGGTGCTCATGGCGCCATCTTGGAGGAGATCTATCAAAGAAGGGTGGAGCTTTAATTAGCCCCGCCCCTCTAGAGTGCCTCGAGTCGCCTCTTGGGCCCCCCCCCAAGAAGCCAAAACCCGTCCAAAACCTACAGAAAATCATTGTTTTTTGCTTTCTCGCCTTTTCGCTCTTGGAGCCGTCTTGGGCCATATTGGATTCTCTTGGGGCCTCTTGGGAGTCTCTTGGGAGCCTCTTGGAGGCATCTTGGGCGCCTCTTGGGGCCCTCTTGGGGCGCTCTTGGGGCGCTCTTGGGGCGCTCTTGGGAGCCATCGGGGCGCTCTTGGGGCCATGTTGGGAATATATATCAAAGAAGGGGGGAGCCTTAATTAGCCTCGCCCCTCTAGAGTGCCTCGGATCGCCTCTTGGGCCCCCCCAAGAGGCCAAAATCCTTCCAAAACCTAAGGAAAATCAATGTTTTGTGCTTTCTCGCCTTTTCGCTCTTGGAGCAGTCTTGGGCCATCTTGGGCGTCCCAACGCGTCGCGGAACGCCCCGTCCAGGTCAGTGGGGAGGGGTAAGGGGAGGGGTAAACCCCTCCCCGAAGGGAAAGAAGGGGGGTTGGCAGAGGAAACGCTCTAGACCACCTACGCCCTAAAGGGCTGGTGGGATTAATCTTCGGATGTCCCTGGCTTTTGTTGCTCCCATCGTGCTCGAGGAATCCCACCAGCCCTTTAGGGCGTAGGTGGTCTAGAGCGTTTCCTCTGCCAACCCCCCTTCTTTCCCTTCGGGGAGGGGTTTACCCCTCCCCTTACCCCTCCCCACTGACCTGGACGGGGCGTTCCGCGACGCGTTGGGACGCCCAAGATGGCCCAAGACTGCTCCAAGAGCGAAAAGGCGAGAAAGCACAAAACATTGATTTTCCTTAGGTTTTGGAAGGATTTTGGCCTCTTGGGGGGGCCCAAGAGGCGATCCGAGGCACTCTAGAGGGGCGAGGCTAATTGAGGCTCCCCCCTTCTTTGATATATATTCCAACATGGCCCCAAGAGCGCCCCGAAGGCTCCCAAGAGCGCCCCAAGAGCGCCCCAAGAGCGCCCCAAGAGGGCCCCAAGAGGCGCCCAAGATGCCTCCAAGAGGCTCCCAAGAGACTCCCAAGAGGCCCCAAGAGAATCCAATATGGCCCAAGACGGCTCCAAGAGCGAAAAGGCGAGAAAGCAAAAAACAATGATTTTCTGTAGGTTTTGGACGGGTTTTGGCTTCTTGGGGGGGGGCCCAAGAGGCGACTCGAGGCACTCTAGAGGGGCGGGGCTAATTAAAGCTCCACCCTTCTTTGATAGATCTCCTCCAAGATGGCGCCATGAGCACCCCGAAGGCACCCAAGAGCGCCCCAAGAGCGCCCCAAGAGAACCCCAAGAGGCTCCAAGAGACGCCAAGAGGCGCCCAAGAGGCCTCCAAAAGGCTCCCAAGAGACCCCCAAGAGGCCCCAAGAGGCTCCCAAGATGGCCCAAGAAGGCTCCAAGAGCGAAAATGCGAGAAAGCAAAAAACATTGATTTTCCATAGGTTTTGGAAAGATTTTGGCCTCTTGGGGAGCCCAAGAGGCGACTCGAGGCACTCTAGAGGGGCAGCGCTAATTGGGGACCCCCCCTTCTTTGATAGATCTCCTCCAAGATGGCCCCAAGAGCGCCTCGAAGGCTCCCAAGAGCGCCCCAAGAGCGTCCCAAGAGGGCCCCAAGAGGCCCCAAAAGGCTCCCAAGAGGCCTCCAAGAGGCCCCCAAGAGACCCCCAAGAGGCCGCAAGAGGCTCCCCGAGATACGCAAGAGGCCCCCGGGACCGCCAAGAGGCCCCAAAGACGGCCCAAGAGGCCCCCAAGCTCGCCATTGTCCTCCTCCTCCTCCTCTTTTTCTTCCTCCTCCCTCCTCCCCCTCCTCCTCCTCCTCCTCCTCCTCCTTTTCCTTTTCCTCCTTCTCGTCCTCCTCGTCCTCGCAGTCCTCCATATCCTCCTCCTTATCCTCCTTCTCCTCCTCCGCTTGCTCCTCCTCGCGCTCCTCCTCCTACTCCTCCTCTTCCTCCTCCTACTCCGACGACGACGGCTCCTCCTACATCCTCCCCCTCTTGGGGGATATGGCGGCTCACCCCGCCCTTTGTTCTTCTGCATGCTCCCCCGCTCGCCCCAAGAGGGGCCCCAAGAGGCTCCAAGAAGCGCCCCAGAGGCTTCCAGGATGATCCCAAGAGACTCCCAAGATGCCAAAATCCATCCAAAACTCTGCAAATCAACGTTTTTGGCTTTCTCGCTTTTTCGCTTCCGATGGCCATCCGAGGCCTGAAGATGGCTCCAAGATGGCCCAAGAAGGCACCAAGAGAAGCCCAAGAGAGCTCCAAGACGGCCCCAAGAGCGCCCAGGAGCGCTCCAAGATTGCCCCAAGAGCGCCCCAAGAGCAACCCAAGAAGGCCCCAAGAGGCCCCAAGAGGCCCCCAAGATGCCCCCAAGAGGCTCCCAAGAGATCCCCAAGAGGCCTAAATATGCTCCCAAGATGGCCCAAGACGGCTCCAAGAGCGAAAAGGCGAGAAAGCAAAAAACATTGATTTTCCTTAGGTTTTGGACGGAATTTGGCCTCTAGGAAGGCCCAAGAGGCGATTCGAGGCACTCTAGAGGGGCAACGCTAATAAGCAACCCCCCCTTCTTTGATAGATCTCCTCCAAGATGGCCCCAAGAGCGCCCCGAAAGCTCCCAAGAGCGCCCCAAGAGCGCCCCAAGAGGCCCCAAGAGGCCCCCAAGAGGCCTCCAAGAGGCCTCCAAGAGACTCCCAAAAGGCCACAAGAAGCTCCCCGAGATACGCAAGAGGCCTCCGGGACCGCCAAGAGGCCCCAAAGACGGCCCAAGAGGCCCCCAAGCTCGCCATTGTCCTCCTCCTCCTCCTCTTTTTCTCCCTCCTCCCTCCTCCCCCTCCCCCTCCTCCGCCTCCTCCTTCTCCTCCTCCTCCTCCTCCTTCTCGTCCTCCTCGTCCTCGCCCTCCTCCATCTCCTCCTCCTCATCTTCCTCCTCCTCCTCCTCCTCCTCCTCCCCCTCCTCCTCCTGCTCCTCCTCCTGCTCCTCGTCTTCCTCCTCCTACTCCGACGACGACGACTCCTCCTACATCCTCCCCCTCTTGGGGCGTATGGCGGCTCAACCCGCTCTTTGTTCTTCTGCATGCTCCCCCGCTTCCCTCATCACCTCCACTCCCCTGGGGCTCATTTCTGGACGGGCTGGTGGGGATACGCGAAGCGTCTAGAATTAAATCTTCGGATGTCCCTGGCTTTTGTTGCTCCCATCGTGCTCGAGGACCACATAACAAAAATCGAGCACCCAGAGAAGTATCGAAACAGTGTCGAACGAGTCTCGTCTCCCAGGGCCCGACACGTGAAAACCCTCCAGTTTCGGTACTTCCTTGGTGCCCGAAAGTCTTCCCGGTGGTCCAGGCTAAGAAGTAGGTTGGAGCAGCGTCATCCCTGGCACCTCTTCGACCTTGCGAGCGCCTTCCGGAGCCTTCCGGGAGCCTCAGGGCTGGTTGACCGCGGGAGGCCTCCATGGGCTCCCGTGCCCCGGTGCCCTAGGTATGAGGGGCAACGATCGGGGGGGGGGGGGGGACTGGCATGGGGGGGGGGCCCTGTCGCTGCCCCTGGCTAGAGCTGCGCAGCGTGGTTTGCAGCCCCAGCGTCCTTCGTGACGCCTGGCTTCCGGGGGTAGCCCTCGCACCCACTGGCGAAAAGGCGCGAGAGGAGGAGGGCACAGCGCGGCGCTCCGAAGAGTAAACTGCACTCCACTGGTCTCTATCCCCGTGAGGGGCGTTACAAAGGATTGCAAAAAAACCCAACGAAGGATTGCAAAAAAAACCCTTCGTTCAAGGGTTTTTTTGCAATCCTTCGTTCTAGGGTTTTTTTGCAATCCTGGGTTTTTTTGCAATCCTTCGGTTGTTTTGCAATCCTTCGTGTTTTTTTTTGTTTTGCAATCCTTGGTACAAGAGTTGTTGGACAAGACTAACTGCGTGCATCCTGACGCTGTCGGCCATCCGAGCGCTCAGGACAGCTCAAGAGGCCCCCAAGACCCTCCCAAGACGGCCCCAAGAGGGGGCCCAAGAGTGCACGCACGACCGCCGCGCCGCATCCACACGCCCCTAGTCATCACCCTCCTCTTGGACACAAGCCCCCCTACGCCACCCTGCTGGAAAGCATCCCGATGCCGGAAAGCTGCCGAGAGCCGACGAGGACGCCCGGCAACCTCGAACCCCGAGGACAGCGGGGGCCGCCGAGAGCCGGCGAGAACGCCCCCAAAAAAGCGAGGACGATAATCGACCAAGATGTCTGAACACGTCCGAGGAGACCCCAGCCCTCCAAGAATGCCAGAGACCCCACGTAGGCCCGCATCGAGCCCCTGAGAGGCGCCCCTTCGAGAAGCACCCGCCATCATTCAAGAAACGCCACGTTCGCGACGGCCCCGCACGGGGCCCAAAGGGGGCCCAGAAGTGCGCTTTCCCAAAAGGCCCCTTCCATGATGGCTGAACAGGCTCTCTCGAGGCCCCCACGAGCCCTTCAAGGGGTCCCCAAGAGGCTTCGCAAGAGATCCCAAGAGGCTTCGAAAAGGTCTTTTCATCCTCCTCATCCTCCTCCTCCTCCCTTTACCCCTGGCTTGGAGATCATGTGTGGATGGGCTGATAGGGACGGGTGACGAGTCATCCTCTGCTTTCTGGTCTTCAGATAGGACAGAGCGGTACGAGCCTCCACCCCGTAATGGCCCTCGAGACCGCCAGGAGGCCCCCTATGAGGCCCCCAAGAGGCTCCTCAGAGGCCCACATGCCAGGAGGCTCTTCCAAGAGACCTCGACCCCCCCCCAAGAGGCTCCCAAAGAGAGCCCAGGTATGAGGCCTCTGCCCCACGACCTCACTGCGGTGACGAGCGAGGCCGAAGGCCACTAGACATTTGGCGTGAGCAGCACCGCACGGCCAGAAACTGGTGGGCTAGAACCGCACCTGGCAGAGCCCTGGCGAGCTGCCAGCGCGGCGGGCCCGACGCTCGACCGCACCCGGCTCTGGGGCGCGGGTTGGGAGAGGGGGGGGGCTGAGGAGGCGTGTGCACGAGCATGGCGGGAACAGAGTTGGACGGGCTCCCCACAGGCGCCGGGTGCGCGGGCGAACAGCCGTCTTGAGACCGCTGCGCAAAATTGCACTGGCATGCCCCCCAGGGCACAGCAGACAGAAAAACTGCGACACCACTCGAATAGCGTGACGCTATGTGATCTGCAACCAACGTCGTCCAAAATTATTGCCTGCAGGAAGCGGCGGCTTGTCCCGCACCAGCATTTTCCCCCTCCCCTCTACCTCCTCCTCCTCCTCCTCCTCCTCCTCCTCCTCCTCCCTTTCCTCCTCCTCCTCCGCCTCCTCCTCCGCCTCCTTCTCCTCCTCCTCCTCCTCCTCCTCCTCCTCCCGTTCCTCCTCCTTCTCCTCCTCCTGCTCCTGCTCCTGCCTCTTCCTCCTCCTCCTTCTCCTCCTCCTCCTCCTCCTCCTCTGGGCCATTCCTCAGCGTCGCCCGCGACTGCGGCTGCGGCTGCGCCTGCGGCTCCTGTCATAACTGCGGCTCCTGCCGCGCCCGCCGCCCCCGCCGAAGGAGCCGCCGAAGGAGCCGCCGCCGCCGCCGCCGCCCTTGCCCCCGCCCTTGCGCAGCGCGCGACCAGACGGCGGCGGCGGCCCGGCGTTCGCGGCCATGCGCTCGATCTCCGGCGTGACCTCCTGTACGCCACGAAGGTATATACACAGGCACCCTCTGACGAACTTTGCATGTCCCTTATGGGAGGGTGGCGGTGCACAAAGGTCGCTGGCTCCCAGTCGGTCATTTATACACCGCCACCCTCCCCTGAGGCCCAGGAGCAATCCATCAGAAAGTGTATGCGCATGTATTTGTGTGGCAGATCCTGGTTCGTGCGCTTCATCACTTCTATTATGCCCCGCAGCGCGTGCGCGTCGCGGTCCGAAATCAGGGCCACCGCGTAGCCCTTCTGCCCCGCGCGCCCAGTACGGCCGATGCGGTGCACGTAGTCCTCGGTGTTCGAAGGCACGTCGTAGTTGACCACCAGCGTGATGCCCTTGATGTCTAGGCCTCGTGCCGCGACGTCGGTGGCCACCAGCAGCTTGATGCGCGCCTCCTTGAGGTCACCGAGCGCCTGTTCCCGCTCCCGCTGGCCCTTGTCTCCGTGGATGGCGGCGCATGGCACACCCTTCTGGCTCAGATCGCGGGAGAGCTGGTCACACATGCGCTTCGTGCTGCAGAACACGATGCCCTTGGCCGCCGCGTTTGCGCGGTCCGCCACCCCCGCCTGGCGCAGGACGTCCATCAGCATCGTGTTCTTGTTGTGCGCGCTGCAAGGCTTGATGATCTGCGTGATGTCCTGATTGCCCTTCAGCTCGTCCCGGTTGCCGATCTGGACCTGGAAGGCATCGCGCAAGAACTCGCTGGCGAGGCGACGGATGCTCGCGGGCCAGGTGGCGGTGAAGAATAGCGTCTGGCGCTGCCGAGGAATCTTGGCCAGGATCTTGCGGATCTGCGGCTCGAAGCCCATGTCGAGCATGCGGTCCGCCTCGTCCAGCACGAGCTTCTCCACCCGCTCCAGGCGCAGCTGACCGCCCTCCAAGAAGTCGTTTACGCGCCCGGGGGTTCCGATGATGCCGTGGACTCCCGAGCGCAACTCGCGGAGCTGCTCGTGCTTGGGGGCGCCCCCGTAACAGCAAGTCGTGCGCAGGCCGCTGGAGCTGCCGAACTTCTGGGACTCGTCCTTGATGGGCCTGTTTTCCACCACTACCACTATAAGTTGGAGGGGAAAGGAGGTGGAGGATGAGGAGGAGGAGGAGGAGGAGGAGGAGGAGGAGGAGGAGGAGGAGGAGGAGGACCCCCTCCGCCTCCAACTTATGGTGGTGGTGGTGGGAAACATGCCCATCAGTCCTGGATCTGGACCGCCAGCTCGCGCGTGGGCGC